>JADLZK010005764.1:0-488316 GCA_015847255.1 Hyparrhenia diplandra
ACAACTCCTTCCTTGAGTTCCACACGCTCTACCCCGACGGCGAGGAGCAGCGCAACGCCCCGCGTGGTCTGGCGCCCACCGGGAGACCGGCTGGGCATGGGCCCGCGGGCCGTCTTCTCGTCGCAGACCATGGAGTGGCAGGTTGTCTTGCAGGAGGTGGAAAACGGGGGCCGCTGGTTCGCTATCACAATTTCGCCTCGGCACGGCTGTCAATGGCTTCGTCTGTTGGGTGCACAATAAGGGATTTGTCCTCGCGCTCAACACTGCAACGTTTCAATTCTCTCAGATAGATCTGCCGCCGCCCTGGGAAGCAGCAAACCCATGTTTGAGCTTGGTCACACCAAGGATGGAAAGTTTTGCGTCTCCATGTATGTTGTGTAATTAATTCAGCCTAAACAACCCATTAAGCTTTTGTGGTGGCTAAAAAAAATTAAACAGCCCATGTATTTTGTGGTGGCTGAATGTGAATCGACGAAGCCTCGCTCGACTGCTAGTATCGCATTGGTCTTTGTCTTTTCTGCTTACGCCTGTTCGTTTTTTGCCTTCAATCGCGCGGCCTCGTAGGAGCTAGGAGATACGACGCCGCCACGCCGGGGCACACCGGGGCACGCCGCCGACCGCCCTCCGCCGCGGGCCGTCTGCCAGACATCACGCCAGGACGTCTGCCTGCTGCAATATGTAAATGAGGTAATACAGACCTGCTTATATGTAAATTTCTCTTAGTTGAGACTTGTGAAACATGTTACTATTATTTACTCATATGGCTAAAACCAAGCTCATATGGCTACTGGTTCTATTTTTTTTTATCCACTGCCCCTCCCATGCTCAATTCCTGGCTCCGCCCCTGAATGTACATGTACTGCAATGCATGCTTTCTGTTTGGCTCTGGCAAGCAGACGGTGATGGTGTCGAGAGATTCATGCTGCACAAGACATTCTCATTACGCGCAAATGTCAATGAGATCACCAAGTGTTCAGAAGAGGCTCAAATTAGGATGCAGCCTAAGGCCGTTATCAATGGCTTTGTGTACCTATCTCTAATTGTTGACAACAATGGGGTCGGGGACCTTGACTCTCCTGAGTGGTTACTGTCCTTCGACCTAGAAACAGCTGAGGTGAATTTGCTCCACAAGGAAAGACACCGTATCTGCTGCTTTGTTTATCCCTACATCATGGTTAGCTGGCCATCTTCTTTGATACATGGCAAGGTGAGCCTCAATTATAGGCAGTTTGCATCACATATTCCCACGGAAGTATTAGGTTATCATATTGTTGTGGAATTCTTCCATCGACTTTCAGGTTTAGATGAATTACATGAATGAACTTATAGTAAGTAGGGGAGCTCTGTTGCCGGCTGTATACGATAGCGTGATCGCTGGTCTACGTTATTTGATACTAAAGGATTTGAAATGCTATACTAACAATATTTGAGGCTGGAATTATTAGTCCACTTACTCTCTAATTCTAACCAATATGGGATGGCTGAGCTGTTTTCAAGGGTATTTTATCTTATTTCAGTTTCATTGCTTATGTAAAAGCTAAATAAATTGATTTGTATCACTAGAATCTATTGCCAATCTGGTTGCCACATTTTTTTCTATCAAAATCTTATAGTACTTATATGATTCCTCTTTATGTCGTAGGAGGATTCAGAAGCTGGAGTTACAAGAAACATTTATGAAAGTGATGGTCCCATGGGCACAGAAGAAGCTTCCCCAGTCCTTTTCACAGCGTTACAATCATTCAAAGAAAAATTGATTGATGATGGCAACTCGAATTTCGCAGAGAAAGATTCATTCTTACTTGATGATGAGAGGAACTCTCTTCTAAAAAGAATCACTACTATAGAGTCAGGATTAGCGGCTGCAAGAAAGGGTGTCTTGAGAATACCTACTGAACCTTATGGCATGAATGGGATGGAACTCGTTACTTCAGAGTCAGGATTAGCAGTTGCAAGAGACCATGTCTTGGGAAGTGGCACTGGATTCGATAACATGGAAGGGATGGAAAGAGTGAGCTGCTGGCAAATGTGCAAGGTAATGTTGGGTAGAGCCTGTTCCCTGATTCTTTACGAGGTGACCATGACCCTGGTGTCTCCCTTATGATAAGATGGGCTTTTGTGGAGACGTGTTGTGAGGGAAGGATGAAGATTATGCTCTAGTAGTTCGGTTTCATGTTCCAGGTCTGTTAACTATTGCTATGTGTACCTATGTCTAGTTGGCAAGATACTTATCTCCTTTATATGCAGCAGTATTAATTGTCATCGTCAGTAGTGTATTAAGTGTAACTACGGTAACTATCAGTACCTATGTAACTGTCTAGTTAGCAAGAAACTTGTCTTCTTTAATTAATGCAGTAATATTCAGTGATATCGTCAGTACTCTATATGTTTGGTGCCTTTGATCTGCAATGTTGAATTTGCTTTTTTTTAAAACAATTCCTTGTCTGTATAAATCTTGACATGAGTCTAAAATCTTCAATTTTTGACTTGCTCTGTTCATTAGGATAAATATTTAATAGCCGGATTTTGTGGCCTCTCTTTACCCTGTGGTTGAGATTTACTTTTAATGAAATATTTCAGGGGTGGCATTCCCTAGGTTTACTTGCTCTATATTTTATTTTCACCACTTTTCTGCAGCGCATAGGATATAGTAATTATTAACAGAGTGGTTGCACTCTGCCCTAGTTGGGTTAGTGCTTTATACATCATGTAATGGATCTGTTGTTTGTTATGCATCATGTTTGGTTGAAAAATCTATAATATCTTCTAATAGCATGTTTATTGTGAAACATCCTTTTTGTTGTATGCGTTTTGCTATGCTGTTCCGGTAGTCATTTTAGTTCACACACAGGAGTTATGTTCGTCATGTAAGGGCTACATCAATTTGTGGCCGATCACTTTGGATAAACTCTGTTAATCCCTTGGTGCTTGGTTTTATTCCATTGGTGCTGTACTGCCGTTCACGTGTTCACCCCATCCGTGCGTGCAAGAAAGCAGAGTTTCATAAGAACAGAAACAGAGCAAGGTCGCCAAACGCTGCTTTTCTGCAGAGCGTCACAGAACTCTTTTATCAACTTGTTTGGATAAACGCTGCAGAAAGCATGTGCCTATGTACTTGAAATGTTGTTGAACTGGCTGGCAACTGCTTGCTAGTTTTTTTTTCTTTTCTGAATGTTCTTTTCCAGATTTTATATTATGTTAAAATGAACGAAAAAAATGCATTGGGCTACAATTCATCGAGGGAAAAAAATGCATTGGGCTACAATTCATCGTGGTAGAAGAGGGCTGACTAACGTTCAGCGATGAGATTACTCGATTCTGGGCCCACGACATATGGTACTGGGTTTGGAAGATGTGACAGAGCGGCCCATGAGTAGCCCAACTAGGCACCTTCCAACTCCATCGACTCCCCAACCCTCTCCATTCTGATTTCTGAGTGTGTCAAGTGAGTGCGGCGGCGGGCGGTGGGCCACCGGCGGCCGGTGGCGAGTCACGGCGCTGGGAAGTTCGGGGTGTCGGAGGGACTCGCGACTGGCGTGGCGGCGTGGGCTCAGAGCGCCGGTGTAGCCTTGTTCCCATGCGCGGGCGAGGTGGTTGCTGGCGCGTCGGCGCGAGCGATGCCGTGTGCAGCCAGGCGAGCTGTGTCTCCGCTAGTGATCGAGCAGCCAGGCAGAGGGTGCCCTGTTCTAACGTTCAGGAAGAAGCGAAGAAGAAGCAAGCAAGCTTCAGACAAAGTAATATAGGTACATATTTTCATCATTTCCTGTAATTTGCTCTTCTGTTGATGGTTTGATAGCGATGCCGTCTCAGAACAAGTATGGAATGGAATTTTTCACCTCTGTTATTCTATATAGTCAAGCCCCTCCTATTAATTGTATCTAGATATATCCGTCCCCTGTGTGTTGTCTAATTATATATGGCTACTTGGTTAGCCTGACACATCGAGCACAAAACATCATTTAAACTAGCGATTCCAACTTGTGTGCCCCTTTTCCTTGCATCACGCGGTAAAGTGTACTGCTGCATTGGGTTTTCAATTCCAATGACAACGAGGTAAAGGCTAGTTTAGAGGGAATGGGACCGACCGGGGCAGGTATTTCAAAGACAACAGACAGAGCAAGTGACGCGAGAGAGAAGACCCGTGTGAGAGAGGAGGGAGTATTTGGTCCTTTCTTCCGTCCAGTACCAGTGTGAGCAACAGGGTTGCGTGGAGAGGAAGAAGCAAGGGAGTAGGTGGAGAAGAAGAACAGTAGAACGACGAAACTTAGCTAGAGTTTGAAAATGTTCGATGTCCAAAAAGTAACTCTCCGTCCTCCCGTCTCTCAGTTTATATTACAGGGGCATCGTCCCCTTGCACGCTCACAGGCGTAGGCTATAGGCCGGCATCAAGCCCATTCACTTCCGACGAACCTCGTGTTGGGCCTTCTCGTCCTTGCAACGCTGGCCCGGCCCGTAGTAGCTGTTGTCGGGTCGGCCACAGTGGTGGTTCTGCTAACATCCCCCCCCTTCTTGAGCTGGTGCTTGTCCCCAAGCAGCCGCACGAGGAAACTCCTGATGAATAGCTTCATAATCTTCCCAAGTCGCCAATTCAGCAGGTAAATTGTTCCACTTGATCAATACTTGGGCAACAGACAATGACCCCCGGTTGATGGAACGAGTCTGTAGAACCCTCTCAGGAGCCAAGTGAATAGCGAAATCAGTTGGCAAAGTTGGGGATACCTGATGAGATGCGCCCACCGTCTTCTTGAGCTGTGAAACGTGGAACACGGATGCACCAACGAATGGGATGGAAGTTCCAGTTTGTGCGACTGAACCAATCTTTTCCAGGACACGATAGGGCCCAAGAAAAACGAAAACGAGCTTCTGATGAGAACGGGGTGCCAAAGAAGTCTGCACATATGGTTGCAACTTAAGGAACACCAAGTCACCGACTGCAAACGAACGTTCTGAGCGATGTGTATCAGCCTGTTTCTTCATACAGGCCTTGGCTCGAGAGGAGGTGCTGCTGCGAAGGTGATCCATAAACCGTCGGGCCAGAGGACCAGGTAGCCACATCTTGATTTGAAGCCGATGCTGGGTCAACAATAAGATGTCCGGGAGAATAGCCATAAACAGCTTTCGAAAGGAGACCGCCAATTGCGAATCGTGGACTAGTGTTGAACCAATACTCAGCTGAAACTAACCACCAGCAAGCCGCTTGGGCAAGTATGCACAAAGCACCTTAAGTATGTTTCCGTGCACCGATTTACACGCTCGGTTTGGCCCGCCCTGACCGGGGTGATATGAAGTGCTCTTGCACAAGGTGACACCAAATAGCTTGAAAAGCTCATCCCAGAAATTGCTAGTGAAGATAGGATCCGATCGAAACAATCTGCTTGGGCAGTCCATGGTGTCTCGTAAACATTGTCAAAGAATGCCTTAGCCACAATCTCAAATTGAGAAAGGATGTTTCGTGAGCAACAAAGTGATCTGATTTGCCAAAGATATCAACCACCACAAGAATGCAATTGAAGGACTTGGACAATGGCAATCCACCGATAAAATCCATAGACAAGACTTCAAAAGCAGTTGGTACTGCATCGGCCGGAGCAAAGTCCCGTAGCCGAGCACGGTCATATTTAGCTTGCCGACAGATTAAGTAGGACTGAACAAATGCTTGACAAACTTTTCATCCCCTTCCATGCAAAGCATTGCTTGAGTTTCATGTAAGTAACTCGAATACCTGAATGACCAGCCCAAGCATTGCTTTGTTGCAAACTCAAATCAGATCCCACCCCACACTCCGGACTTGTAACGAAGAAGACCGATCGAAATCGAAGTTAGGTACAGATCGTGCCAATGCCGCCTTAGTAATAAGATCAATAGCAACCGGATCATCCCGATAACCGGCAATAACCGAGGCTGTCCAAGATGGAACTAGAGTAGTAATAGTGTTGCATATGGCAGGAGAGTTAGGGTGCCTTGACAATGCATCAGCTGCCCTGTTGGAAGAGCCTGAACGATAGACAATCCTGTACTGAAGACCAAGCAATTTAGAGAAAACTCGTTGTCGCCAATAAGTGTGAAGCCGTTGATCGGTCAACCGAAGTTAATGCCTTTTGGTAGTAAGAATAACAAACTCTTGGAATTGTAGGTAAGACCTCCATTGCTGAACCGCCAAGAGAATGGCCATATACTCTTTCTCATATGTAGACAGACCTTTAGATTTATCGCCTGCAGCCTTGCTGAAATAAGCTAGAGGATGGCCTTCTTGCATCAACACAAAGACCCACTCCATTATCCCAAGCATCCGTCTCAATGACAAACCGCTTGGCAAAATTAGGAAGAGCCGTAACCGGGACCGACACAGGCAGATTTCAAAAGGTCCGGAATGCGCCTCATGATCGCAAAGCCCACAAGAATATACTATGTTTCTTCAAAGCAAGTTAGTTAGAGGCTTGGAGATTACCCCAAAATTTCTCACAAACCTTCTCAGAATACCCGGCTAGACCAAGGAAGGATCTGAGTTCTTTAACAGACTTTGAGAAGACCAGCTGCAATAGAATCCAACTTAGATGGATCGGTTTCCACACCAAATTTGCACTAATAACATGGCCGAGATAAGCAATCTTAGTCCGAGCAAATGTGCACTTTGACTTTTTGAGTTTCCACTGATCCTTGCTGAGAAGCTCAAATACCACCTTGAGATGATGTAGATGTTGCTCCAAAGAACTGCAGACACACCAAAATGTCATCAAAGAAGACTATAGCAAAATCTCTCAAGCAAGGGTGAAGTGTTGTATTCATAGCATCTTGAAAAGTGCCCGAGCACCAAGAAGCCCAAATGACATGACACAAAACTCAAATTGCCCCATATGAGTTTGGAATGCAGTCTTATACTCTTTCTCGGACCTCATCCCGACCGATGGAACCCGCATCGCAGATCCAGAGTGGAAAAATGAGTGGCACCAGCTAACTCATCCAATAACTCCTCAATAATAGGGACTGGGTATTTGCCTTTGACAGTTAATGCATTCAGCTGTCTATAGTCCACACAAAACCTCCAGGTATTGTCTTTTTTCTTAACTAGCAGCACTGGGGATGCAAAAGCACTAGTGCTCTTCTGAATAATACCTTTCTGTAACATCTGAGTAACCTGTTTTTCAATTTCTGTTTTCAAAATAGGTGCATAGCGGTAGGGTCGAACAAACACTGGTTGGGCTCCCTGAATCAAAGGGATGGAATGGTCACAGGACCTAGATGGGGACAGGCCTGAAGCTGGTTCAAACAGTGCAGCAAATTCATTCACAAGAGCGTCCACAGCAGGTTGTACCCTAGACTCAGTAGATTCCACAGAATTTTGTAAGAAGGTTAACTGAACCACTGTACCAACTAGCAAGACAAAATCAGAACCAAACAAAGTGACAAAGGAATCCTCATAAGGAATGGACATCCATTTGTTTTCCCAGTGGACATTCATGGGGCTGAAGCTGGACAACCAATCCAATCCAAGAATCATATCAAAAGTCGCTAGAGGAATAATTTTCAAATACGTGATAAAATGACAAATCCCTGAACCTCCCAACTAGCTGCTGGAATAAAATTGGTGCATCAAGAATTGAGCCATTGGCCACTTGTACGCACAATGGATGCTCTAATGATTTGAATGCCGATATCAAGGAGGTGAATCTATCATCGATAAATGAGTTAGAGCTACCGTAATCCACCAAAATAGACACAGATCGACCTCGAATGGTACCCTTGAAGCACAAAGTCTTGGGTACAGATTGACCAAGCCTAGAGCGCAAGTGATAAATGCATCATAACTGGGAAGTGTCAGGGTTTACCGTAGGCTCTTCAAGAGATTCTTCTTCTTCTTCGTGAAAAACATCCAATATCTCTTGCACAAGATGTAATCAGATATTGTCTCGAAAGCGGTGATGGTCTCGAGAGTACTTAGCACCACACTTGAAGCTATTGGCCCCTGGGCTCTTCTAGCAAAGACGCAAGGCTTGAAACTTGTCATCCGAAGAAGAAGTCGGAAGTAGCCACCGATGGACGCTTGGTATCACCAACGGTTGGTCGAAAGGGGATGGACACTCCCAAAGCCCGGCCGAGATGACCCGGCCCGATCATAACGCTTTGATCGGCTTCTTCGTAAGTCCCAACGCCTCCTCCTCGCAATTCAGCCGGATTGCAAGCAAGATCCGAGTGGCAGGCTTATGAATAAGAAGAACGACTTTGATCGCATCCCCGCAACCCATCAATAAAACGTTGGACGTAATACAATGGGTCGTGGTGTTTGGCATAAGCTTTGAGTTCATCTACTAACCCCACGAACTTCTCAATATACTCAAAGAATCGGGCGGTTGGTGGATTTGGAACAAGCGGCGAAGCAACAACTCATGTTCATCGCAAGGCGAAGCGCCGCAAACTAAGCACAAAGGCCATCCCACCCCGACGCTCTAATTCATCTTCAATGATGATAGCCAAGCGTTTAGCGGTGCCATGGAAATGCATAGTAGCAGCAGACACCCATAACTCAGACTAAACTCTATAGAGGCGAAAATACTAAACCGCTTGTTTGATCCGAGTTTGGGGTGTTCACCATCAAAACGAGGGAAATCAAACTTAGGTAGCTTCCTCGAACCGATCCCCCGCGAGACCCACCCCCGGTATGCGCGGACCGGTAGTGATGATGGGGATCGTGGTGGATGACGCGATGGGGAAGAGACGTATTCGGGGGTGGGGGACGAGGACCGTGAGGCGTACCATGATGATTTGGTGGCCACAGAGTGGTGACCACTCCGCAACCACCCCGCCGACGTGGTGCCCATGGGGCGGGTTGGCCGCTGATCCCGCAGATGGGCGCGGGGCAGCCACGGTGCCATCGAACGCCATGAACGGCGGCGTGAATGTAGGTGGCACCGTCTTGCGGAGAGGAGGTTGGTGAGCCCAAGACGCCGGGGATGACGGGGCTGACCGTGAAGAGGTCCTCCCTGCGGCTTCATGTCGACTCCGCCCGCGCGGAAGACGCTAGGAGCCGAAGGAGACGGGGGCACGGGCAGAAAGCAGGTGCCTTCCCGTGGACGCCGGGCGAAGATGAGGGTCCACCAACCATGGATCGCTCCATGAACTTGGTGATCTTCCCCACCTCCAGCCAGCCGGGCGAGGCGGTCGAGGTCGCCCCGCAGATCGTCGATGAGTCCCGACACTGGGACGCCAGCCGCCGAACACCGGGGAGGCGCTCTCGAGGTCGTCGAGGCGAAGTCGTAATCGCGGGCGTGGTTGTCGCCGGCCCGTCCGTTCGTGGTGTCGAGCCGAGTGTTGACGGGCTCGGTGGGACGCGATGCGCGACGATCCATCTCGTCGAGGAAGATGCGCTGCGCGGGGTCCATGGTGCCGAGTCCGCGCCGATGCCGGGTGAAGTGCTCGGGCGTGGAGACGGGACGCAGCTCCAGACGACGCGCGAGCGCGGCACCGATGGGAGCACGGTCGCGATCCTCGAATCGATTAGCGGTGGATGGAATTAGAGCGATCCAGACTCAATCAGACGATGAATCCAGTCGACTTATCACCGAGCCGTGTGCGATATCGATCGGAAGGATCCAGGAAGCGCCGAGGAAGAGGGGGTCTCGATACCAGATGTGAGCAACAGGGTTGCGTGGAGAGGAAGAAGCAAGGGAGTAGGTGGGAGAAGAAGAACAGTAGAACGACGAATCTTAGCTAGAGTTTGAAAATGTTCGATGTCCAAAAAGTAACTCTCCGTCCTCCCGTCTCTCAGTTTATATTACAGGGCATCGTCCCCTTGCACGCTCACAGGCGTAGGCCATAGGCCGGCATCAAGCCCATTCACTTCCGACGATCCTCGTGTTGGGCCTTCTCGTCCTTGCAACGCTGGCCTGGCCCGTATTAGCTGTTGTCGGGTCGGCCACAGTGGTGGTTCTGCTAACAACCAGCTTTTAGTTCGTCGATTAGTGAACCAATTGGTAGTTCACCCGTTCGAATGGGTTATATTCTTTATTGATTGACCACAGCTGTGTTTAGTCGTGTGCGTGGTTGCAACTTAATATATTGTTCAAATAGAGTACAAATACTTCAAAATATAGCAATATGAGAGACTTACAATACTACTTGTTTATCCGCCGCTTTCTCAATGACATGAATGTCTCCATTATATCATCTTCATTAATTTGGAAGAAAATATCCCGTTCAATAAATGTGACTAGACAATCATCCAAGAAAGTATCACCAATCTTATTTCTTGACTTTGTTTTCACTATAACCAATGCAAAATACCCTTTTCAACACTCGCGGTGACTTAGTCCTAGGCTGGGCCTGTCTTAGTGCCATGCGGGAGATTGCTAATTTGGTGCCGTGTAGTCCTAGGCTGGGCCTTATGTGCTGATTGCTAATTTTAGTGCCGGCGGCCGTGCAGGAGTGGAGGTGCCACGCTGGGATGACGGACATGCATGTATGCATGACATGCGCTCCACAGGGGGGTCGGTAGACCCCCTTGACCCCCTGTGGCTCCGCCCCTGAACTCAAGGAAGGCCTTGTTGCGGTAGATGTTCACGGCCCGCGAGTACGGGTTGCAGTAGTAGGCGCCTTGGTCGGTGGCCGAGGGGCCAAAATTGACATAGGGGCTGCTCGGCCACTGGATTTGGAGGCGCCGGAGTCTTGGAGTAGATCTTGGAAGGAGGCAGCGATGTCGCTGCTCTTGCCTGCTTCTGCAAGGACGATGGCGCCCATGTCACGCATCAGGAATAGGACGAGGAGCTGCGGTGCGTGGAGCTGACGGAAGCGGCGCCAAAAGGCGGGGAGGAGCGGACGGCGCTGAGAAATGCACGGCAGGCTTAAAAAGCCGCGCTGGCTAGGCTCGTCATGTCGGGAGGCGCAAGAAGATTTCGCGGAGAATGTCATCACTCAGTGCAGTTATGGTGGTGGGAGCTGGTGGTGGCGGCGGCGGCGGCGGCGGTGGCGGCGGTGAGTCGGCCATGGCTGCGAAGCTGTGAGGACTGAGTGGCCGTGACTGGGGATGGCTACTGCAGGAGGCAGAGACAAAACCCTACGGCAAATGGGCTTCAGGCCCATGTAGTAGTGACGCCGCTGATTTTGAAATATACTTTTGTTCTAAAAATATCTTCTCTTTAAATTACAGTTTTCTACTATATACGAGAATGAATGGTTATTTAAAGGAAAAAAATTCACCGCATTAAAGTATTAATTAAATTGGATTAGTCAGGTCAGAGATAAGATTCTAATATTTCATTTTTATTCGAACTATTAGCCATAACTTAATCTGTAAGATACTTTTTTCAAAAAATATTTGAAGGTTATTTTTCTAAAAATTGTTGTAAGATATTTTTTTCAGAAAAATACATGAGGTAACTTACTCCTACATGGCGCGTTCGACTGCTCCGTGAGGGGAGTCTGGCTAGCATCATGTTCTAGCCGGACATGCTTTAGAGATCAGCCTGGGCACTTTTAAACCGAAAACCGAACCGAACCTAAAACCGAGGCGAATTGTCGGGTTTTTCGGTTCGGTTTTCGTTTTCAATTCTAGGAACTTCGGTTGTCGGTTTGGTGATCGGTTTTTACTTCTAACACAACCGAGAAACCGATGACACCGAATTTTTTTGTCGAACATTGCTGTCAGCTGCACCTCACCGCCTTGTGGCCTGTAGGCCTCCGTATCTCTTCCCTCCTCACTCCCCGATGGCCCAGCTCAGCCCACGAAAACTACGCTGCGCAGCCCACAGACTCCCAACACTTGGCAGTCGGCACTCTCATCAATCCCTAATCGACGAGCGAGTGGCGGCGTGAGGTCGGACCAGGGCGCGGCGACGGGCGGCTCGAGGGCGTAGCAGGGCACGGCGGGGGCGGGCGGCTCCAGTGCGGAGCACAACGCAGCGGCGGCGGGCGGCTCCACCGCTGGAGCATGCCGCGGGCGGCGACAGGCGCCGAAGCGCAGAGCAGAGCGCCGGGCGGTGGTGGGCGGCTCGAGTGCAGAGAAGGGGCGCGACGGGGTGGGTGGCGGCGCGCAGCGGGCGCCGACCACGGAGCAGCAGGGCGCGGCGGGCGACGGGCGAGCGAGCGACGGCGTGGGAGAGGATTGGTTCGGTTTTTTTCGGTTACCGATGTAAAAACCGAAACTGAAGTCATCGGTTTCCAGTTTTGAGGTAAACCGATCGGTTGCCGTCTCTTGAAAACCGAAATTTTTTGGAACCGAAAAACCGAATCGAATTTTCGGTTAAAACCGAATGCCCACGCTGATTTAGAGATGCAAAAATACCCTTGTTTGGTCGATTGAATTTTGAAAGCTAGGGGTTTATCAAAGATGCAAAACACCCATGTTTGGTTGCTTGCATTAGAATATGTTATATTGGAATCACATAAAAAAATAAGTACTAAGATCATATTTATTTTGCTTGAATCTATTATATAGGATTTTTATTTATCCCCTTATAAAGCTTAATTTACTTTAAAAAGTATTTATATGCCTTAAATTATGCTAATCATCTAGTATTTGCTAGTACCTGGTATCTCGTGAGCTTGGCTCTAGATATGTGAATTTCATCCATGTTTCCCAAGAGTCAGGTTCGTTAGTCACTTTTGCATCGGCTTGGCTCGGGCTATCAACCACCAAACTGATTATCGATCAAGATCCGGCTCCAACCTATTCCAATCCTGAGGCGATTAAGCAATCGACCCAACCCAATCTTAAACCTTACTGATTTGTTTCTGCTCAGGCCACTCCAATCTGAAATCACATCAACCTATCCACAAATCTTGGCCTCGGCCTAATAATAGATCAAGATCCATCCCTAAGGTAATTAAGCACTGGACCTAACCAAATCTTAACCTTGCTGATTCGTTTCAGCTAAGTCCAATCATCCTATCCGACCCCAATACATATTGCCATTTTGAAACCGCGGCCGAAACCTAAGATAGGATCAGAGGGCTCTCACAAGCAAGTGAAGTGTGTACTGTCTTTCAAGTTACCAGCACAAATTTGACTTAATTCAAATTACCAGCACAATGTCCATTTGTTCAGAAAATTCTTATTAATAATCCCATGAGAATGTGTAGTGTCTTTCTTTCCATGACATATCTTACCATTTCTCTGTAATAATGTTTCCATCAGACTACTCAGCGTAGGACTAGTTGCATTTGCATCTTGCAGGACTAGCAAGTGCCTCCTAAAACAAATTTATCCTTAATCTTGTAAACCTGAAAAACTGCTACATTGAAAATCTTATTTCAAAATAAAAATGCAGGAAACATTTTAAACACAGCTCCTAGCATGAGGGGCAAACATGAGCTGGATGCAAAGTAGTCAATCCAAAGAATATGCAGTGAAGCATTGCTGATTCAAAGAAGTCAAATTCATATTCAATGTCTGCTAATCAACACATCCACGGATCACTAGAATTCAGAATATGCAACGAAACACAGTGTAAAGCTGCTAATCTTTTTATAATATGCAGTGAAACACACTGTGCAGCTGCTGATCACCAGTACTCACTGGCTTACTACTGAATATGCTAACCTGACAACTGAACACACTAACCTGATTATTGGGCTGATTACTGAATAAGCATTTGCTACCAGAATATGTTAGGAACATATTGCGTACTAATTACCAGCACACGGGAGACTATACTAATAATCATTGTTGTAGTTACAACTTTGTTAAACCCATCTTTGACCAAGTTTGTCACACATGCACAAACAAAGAAAAGAATAAACAAGTGCTTTGTTAAACCTGTCATTGACAAGCAGATTATTTCAGTTACAGGGATGTCAACCAATAGCAAATGCTCATCCTAACTACTGGTAAATTGTTGTAAGCTAAAAAGAACTTCAACCATTTGCACAAATTATCTAAACCACATTTCTCTGATGCTTAGTTATGGAGGGAACTACAATGCAGCATACTAGAAAACAAGCCCATATTCTAATAATAACAGAAATTTTAGCTGGAATCCACTTAGTAATATATCAATCTTTATATTAAAGGCTACTGTTAAGTGTACTAATGCTTTGAATCAGGATAACTAAACATGCTATAAGATGCTCTATCAGTTCCCAAATAAACCAACTTCTCTAGAGTTGTCTTCTCGAGTCAAAAAACATCTATGCTTTCACTTTTATATATCAATATAAAAATCAATAAGAGTTCTGATTGACTAGGCATGTTAATCAAACACGCTTTAAGATACTCTATCCTTTTCATCAACTTCTCTAGAGTTGTCTTCTCCGAGTCAAAAGCATCTATAATTTGCAAACCAAATAAACACATTATGAATATATATATCATGGTACATCTAATGATACTAATTGGGTGTCATAAATATTTATGCTGCTTTCTGCAGCATTTGGTTAACGTTGCTCTGTTTCTGTTCTCATGAAATGCCTGCTACCTTGTGCCCACAGAGGGCTGAACACCAATAAGAAAAAAGCACAAGTGTGACAATATATAAGTAAAACCAAGCAGCAAGCAATTCCATCCAGAGATCAACATAAGAGATCCAAACGAACAACCACTCAAGCAAATTCAACAAATGTAGAGCAAAGACAAGCAGGGCATGTTAGTGTATATGAGTTAAGGCCCATGAGGCTAGGCCCATGTGGCCCATGTACAGCAACTATATTGCCCACCCTTCTAGGGTTTGGAGGAATAGACAATTATTCATCCTCTTACATGGTATCAGACTAGGAAATTTTCCTCCCCTTCCTCCCAGCCGCCGGCTCCTCCCATGGCCGGCCGGCCACCGGCGCCGCCTCCTTCCGGCGAGCAGCCCTTCCTCTCCCTCTCCTCCTTCCCCTTCCTCTCCTACGCAGATGCGGCCCGGGGACGCGCGGGCTCGCGCTGCTCCCCATCCCGTCGCGGGCGCCTCGCCCGTCTCCCCGGGCGCTGCCGTTGGGCCGGCCAAGGCGGAGGCGTCGCTCCTCCGTCGCGGGCGCTCCCGCCCGCCCAGCGCTGGGCGTCGCTGGGGCTGGCGCGGAGGAGGCGCCTCTTCCCTTTCCCGCGCGCGGCGCTGTCCCTTTCTACGGCGCGGGCACAAGCCACCCTGCGAGGGCGCGGCGCGGCCGGGGCACCGCCGCGGCAGCCCCGGGTCGCTGGTGCCGGCGCGGCGGGGTGGCGACCCCGCCCCCGCGCGGCGCTCCCCCGGCGACCCCCGCCCCTTCCTCCTCCTCCGCCGATCAAGAACTCCGGTGCGCCGCCCCGAGGGATTCGGGCTGCACATCGGGCTGGCACGCTGCCGCCGCAGCGCCAGGCAGGCCGCTTATTTACCGCCGCAGCCTGGGGGCACACCGCGGGTGACCTCCGCCACCGACGATCTTCCCTCGGTGTGGGATTTACGCGGGCGCAGGATTCCTCGGGCCAAGTCTGCCCCAACTCCCCGTCCGCCCCGTCTGACACCGGTGGAGCCGGGGCCGCCCGATTCCCCCACCTCTCTCTACAGCCCCGGCGGGGGTTTCGGGATGCCTCCGCAGGACGCGCCGCTCACCGTGGCTGCTCTTCGTGGCAAAGGTGTCGCTGATGGAACTCCTGGACCCGATGCGGAGCTTGCCCGTGCCCTTCTGGCGGCAAAGGTCCGAGCTTCCGAGGCGCAGGGGCGTGTTCGTGCTGCTGCCCTCGCCTGGGAGCGTGAGCGCGAGGCCGCAGACGCTCTCGCTCGCCAGGTGGCCGAGGCGGAGCGGTTCCTGCTCCCTCCCTCCGCCCCCAACATCGTCTTCGCGGAGCACGGCGCCACTTCTTCCTCCCGGTGGGCGCCGCCACCTCCGGAGCCCTCTCCACCACACGTCGACCCGACCGATCCCATGGTCACCTACCTCCACCTCCAGGCCGTCGGAGTCGCGAACGTCAAGAACCTGGTCACCGTTGTGCTCGACTCCACGCACACCTCCTACGCTCGTTGGCGTGATCAGATGCTCCTCGCGCTCCGCCGCTACGCCATCGACGACCACGTCCGCCTCGACACACCCTTTGCGGCGCGGGATGCGGCGTGGCAGCGCCTCGACAGCGTTGCCCTCTCTTGGATCGTTGGGACCATCTCCCTCGAGATCCAGGACACCGTCCGGGCCCACGGTGCCACCGCTCGCGAGTACTGGCTCGCCATCGAGGGGCACTTCTTCAGCAACGCCGAGGCCCGGTCTCTACAGCTCGAGGCCGACTTCCGTGCCTTTGTGCAGGGGGACCTCTCTGCCAGCGACTACTGCCGGCAGATGAAGACCAAGGCCGACGCTCTCCGTGACATTGGGTACCCGCTGGACGACCGTGTCCTGGTGCTCAACCTTCTGCGCGGCCTCAATGGACGTTTCGCTCACCTGAGGACTTGGATCACCCGTCGGACACCGTTCCCCACCTTCCTGCAGGTCCGGGACGACCTCGTCCTTGAGGAGCTCCAGATGGGGGCCGTACCACCCGTCCCTACTACCGGCTCTTCGTCCTCACCAGCCGCTACTTCCTCTACCTCCGTGCTCGTCGCTGCCCCTCCTCCCGGGCCCGGCCGGGGTGGGGTGGCCGTGGTGGGTCGTCGGCCACGGTGGCGCGGTGGCGGTGCCGGTGGTGGCGGTGCTGGTCGTGGCGCCCAGTGGCGGCCACGCCGGTCCCTGGACGTCCGAGCGGTCCCTACTCCGCCCCTCGCTCCACTCCCCGTCCCGAGGGGGGGCTCGGCCCTCCTTCAACAACCCCGGTCCGGGCGCATCTCCATGTGGCCCTTCGGGGCGGGGGCGCCGGAAGCACGCGACCTCCCGCTCCGGCCGGCCGCCATGTACTCCGGCGTTCCTCCCGTCGCCCCGGCACGGGCCCCTCCGGCTCCGCCTCGTCGAAGATGGCCTGGGGGGTGGAATCAGCGGACCGGGCGCGATCGCCAAAGACGATGGGGCTGACACCGCCCGACCGAGTGGATTGCTCGACTCGAGGGGGCTTCCTACCACACCACTCCGGATCTTTGGTATACTCGACTCTTCGACCTCCCCACCCCTCTTGCCCTTCTTCTATCATGGTGGGGAATGGTTCTGTCTTCGGTCACCTCGTGGGTTACGCGACTGGTCCTTTTCGTCTTTCGAATGTTCTTGTTGCGCCTCGGATGGTCCACAATCTTCTTTCCATTCGTCGGTTCACTCGCGCGATAACTCTTGTTACGTCGAATTTGACACTTCGGGTCTTCTTGTGAAGGATTTGGCTTCCGGCGACCACTCCTCCGATGTGAGAGCACGGGACCCCTTTACACTCTTCGCCTTCCGTCTTCTGGCTGCTGCCCTTGCCGTGACGCGGTCCTCTACCACCCGGCACCGCCGGCTCGGTCATCGGCCGCGACATTTTGGCTCGGCTTCGATCGTAGTGCGAGACCTCTCTTGTACTGCGTACTCATGCGAGCATCTTTGTCATGCGTGTCATTTCGGTCGTCATGTTCGACTTCCTTTTTCTTCTTCTTCTTGGCGTGCTACGCATGCCTTTGATCTTGTACATTGTGATTTGTGGACCTCTCCTGTACCGAGCATTTACGGGCTCAAATATTATCTCGGTGTTGGTTGATGATTTCTCCCATTACTCTTGGACTTTCCCACTGCGTGCTAAGTCCGAGACGCGTTTCCCACCCTACTCCACTTCTTTGCACGGGTGTCCACTCGATTCGGTCTCACCATCAAGGCCGCCCGGGCGACAACGCGGGCGTGAGTTCGATAACAACGCCTCTCATTCTTTCTTCCTCTCTCGGGGTGTTCATTTGCGCATGTCTTGTCCGTACACTTCTTCCCGAGAATGGCAAAATTTGAGCGGATGATCCGCACCACGAACGATATCATGCGCACTCTTCTTATTCGGGCCTCTCGCCCGCGCCACGGGCGAGAGCCTCCACACCGCCACCCACCTGCTCAACCGCCTCCCTTCCACCGCTTGCCCTGCGCCCACTCCACACCACGCTCTTTTCGGTTCCCCTCCCACCTACGATCACCTCCGTGTCTTTGGGTGTGCCTGTTACCCCAACACTGCCGCCACTTTGCTCCTCACAAGCTGGCCCCCCGCTCGACACGGTGTGTGTTCCTTGGCTACTCCCTTGACCATAAGGGGTACCGCTGCTACGACCTTTCCTCTCACCGAGTTCTCCTCTCCCGGCACGTTGTCTTCGACGAGTCGGACTTCCCCTACTCCCCTCTTCTTCCACACCTTCCACCTCCGCCGAGCCGGAGTCCCCTGTTTTTGACCCGGTGGTATAGCCACCCGATTACCTTCCGGCCTCTTTCTACGGGTACTCTCGGCTCACGGCTGCGCCACACGCGGCCCCCGGCGTCTCCGCTGCGCCCCGCGCGGCCCCGAGCCCCCGCCCACGCCCCCGCGCGGCCCCCGCCGCCTCGCGCGCCGGCGGCCCCCGGCGTCCCGCTGCGCCACGCGCCCCTCGGCCGTGCCACGCGGCCCCGGCCGGCCCCCTCGCCGCGCCACGTGTGGGCCCGAGTCCCCGCCGCGCGCCTCGCGGGCTCCCGCGCCCGTGTCGTGCCCCTCTTTGGCGGTCGGGACCCGGCATGGCAGCCGGCGCAGGTGCACGTTCGTCAGGCGACCCGGCGCCCGGTGCCCCGGCAGCGGCTCCTGCTCCACCGCCGCCCCCACCATGCCAGTCCGTGGTTACCCGGCGGTCTACCACAGAGATCTTCAAACGCGACCCCGCCACACTCACCCGATGGTGACTCGCCATGCGGTGGGGGTTCTTCCGTCCCGCGGCCCTCTCCACCACCGAGAGCAGTCCGCCGGTCTCTCCGATTCCTTCCTCTGTCTGCGCCGCCTTGGCGGAATCAATGGCGGCAAGCAATGGAAGAGGAACATGAGGCTCTTCTTGCCAACCGGGCGTGGGACCTTGTGCCACGTCCATCCGTGGCAATGTGGTCACCGGCAAGTGGATCTCGGGACGCATAAGCGTCGGCCGACGGCGACTGGGCGCTACAAGGCTCGGGCTGGGTACTCGGGGGCTTCACCCGGCGCCCGGGGTTGATTATGATGAGACTTTCGGTCCGGTGGTCAAGCACCTTTCACAGTGCGCGCACAGTCCTCTCACTTGCCCTCACTCGCTCTTGGCCGTGCATCGCCTAGATGTCAAGAATGCATTCCTCCATGGCACCTTGTCGAGACAGCCATCGCGGTCGGCCCGGCGGGGGTTCGTCGACTCGGTCGGGCCCGATCCGGTTTGCCGGCTCAACAAGTCGCTCTATGGTCGAAGCAGGCTCCTCGTGCTTGGTACTCCCGGGTTTGCCACCTACCTTCTCACTTTGGGGTTCCGAGAGGCCAAGTCCGACACTTCTTTTGTTCGTCTATCGCCATGGGGCCGAGGCGCTTACACCGCTACTCTATGTTGATGACATTGTCCTCACACCTCCGATCGCCAGCCTTCTTTGGCGTGTCATATCGGCTCTGCAGGCAGAGTTTGCCATGAAGGATCTCGGTCCCCTTCACCACTTCCGGGGGTCACTGTGGAGACTCGTCCTTCGGGGTTGTTCCTGCACCAGCGACAGTATGCTCTAGACATCCTTGAGCGGGGTGGGATGACCACTTGTCGGCCTTGTGCTACTCCCCGTTGATACTCGGCTCTCTCTCTGCGATGACGGCGACCTGCCGACAATCCCATCGCCTTCCGGAGTATGGCCGGTGCATTGCATTACCTCACCTTCACGGGCGACGACATCGCATACGCCATTCAGCAGATCGTCTTCATATGCATGATCCACGGGCACCACATCTTGCTGCGATGAAGCGCCTTCTCCGCTATGTCCGCGGGCAATCGTTGACTCCGGCCCGATGATCCACCGGTCACCCTCCACCGAGCTCGTCGTCTACACCGGCGCCGCCCGGGCGGGGTGTCCGGACACTCGCCGCTCCACCCTCCGTACGCAGTCTTCCTTGGCGGCAACCTCGTCTCCTGGTCGCCCAAGCGGCAAGCCCGGTTGTCTCCCACTCCGGTGCAGGCGAGTACCGGGCTGTTGCTAACGGTGTGGCGGAGGCCTCCTAGCTTCGTCGCCTCTTGGCCGAGCTTCACAGCCCCCGACCAAGACCACACTTGTCTCATCAGGACAATGTTCAAGGCTGTCTACCTCTCCACCAACCCCCCGCCCAAAGATCGCCGGACGAAGCATGTGGAGATCGACTTGCACGTTGTCCGAGACTTGGTTGCCATCGGGCGCTGTTCGGGTGCTCCATGTACCGACCACCTCCCGCCGCTGATATCTTCACCAAGGGTCTGCCCTCATCGACCTTCTCCGAGTTCCGATCCAGCCTCAACGTCGCCGGTGGCTAGTTGTGACTGCGGGGGCCCCTGTGTGTGTTGATTTCTTTCATGTCCAGTCTTGATCTCCGCTGCGCCGGTAGTTCAGACTGCGGGGGGGTGTTAGTGTATATGAGTTAAGGCCCATGTGGCCCATGTACAAAGAACTATATTGCCCACCCTTCTAGGGTTTGGAGGAATAGACAATTATTCATCCTCTTACAGGGCATATCAGATCAAACATGCAGGGCATATCAGATCACCAGCTGCAGCTGCTGATCACTACTACTCAGTACTCACTGCCTAACTAAACACCACACCAGTCACTTAAGCATGAACAACAGCAGAACAACAGAAGCATAATGAAAGGATCAACCAATAGAAATGTTCATCCTAACAATGGGTAAATTGTTGTGAGCCAAAAGAACAATCATTTGCACAGATTATCAAAATCAAATTGCTCTCAAGCCTAACTATTGGGGAAGCTACAATGCAGCATACAAGAAAACAAGCAGACCATATTCTTTTATTACCTATATGGCTACTGTTAAGTGTACTAATGCTTTGAATCAGGATAACTAAACATGCTATAAGATGCTCTATCAGTTTCCAAATAAATCAACTTCTCTAGAGTTGTCTTCTCGAGTCAAAAACATCTATGCTTTCACTTTTATATATCAATATAAAAATCAATAAGAGTTCTGATTGACTAGGCATGTTAATCAAACTCAAAAACTAACTGCTCCATCGGGTTTCAAATACTTTCGGATTCACTGGTTTGTCCCAGACGTCATATATTAGAAACGGAGGCTATGATTTCTCTATAATATGAAGCGAGTGTTTTTGCAACAAGATTGATTTTGTTCATTGCACGATAAAACTTCGAAAAAAAAAAAAAACTGAAAGTAGAAGTAAGCAGTTGCACATTGGGCTATATACAAGTATTAACACTGTAGCAGAAGAAACCTAGGTGCAAGTGCAACCATGAAATGTTCTGCTTTCTGCAGCGTCTCTAGTGACCTTGCCCTGTTTCTGTTCTCAAAGAAATGATCAGTTTTCTTGCACCCACAGATGGCTGAACACTGAAAAAGTACCAATGTGACAATGTAGGAGTAAAACCAAGCAACAGGAAATTAATAATGTTAATGCCAATCTGGAGATAAACACAGATCCAAACTCCAAAGTGAAGGGCCACTGAGGAAATTCAACAATTCAAATAAAAGATACCAGATCTATACTGACGATGACACTGAATATTACTGCATATAAAGGAGAGAAGTTTCTTGCCAACTAGACATAGCAACATAGGTACTGGTAGTTACACTCAACACACCTACTGAACATGGACACTTAAATACTACTTGCATATAAAGCAGGTAAGTTTCTTGCCAGCTAGACATAGGTACTGCAGACATGGAACATTAAACAAAACTACAAGCACGTAATCTTCATCCTTCCCTCGCAACACGTCCCAACAAAGGGAGACACCATGACCATGTTCACCTAGTAAAGAATCGGGAACAGGCTCTACCCAACATTACCTTGCACATTTGCCAGAAACTCGCTCTTTCCATCCCTTCCAGGCTATCGGATTCAGTACCTATCCTCAAGACACGGTCTTTTGCAGATGCTATTTCTGACTCTGGAGTAACAAGTTTCATCCCATTCATGCTTTTGGTTCAGCACGTATTCTCAAGACACGGTCTGTTGCAGCCGCTAATCCTGACTCTAAAGTAGCAATTCTGTTTATAAAGAGAGTTCGTCTCATCATCAAGTAAGAAAGAATTTATCTCTGCAAAATTCGAGTTGCCATCATCAATCAATTGTTCTTTGAATGATAGCAACGCAGTGTAAAGGACTGGGAAAGCTTCTTCAGTGCCCATGGGACCATCAGCTTCAGAAATGTGTCCTGCAACTCTGGCTTCCGAATCCTCCTGTGACATAAAGAGAACTCATATAGTCATATAAGTACTGTAAGGTTTTGCATAGAAAAGAAAATTGTGGCAGCGGGCAGGGCAATATATATATATATTCTTATGCTACAATGATTATTTAACTTTTACATAAGAAATGAAACTGAAATAAGATTAAATACCCTCCAGCTCTGCCATCTCATATTGGTTAGCATTATAGAGTAATAACTGGAATAAAAATTTCAGCCTCAAAAATCGTCAATACAGCATTTCAAATCCCTTTGGTATGTTAAAGTTTATTCTGTTACTTCGTCTAAACCTGAAAGCCAATGGCAGAACTCCACAATAATATATCAGCCCAGTACTCTCATGTTATGCAAACTGCCTACAATTGAGGGAAGAAATATAATTTATCGTGTATCAAAGGCATAGGCATAGGCTCACCTTTCCATGTATCAAAGAAGATGGCCAGCCAACCATGATGTACGGATCAACTGAGCAACAGTGAAACTGGCTTTCCTTATGCAGCAAATTCACCTCAGCTGTTTCTAGGCAAAATGACAAGAACCACTCAGGAGTGTGAACGTCCCGAGAAATTATTAGAGATAGGTATACAAAGCCATCGATAACCGCCATAAGCTGTATGCCAACATCAGCCTCTTCTGAACACTCGGTGATCTCCCGGACATTTGCGCGCAATGAGATCGTCTTGTGCAGCATGAATCTCTCAACACCATCACCGTCGGCTGCCCAGAGCCAAACAGAAAGCATGCATTGGAGTACATCTACACTGACGACACAGAACTCCCCATCCTTGGTGCCACCAAGCTGAAACATTGATAATGGCACTTTCAAGGGCGGCGGCAGATCCATTCGAGAGAACTGAAATGTGGCCATGTTGAGGGCGAGAATGCATCCAGGTTCCTCTGCCTTGTATCTGTTGAAATGTGGCTTCCAACAGATGAAGCCATTGATAACCTTGGTGGTGCAGTTAAACGACCGATCACGCCATGGTGCGGCAAGAAGCCCCCAGTGTCCATCTGCGGCAAGACGACCGACCACTCCATGGTGCGTGACGAGAAGATGGCCACGCGCGCCCAGCCCAGTGGCGGTGCCGGTGGACACAGACCACGCGGGGACGGCAGCCTCTCCTCGCCGTCAGGGGAGAGCGTGTGGAACTCAAGGAGGCAGGACGGCTGTCTCTTGGGGTAGATGTGTAGAGCTTGCGAGTGCGGGCTGTAGGAGGCGAGTTGGTCGGTGGCTCGGCTGAAGAATCTGGCATACCCCTCGTCGTAGCCCATCTCGGGTTCGCTGACATCGCACTCCAACTCGGACTCGGAGGTGTCGAGCAGACCGCTGAAGGTGGCGGCGATGTCGCTGCTCTTGCCTGCAGCTGCAGGGACGATGGCGTCAAAGTTGTCCAGGAAGAGCGCGATGAGCGGGCGGCGCGCTGGAGCTGACGGAAGCGGCGCCGAATGCGGGGAGGAGCGGACGGCGTGGAGAAATGTGCGGCAGGCGAAAGCTGCGCGGGCAAGGCTCGTGACGTCGGGGAGGAGCAAGAAGATTTCGAGGAGAATGTCATCGCCGAGCGGTTATGGTGGTGGGAGCGGGCGGCAGCGGGGAATCGGCCATGGCGAGTGGGGAATGGAACGACAGAACTGTGGCTGGCTTCCGTCCTGTGATAAAAACAAAAAAAACCCACGGCACGCATAGGCCGGCCCATGTAGTACCGAATCGTTTTCTCTTTTTCATCACTTTTTGTTGCTCAAAAAAACATAATTTCTTTTCTGTTCTTGTAAGTGTTCGAGTTCGACCGTTAATATATATATCTATAGAAAAAAGTCTACATAACCCCTGAACCATGTATGGTGAAACACATAATCCCCTCAACTACAAAACCGGTTTTTCTGCCCCTCTAAACTTTCAAAACCGTTTAAATAACCCCCTGAGGTGGTTTGGGTGGGTGGTTTTGTATACGTGGCTCTTAATTTCGCTTTTATGTGGCAATCCAACTTGGCACAACCTCTCTCTGTACCATATCTTCTCTCACCAACAGGTGGTCCCCACCTATCATCTTCCACCTACAGCCGCTACTGGATCTCACTGACCCATCCATGGCCGGCCTCCCTCTCTATCCCTCTGCCACCCAACTCTTTGTGTTGTCCATTAGCACCTCGGGCTGCACGCGAGGAGCTGCAGTGCCACCCCATCGCCACACGCGAGCAGGCAGGCCGCCACCGCCCCCGCACGCCCCGAGCAGGCTCGCGGTGCCCCGCGGCGCCACCCGAGCCGCGGGCATCCAGCTCCGCCGCGCGCTGCGTGACGCTATTCTTGGCGGGCTGCCGGCCGAGGCCCTCCTCCCTTGCGTAACCGTAACATGTCCCTATGGCAGCCATGGTTGTTTCACGTGAAGAAGAAGACATAGGTGTGGCGGCGGTGGGGTGCAAGCACCGAGGTGCGGCGCCCGATGGGTTGCGGCCCCGGGCAGCCCGGGGACGAGCTCCATGTGACGGGACGAGCCCGGCGGTGGGGGGCGGCCTCCAAGGTCGCGGGCATGGCTACCGCGACCTCCATGGCCCTCGGTAGACTCATGCTCCCTCCGCCCTCCCTCTCGCACAATCTCAAAAAATGTAATCGAGGTAGGGACATGGACGGGGAAGATATAAATCGCGATGGAGCTGGAGGTGGATGATGACAGTGGGAACCACCTGCCGCTGAGAGAAGACATGTGTAGAGAGAGATGTTGTGCCAAGTTGGACTGCCACATAAGCGAACGAAGCGCTACGTGTGCAAAACCACTCATGTAAACCACCTCAGGGGGTTATTTGACCAGTTTTAAAAGCTTAGGGGGCAGAAAAACTGGTTTTATAGTTGAGGGGATTATGTGTTCCACCGCATATAGTTGAGGGGGTTATTTAGACTTTTTCCTATATATATACTATACTTATAAATTTCGTAGGTGCCCACAATCTCCGTGAGTCATTCCATCTTTGTAGTTATAACAAAGTACCACCCTCCACGCCGCCGGATCCAAATCTATAGAATCGCAGCCATCCACGCCCCTATCCTCCTCTCCCAAGCGAAACACTCCACACCTTCTAGAAACTCCGTTGTCGCCTCTCCTCCCCCCGCTCCGGCGCCACCACCACCTCTCCCCACCTCCTCTTCCCTCCTCCCACGCAGTCCGCCCCCCCCCGCCGGCTTGCCGCCCTCTCCACCTCGCTAGCCTCCATCTTCCCTTCCCCACGCCACACACTGCAGCCATCTTTCCCCACCATCTAACTTCCGCTGCCGTTGCAATGCCCTCGGCCACCGTTGTCACTTCGGCACGACACACCTCCACTCATGAGCCCCTCGCATTCACACCCCACCTCAACTCTGCGCACTCCCTCCCCTCGAACCCCGCGCCACGCGGTTGATTCCACTGCGTTGGCGAGGCAGCGACATTGCGAAACATCGAGCTGCAGGGTAGGTGGAACTTCTGGGCGAGACTGTGACCGCATTCAGATGGATAGGCTCAAACAACTCACCCCAAAAATTGGAGAGAACCAGGAGGCGGGGACATCAACAAACTCGCAAGAAAATGGAAGGAACTCGATGGAATTGTTGGAACAATCATTGCTGAATACCGGGGAGGATACCAGTCAGGGGAAGAACAAGGAGCCTGAAATCAATTACTCAAGTTCACTGGGTCATCCAGATGAACATTCACTCACAGAGTTAGGCTTTCTAGATTGTAATAACAATGAGAAAGAGATAGAAGGGGAAGTTTTGGTGAACTCTAATGAAAACAATAAAGCCCTCACACAAGCTTATTATGAAGACAAGATGGGTGATCAGGTCCAAGTTGAGATTCCCAAGAAAACACAAGGTACCGCATACGCTCTAGGACCAAGGAGACTGGAGTTATGATAGAGGACAAGGCTAAAACAAAGAAGGCGACATCATCTCTCCAAGGTAATAAAACAAACTCATCCACTACCAATAATACTAAGTTAGATGAAATAGCAAAAGTCCGTGGTATTGCTTTAGGAAGAGATGATGTTCTTAAGCTCTCCAATATGTCCCTCAATCAAGCAAATGAGGAGGCTGAGAGAGCAATGTCTAAAGCCAAAAACAAAATACTAGAGTTATCTAAAACCAACCAGAATTTGGATGATAGAGGTATGAATGAAGGGAATTCAGAGATTAATATCCAATTAAAAGTTAGAGGTATTCATAAGCATAACACCAAGGATTCGAAGAGGACAACCGATATCTTGAGGTATGATAAGAGCTATAGCAAAAGTACAGAGGTGACAGTAAAAATCGGGACTCGCTTATAAAATGAAAGTCCTATTCGGAACATTAGAGGACTGGGGAAACCAGCCAAGAAGAAAGCAACTTTTAGAGTTAGTACAATTGCATAACTTTGATTGTATTTGTTTACAAGAGACTATAAAAGCAACTTTTACACAGAGAGAGTTAGATAGATTTGCTGGACAGAGAGAAATGAAGTGGGATTGGGTCCCTTGTGATGGGCACTCACGGAGGTATGCTAATGGGTGTGGATGTGAATATAATGCAAGTTCTTGAAATAGAACATGGAGTATTTTTTCAGAGGATGAAGTTAAAAATGTTAGATGATAACTATGAATGGATGCTGATCAACATCTATGGACCAGCTCATGATGATAGGAAGCTAGAATTTTTAGATGAAATTCGCACAAATATGACGTAGATTGATATACCAAGCTGTGATGGGTGGTGATTTTAACCTAATCGGATCAGCAGCAGAGAAATCATCGATAACATAGATGTGGCAATGATGAATGCTTTTAATGATATGATAGACAACACTATGATGAGAGAATTACACGTAACCGAAGTAGAGATACACATGGTCTAACAAACGTAATCCTCCAATATTTTGTGTGTTAGACGAGAGTTTTGATTGCCAATAACGGGAGGACAAATACAATCTAGCATCGGTGCTCACTGGTCCAAGAGTTGGATATGACCATAATCCCCTGATTGTAGATACTTCAGATGTCGGTGACACAAAGAATTATTATTTTGATTCAATGCTCATTGGGTTAGACAAGATGGATTACGTGATTGGGTACTACAAAAATGGCCATATAGATATAAAACTGACCCTCTAGACCATTGGCATATTGTCTCAAGTAAATTAAGAAGGGCTATTAAAGGTTGGGACAAGAACATAGACAGACTTACAAAAGAGACAAAAGAAAGAGTTAATGCGGGCAATAAGCATATTAGATGAATTGAGTGAACTCGAGAGATTTGACTCATGATGAGTGGAATGAGAGGTATAGTCTAGAAAGAGATCTATTGAAGATTTTGGGCGATGAAGAGATGAAGTGGCGAGAGAAGAGGTGGTGAACAATGGATTTTACAAGGGGACTCCAACACTAGCTATTTCCACAAATGTGCAAATGGCGGAAAAACGAAAAATGAGGATCTCCAGTTTGGAAGATGATGGAAGATTGTTACAAACCTGAGCAGGAGATGAGGATACATATCACAAATTACTATAAACAATTATTTGGCAGACAAGAAACGACTGATATTCATCTAGAGGAGGACATATGGCCAGTAGACCAACAACTAACGGTGCAAGATAATGAAAGACCGATAAGACCATTTACATTAGAGGAACTGGATCATGCTCAAAGAGATGAAGAACAACACCGCACTGGACCGGATGGATTTAGTGTAGAATTTTTCAAGACATTCCGGAGCGGACTTAGACATGATATCAAAGAGCTACTTGACAAGTTGCATGATGGTCAACCTGGAGTTATGGAGATTAAACTATGGAGTTATTATCCTTTTGCCAAAAGTGAAACCAGACACAAGTATTAAGCAATTCAGACCAATTTGTCTTCTTAATGTGATCTACAAGATCATCACAAAGGTACTTACTATAAGACTGACAGAAGTAGTTGGCAAACTGATTAGCCCTTACCAAACTGCATTCATACCAAAAAGGAACATTTTGGAAGGAGTGGTAATCATCCAGGAGATTTTACATGAACTCGAAGCAAGAAACAAGATGGTGTGATCCTCAAATTAGACTTTGAGAAGGCTTATGACAAAGTCGGTTGGGATTTCCTACAAGAGGTATTACAAAGAAAAGGTTTCCATGACAAATGGATTGAGTGGATAAATAAGGCAGTTAGAGGTGGCAGAGTCTGTATTGACAAAAACAATGAAAGAGGGGAGTACTTTAGAAGCTATAAGGGTCTCAAACAGGGTGACCCATTATCTCCTTTATTATTTAACATTGTTGTAGATGCTTTATCAAGAATGTTATCTAGAGTCGCGGTCAGGCGGGGGGTTATACAGGGTCTGGTGCCACACCTAGTAGAGGGAGGTCTTACTCATCTAAAGTATGCTGATGATACTGTTATATTTTTGAAATACAATCCAGAGAACTTGCAGAACATCAAGCTGATACCATCATGTTTTGAGGCTATGTCAGGATTAAAGATCAACTATGACAAAAGTGAGATATATACTGTAGTCTTAAATGAATTCCAGCAACAACAAGCTTCAGAATTACTCCAATGCAAGCAAGGACAATTTCCAATGAAATACCTGGGTATGCCTGTTAGTACACGCAAAATTTCCAAGGCACAACTGAGTTATGTTAGTGATAAAACTGCAAAAAGGTTGCGCACTTGGCAATGTGAATACTTAACTTTTGGTGGCAAGTCTATACTCATAGAGTCCTGCTTATCCAGTATACCTTTGTACACAATGGGAGTTTATCAACTATATGAGGGGAACTTCCAAGTACTAGATTCAATAAGATCCAGATTTTTTGGCGAGGAACGAGGGAAGAAAAGGAAATACCATATGGTGAAGTGGGAAGCACTAAATAGACCAAAAGAATTTGGAGGTCTGGGATTTTTAGATGTAAGAGTTATGAACACATGTTTACTGGGCAAATGGATAGATAAACTGGAGAGAAATGATGATAGCCTATGTTGTACTATCTTGAGGAAGAAGTATTTGGGAGACAAGAGTATATTTCAAATAAAGAATAGGAAAGGATCTCAATTCTCGAGATCATTGCTTGATATCAGAGAATGGTTTCAAAGAGGCGTAACAATAGAGGTATGCAAGTGGAAACCAAACTAGGCTATGGCATGATGTATGGATAGGAACTTGCCCTTTAAAGTTACAATATCCAAACTTGTTCCAGATTGTCTCACAGCCAGACATAGATGTGGCTAGTGCATATTCTGATGGTGGTTGGCAAATCCAACTAAGAAGACAACTAAATGGCATCCTCATAGAAGAATTGAATGGCCTATTTGAGTTACTACAAGATATACGCTAGTTACAACGGGAAGAGATAAGATGGTATGGGTAATTGGAACAAAAAAAGAGATATACTGCTAAATCCTTGTATAACCATTTGACTTTTGGAGGAGTCAAAGACCTCCAAATGCAAAATTTATGGAAATCTAATATCCCCATGAAAGTTAAAAACCTTATTTGGATGGCCACCCATGAGGGCATCCAATCGGGGGTCCAACTAAAAAAGAAACAATGGTCGTCCTATGGATCATTTCTGGCTGCGGAAATACCGTAAACATCGGATCATATTCTTTTTCAATGCCCAATTGCGGTTTATCTTTGGACCTTCATTAGGGACCTTCATTAGGGTTACATTGGGTTGGCCAAGTGTGCCGATGTGTCTTTGCAGATTTTTTTGTTAGAGATCTTAGATGACCGCAGAGGCAAGAATCAGAAAATTAAATTGTTTGTATGTGCAGGGCCCTGTGGTCGATATGGAAGGTGAGGAACGATATGGCGATAAACAAGAAGCTGCTGTCATCACTAAAAGGAATAATCCACACTACTACAAAAACTTACTGTAAGAACGCCCCCATTTGCATTAGGGGCGGTTCGTTTTACGAGCCGCCCCTACAGCGACATCCCAAACGAGCCACCCCTATAGTGACCACATTAGGGGCGGCCGGGTGTTACGAGCCGCCCCTACTATTACTAGGGGCGGTTCAATCACGAGCCGCCCCTAATGCGGTCCACGATAGGGGCGGCTCTATATTGAGGCGCCCTACGGTGGGATCCCGAATTTTGAAACTTGACACTAATATTAAAAATTAAGTAAACGACCTCGGATGGAAAAACTTTGTACATATGAAATGTAGATCTCGAAAAGTTATGAAACTTTGTAGTTGGCGACTTTTTATTTCGAAATCATCTAGTCATGCAAAAGTCGTGTTGAAATGTCTCAAATTTGAAATTTGAAATTGTGAAACGACCTCGGATGGAAAAACTTTGTACATATGAAATGTAGATCTCAAAAACTTTGTACATATGAAATGTAGATCTCGAAAAGTTATGAAATTTTGTAGTTGACGACTTTTTATTTTGAAATCATCTAGGCATTCGAAAGTTGTGTTGAAATGTCTCAAATTTGAAATTCAAATTTCGTAAACGACCTCGGATGAAAAAACTTTGTACATATGAAATGTAGATCTCGAAAAGTTATGAAACTTTTGTAGTTGACGACTTTTTAGTTTGAATCCATTTAGAGCTTCAAATAGTCAATTTACACTCGGATTTGTATAATATGTGGGGACGCGGAATGGGATATGGACACATGTGAGTGTGTAGTGCAGTGGTAGGGAGGGTCGCGCGTTAGCACGCAGGTCGCTGGTTCGAATCCCGCCGCCGCCGCGAAGGGCGATTTTTTACGCGAAAAAATGGCGCGACTTGCGAATTCGGGACGGAGACGGGCAGCGCATGGCGGTGGGGGTGCTCTCCGGTTCAAAAAAAAATGTTTTTGGTATTTTTTCGAATTTTGAAATCACGATTTCATACGTGATCGCTGTAAAGGGCTCATACAATAGGGGCGGTTGGTGATGCAACCGCCCCTACCGCTAAAAACCCAGAGGAACGGAAGGTTAGGGGCGGTTTTCGTAATCGCCCCCTATTGAAGCTTATGAGCGCCCCTATTGAAGCTTTCGTAGTAGTGCCACAAGACAATTGTTCTTCTCAAAGCCTAGAAGCCGCTCCTAAAAAGCAAAAGCTGGAGCCGTCTGGCTGAGGAGGTGATCCAAGCTCTCGTGGCCAAGGTCCGAGAAGATCGAGGAAGTCAAGCAAAGATGCGATGAAGTCAAGCAAAAATCTTTGGTGAAGCCCGGGCTGTAGAAGTAGATTCCGTTTTGAATGCCAAGTTCGTAATAATGCTTTTCCTTATGGCGTTTAGTTGTAAACTTTGAGTTGAAGCGCCCCGATGGGTGCAGGTCGTTTAAGTAGAGGCGAGGTCGCAGAGTTGTGATCGTAGAGATAAGAATTGAAGGTAGAAGTAAGTGTGCTGCACTAGTGAGTGCTTAAGAACTGAAACCTGGTTTCGACCAGAGTTAGGCTGTGGGTGTTGTTAAGCTTTCAATAAAGCCGGGCGATGCCTTTAGTCTAAAAAAGACTACGGCCGCAGCAGTGGAGCTCGGCGGCGACGGCTCCGGAGGGGTTCCTTGGTCTTTGCGTGTCTGGATGCTGTGCGCGACGAAGCGGAAAGTGGAGGAGAAGCAAAGTCGCCGGGTCTTCCGTATTCAGCCAGAAGCGCAGCACGTGTGGCGCCGTTGCCTGCCGGAGTTGCAGCCCGAGCCGAGCAGGTCTGCTCAAAAGTTCGGTTATTTCGTCTGCTGCAATAGTTCGTCTTTGGTCGTCCTTGGGATTCAGGTGGACAGTGCATAGTAAGTCCATCACCCTCTCCTGATCTCAGCTTAGTGGATCGTAGATCTTCATAACTGAGAGTTCGTATGCATCTGACCTGCGTGATTGATTCGATTCCGGGAGCATTTGTTAGGCTTAGATATAATCTGCTACACCAGCACACTATGCCTTCTTCGTGTTTGGTACAATGCCAAAGTGGTGCACATCGTATTAGTCGATGGCCTTCCATATAACTTGCAATCTAAACACACTTTTCAGCCCCCCACCCCCCCCCCCCCCTCTACTTGGCAGTTAAATTGAATTACACATTTAACTAATTAATTTAGCTTACATTTTTTCCCCGCAATCTAATTTATATAAGTTTTTGAGGAAATGCTCAATACGTCAGTGCCTTCCAGTTATTGCAATCCAAAATATTTGTCATGACCATTGTGAATATATGCAGCATTTATGCTTCCTCCACCATGTTTTTAAAAGTGTGTCGTAGCTGCACAGCTTTGCAATGTTCTATCTGATATTCATGAAGTGAATTTGGGTGGTTCTTTTTGAACCATTGGCAAGTTTTGGATTAGTAATAAAAACACAGTTTAGTGCATAGGTAATTTTGTTGCCCTTTGGATTATTTGGAAGCTTAGAAACGACATTTGTTTTTCGAATGTAGGTTGGAAAATGATGGATATCTTGCTGACCAAATTGACTTGCACGGTGCAAAAGTTTTCTTAAGATGAAGCTGGTGCTGATTCCTTTCACCTAAGAAGGTCAAAGCCTGGAGTTCCTATAAAGTGGCATAAATTCCAGTTTGTTCATATAAGGTATGGTGCCGAATGCAGATGAAGAAGGTGTGCACCTAGATACTCTCACACTCTTTTATTTAAGGTACCTGATCAAATGCTTAAGGTCTAACATATGAACCATCAATGTTTCCTGAGCTGCTTCCACTAAAAAAATGTTCTCATCTGCAATTTAAGTTGCAGATCTAAGGTAAGTGAATAACTACCCTGATCTGTCCTTAGTCATAATACTATTTAGTTAAACTTATATCAATTCCATGACAAATGTTTGATACATGGACTAAGATTAATTATAATGAACAAATGTTCATTAAACCCTTCAAATATTAAAGATTTTTTTATGCTTTACAGAGTTAGTTGGCCACCTGGACCTGAATGTTAGTGGGAAACTACGTACAATAATACTCTGGATTATATTTGTTTTGAGTTCTGATGCCTCCGCTGTACACTAAGGGATCCAAATCTGCCTCACCCAAAAGTCAGAAAATGAAGTGTTGGATTCAAAGTGCATATATGTCCTTTACTAACTTTTCTTCATAATAACTGATTGTTTCATTGCATTTTCTGCACCGTTTTAACGTTTTAAACCACACAGCCAGTTCCTAGACCTTATGGTAAATATATATACAGTACTAATATTTTCTTGCCCTTACCATTTGTCCTTGATAGTGCTGATAACACAATTGTTGCTTAATCAAAGTTTCCTGATATCAAATTTGTTTAGGCTGAGGTCCAGGTTTAGGTTTAGCTTTTGTTCACATGGCATTCTCATAATAATCTTTATGTACTGTGTTATCAACAATTGGCAATCCCCTAACCCACCTCCTTTTCAACCCACAGGTACCAATTATTCAAGCGGAAAGAGGGTATGTTCCTGTTTTTGTTACACACGTATGCAAGGTCACCAACTCCCAACCATCTCTGGCTGCCATTGAAGAACTAAAACTTCTTATTTTCACAAAGCTATTCTTCCATGTATAAATTATGCCATTATCTTAGTATGTTTTTTATTGGTACAAAACTAAATGTTGCATTTGAACCATAATTGGTTGATACATGTATTCCATCTTCGTGGCGTCGTGTTCTGTTGCTCGCGCTTTGCGCTGGGTTCTCTGCTAGTTTTATAAATAAATCAGATATCCCGAAATTGTTTTTGAAGAACATTCTCACGCATGGTTTATTTTCGGTCCTAAAAAGTCTAACCATGATAGAAATGTGTTTATTTAGGTAGTGTTTAATAACTCTTAAAGAAACAATTCTATTTCGCGATAGTTCTTTTGACTAGTGACACACTCCCTCCGTTGCAAAAAAACTTGCAATTCTAGCTTTGTGTCGTGGTTTAGTATTCCAAGTTTGATTGATTATAGATAAAAAACTATCAGTATTTATGCTATCAAATAAATCTCATTAGATTCATTACTTAAATGTAGTTTTTTTAATAAATTAATTTGAAGTCACGAATGTGAATAGTATTGGGTAGAAATTTAGTCAAACATATGTAACTTTTTGATGACACGGAACCCATAGTTTGCAAGTATTGTGGAACGGAGCGAGTACATGAAGAATATTTATATTATAATCCCTTCATTCTGCCGATTGACGTTGTGGCCCAAGCGTTCGATGGCGGACGAGCAGGCTGGCCTGGGAGGCGGTTCCGTTTTCTTCTCCCTACCTCTAGTCCCGCTGGCGGCTCTCCTCCCTCGAGGCACCAACCCACCTCGAGCTCGGGCCATGGAGGTCCCGTGGTCCTCCCGGTGACGGTGACGAAGCTCCCCACGGGCGGGCCTCCTGGTCGCTGCTGGCGCCGTCCTCTCGGCCCCGTCACGACTTGCTCTCCGGCCTCCTCTCCCGGCTTGGTGGCAAAGCCCTTGTGGCGCACTCATGTACCTCGTCGTTCCTCGGCTCCTCGACTCCACGATTCGACTTAAGATTAATCCATGCAACACCACTCTCGCGTGAGTGTGTTACATCAATCTCAAAACAATATAATCCCAACACTTCGACATATCCAAATACCATATCACTGAACACTTAGCAACAACAATTATTTTGTAATGCCAGAATCATTTCAAACCAAATTTTTCATCAAACATGGTCTCACACTTAGACAAATGCAATGGGTCTTGATCTGAATCTTATGGGTATTTTGCCACTGCAGGCCATATATATTATTACACACAACCACACACAACCACACATAGGAAAGGAAACAAATGGTCCCTTGAGAAAACAGAATATGCCAATCATGAAACGGAATAAATTAAACAGTCTTCATATCACTGTTGCACACGAAAGAACATGAAACCAAACGTCTGGGATCAGCGACTGCAGAGAAGCTCCACGGCCGGCGCTCAACGCATCTTGCAATCATTGTTTGACCTGCCCAAATAAAAACGAGCTTTTATGAGGGGGGAATGACTAAATATAAAACAGAGAACCTGCATGCTGTCTTGAAGACAGGAAAGATAATAAAGAATAAAGAACTCACATGCAAATTACTCCATGGAGTCATCAGTTTCAGAATCCAGATCGTCATCAATTTCAGAATCCAGATAGTCAAAATACTTTACTTCGATCCGGTCAATAGCTTGCCTATCCAGGTAGCTGTCCACGAGATATTTATCGCACTGGAGGAACTCGAGGGATGGAGGCAATTCCGGTAGTGTCTTGATATTTGGGCAAACCTTTATCCAAAGATTCTTGAGGGATGATGGTAATCTTGGTGGTGACTGGATATTTTTGCAATTCTCTATTTGAAGTTCCTCGAGGGATTCAGGCAATTCCGGTAGTAGCGAGATATTTGGGCAATTCTCTATCCAAAACTCCTTGAGGGATGATGGTAATTCTGGTAGTGTCTTGATATTTGGGCAATCCATTATTTTAAGTTTCTTGAGGGACGATGATGGTAATCCTGGTGCTGACTGGATATTCCGGCAATCCTCTATTTGACGTTCCTCGAGGGATGGAGGCAATTCCGGTAGTGTCTTGATATTTGGGCAACCTACTATTTTAAGTATCTTGAGGGATGATGGTAATCCTGGTAGTGACTGGATATTTTTGCAATAAAAGATAGTCAATTCCTTGAGCAATGCCAGCTGCTCGATGTTATCTGGTAAAGCTTTCCAACTGCACCGATTGATCCCAAGTTTGTGCAGCCCAGGGAGGATTTTTTTGTGCCAAACTTAAGCCGAGAACCTGACCCGTCGCAACCTTCGAAGCAGAGAAATTTCAGGTGCTTTAGCTTACCATCTTCTTCTCCTCGACAACCGACTTGGGAATGTCGATCCGCCATAGTTATGAATGGTGAGTTTAACTAATAGGGCTGGAGGGTGGAGGGCCTCAAGGATCTCCTCTGGCTTTGGAGGAGCAACTACTTGTTGATTATGGGCAGCAGTCTTCTTTTTTCTCCTTAATGACGACCCCATCTCCTCAGTCTCAATGGGTTCCCAGTCAAGATCGAGTTCTGAGACGTGTAGCTTGTTGCTTAGCTTGGCCCGACGAGCATCCTCCTTTCTTTCAATGTTTCCAATTCCTCCAATTCTCAGTTTGCCATGAATGTTGTTCAGGTTCTCCAGTTGAGTTATCTCATAACCTTTTTCCTTCTTCACTTCAAACTTATCCAGAGTTCGGAGCCACTTCATCCGCCCTATGTCGGGGATGTTCATTGAGAAGCACTTGATGCGCCGCAGATTCTCAAGGTCGACCATGTGACTGCTGTCAAGACAGCGCACTTTAGAATCAACGGAGAGCTCCTGCAGATGGTATAGCTTGGTAAATGCGGGTGGCAGATCTATAGTATGTAGAAGATACACCCCAGCAAGACCAAGGTAGCGGTTGTTTTAAGTCACCAATACATTCTGGAATCACTTTCTCTGCGCAACAAATTTCTTCAGATTCACACTCACGAACCGCAGCTTCTTCAGGTCTTTGAGAATACGTTTAAAATTTTCTCTGGTCAAGGTATCGTATCACGACGTGACATTACCAGTGTTCGCAAGGTGTCAGTTTCACAATCTGCTCTATGAATTCTCCTAGATTATCAGAATCAATGAAGAGATGACGAACATCTTGAGGAATCTGGTGGTCAACCATATCATCCTCAATTCTGAAACAGTCACTTCCAGCAACTATTCCTGCTAAGTCGTGCAGTAGATCATGAACTGTATAGTATTCTATTTCATCGAAATAACCCTTGCCTTTCAGTTGGATGAATGAGGTTGACAATAATACTTCAAAGTGCTCACGGGCAGCAACTTCCATATCCGAGGTTTTACATTGGTATCCACAAACCCTTGTGCCATCCACATTTTAACTAGCTCGTCTCGCGTCAACTCATATCTTCTAGAAACATACTACAAGATGCAAAACATTGCCGGACATGCTCGTTGCCGATGGTAGCTCCACCATAGAGCTCCCATAGTATCATTCAGCAGATCACTCTTCCGGTTCGGGGTGTCTATCCGTAAAACCTATATCCTCTCGCTTTCGACGGGTTCTTATCCTCACTGTCCCGCCTTTGTTCTCGCGGCCAGAGGTGACTTTCGTAGTAGTAGGGAAATTTCTCGACCAATTGTTTCAAATTTGCCTTTGTCTTGGTCTCTAACCGGTGACTTATCAAGTGCATAATGCATGAACATTTTGATGAACTCTTCTTCATTCATATCGAAATTGGCATAAGGTTTCGAGCACCAAGAAGTTTTCTTTGCATCCGCAAGTCCGACCGGGTCACTAGGACTCCGCTTCCCTTGTTAGCCTCCTTCAATGGAGAGAGTAGTTTCTTCGGATCGCCCTGTTTATCAACACTTTCTCGAAAGTACCATACATCATCTAGTACCAGTAAGAACCTTTTGCCTTTCGGACTTTTCTTCAATTCACTTTGCGGCATATCTAGATTGCTGAACTCATCCTTTGTGGACCCAACACAATCTCTAACATCTCACTATAAACAGTATGCACACTTTGAAGTTTTTCAGTAACATGAATCCACATAATTAGCTCGAAATATTGCTCTTCACTTTTCTTCTCACAATCACAAACATATCAGGCGAGGGTGGTTTTCCCCGACCCCGCAATGCCATGGATCCCAATTACAGAATGATAAGGTGGTGTATCATGGAGCATGCTTATTATCATTTTAGTATCCTCATCTCTCGCCAAAAACTTTTGGGGGTTCTCAAGTAGTCTGGGAACTCTTGGAGAGCGATACCACCATAGTCCGTTTTGGTGCAATATTGCTATTGTCACCATCGGTGGTCAAATGGAGCAACGGTAGAAGCTTACGTCCTTCTTCGATTAGGTCTTCTATCCTTTTTAAGGTTTCCCTCAGCTCTTTTCTTTGACTCATTAGGAACATTGAAATCCTTTTTCGGTGAAGCCTTCTGCATAAAAGAGTTTCAAAATTGTTAGGAATAAATCTAGTAACGGATCTAGAATTTAGAATCATTGATGTCACTAGCATAGTTATAGTAGACAAACATGTTGTTTTCTTTTATTGTGTATAGTAATTTCCCTTTGAATTTGAAAAAGTTAGTCCTAACACTCTAGGTCCGTCCCTGAATAAATCTATATGCTAGGGCAAACAAATAATCGTACGTTCAATTAATGCATAAATGATATAGTCATTTGTGGTGTGAGTGGTTCTTCTCTTTTGGTGGTTGTGTGCTTGTTGTCAAGCAGAAAACTCGAAGTAGTATTTCAAGATTTGTATTAACTAGATGTATTGCACTTGAGGCAGTAATAAAATCTTTCTTTATCCAAAAAAAATATGTGTCCATGTAAAATTTGATCATAAACAAAAGTTTGTCTAAGGACAAATAAGAAGGAAAAAAAATCTGTAGGTTAATACTCATGAGTATGTTCAGTTGAGTTTTTTTGTCAATGCCTCTTAGTTTACGTATGTGCAGATAGGCAGTGCAACATGCCTCTTAGTTTACATATGTGCAGATGTTAGAGAGGACATGGTGGTCGATGACAATGTAGAAAATCAAATGGAGGTTCATGCCTATATATATAGCATGGACGGTGAAGGGGCAATGAGCAAACTAGGACTGGGACCAAGGCTAAGAGGACTATGGTGTAAGCATGCATTGTGCACATACTTGTATTAAGAGAAATCAGAGTCTTTGATACATCCACTTCACTCTTTGGCGAGATGCCATCGAAGTGCGGTGGCCACACACGGACACTGATCGCCCGGCTTAAACGGCCCAGCAAATAAGGTTGTACTTAGGCAAGAACTATTGTGCGACTATGGTGATACGATCCACACCAATCACAAGGCAACAAGAGTGCATGCAGATGGTGGGGTCTCGATTATAATAATACCATGGGAGATATGTTTACTGGCATGAACCTCACAAAAGCACAAAGTTTGTTGTCATCACCCACAACCAGTCCTGTTTGATAGAGCTCCACCTAAGGTGATTACTTGTTGTGGGTGGGCACCTTCTACCTTTTCCAAGTAATTGCTTGGTCGGAAAGACCATGCGCAAGTCGGCCGAGCAGCATTTATACCACTCTAACGAGGGCGCCCAAGGTATGCATCTCCGTCAACTAGGAAAGGGGAAAGGGAAAAGGGGTGAGGGAAAAGGCGGAGAAGGAGTGGCCAACCCCATGTCGCCATGGGGATGGGACAGGGCCAGCTAGTTGTGTGCTAAAGAGATGTACCCTGTAATCACAAATCCGTGAGTAAACCTAACTGACATACCCATACCCATATGAATCCTGATCATACAAAATACCCACCATATATCCTGGGTTTGAGGTGGTCATGATTATTGTACCTGTACGCTCATCCAACTGTCTTGTATACCAAATACTGGAAGATAATCGTGGACTGCATATCAGATACTGATTTCGTATATATAAAGGGCAATTGAACAACGTACCTCCTTTGTTGTGTTAACAGATTGATGACGAAGCAGGGCTTTGGAATAGAGACGGTGATAATCAATTGCATCTAGGATGTCTTCAGCATCATAGAAAGCAGACTTCAGTTTCTTCACCCATCGTTCCAACTTCTTCTCATCATCAGGCCGAGCTGCCTCAAGCATCAGCTTCAGATGTTCGACTTTTTTCTCCAGATTCTGGAGATTATTAGCTGACGAGCCAGCGACATCGGGGAGGTAGGACCAGCCTTTGCTGACAAGCTCGGACATGATTGGCGAGATGACCCAACCTAGGATCTTGATGCTCCACCCTACGGCTGTGATCGTCACCGGATCCATTTTGGGAGCTCCCTCAGAGTGAGAGTGTGAGATGGGAAGAAGTATAGCTAGCTAGGTGGCTGCGCCTTCTTCTTGCCCAAATATTAGGTTCGGGTAGTGCAAGGCACAAGAGGAGGTTTCTTTGCAACCACCACATGACTAAACACAGCTTTGGTCATCGGTCATTAAAGAATCTAACCCATTCGGGTGAACTAAGGGCCTATTTGGAACACAGGAATGCAAAACAGAGGAAAGGAAAAAAAACGTAGGAATAGGGTAGAGTGAAGAGTGAAAAACTACAGGATTTTAAAATACAGGAATAAATACTTTGAGGTGTTTGGATTGCAGGAATTCGTAACAGAGAATCACAAAACATGTAAAGGATAAAGGTCATTAGGAGTGGTTAATAATAGCCGGTTAGTTGCATAATTTGCATGTGCATTGCAGGAATTCTAACAAAGAATCACAAAACATGTAAAAGATAAAGGTCATTAGGAGTGGTTAATAATAGCCGGTTAGTTACATTATTTGCATGTGGGGCCATAGATCCATGGACCTATCCTTGCGTTTGTGGCTTTGCAAACATATGTTTTAGTGGGCAGCCTTGGTCCTACTCGTTAGATCTTTCTCCATAAAAGTTTCTCTCTCCTACCTAATCCTCTTCATAAGCATTGCTTAGCCACGGGCGGACCAACGCACGGAGCCAGCGCAGCGCACGCGCCTCGGGCTTCCGCCCAAACTTTGGTTCGAGTGGATGGAAATTTTCCTGTGTTTTGTCGAAGGAAGCAAAACTTTCCAGAGGAACGGCGAGCTGCAATCCTCCATTCCAAACAGCAAGTGATGTCAGCAAAATACAGGTTTGCATATCCTTTGAAATTCCTTTGAAAAGCCTTCAATCCAAACAGGCCCTAAACCATAGACTAATTTTTAGGTAATACTCAACTATCAATTGGTTCACAAATCGACAAACTAAAAGCTGGTACTGGACGGAAGAAAGGACCAAATACACCCTCCTCCCTCACAAGGGTCATCTCTCTCACGTCACCTGCTCTGTCTGTTGTCTTTGAAATACCTGTCCCAGCCGGTCCCATTCTCCTCTAATAAACTACTCCCTCTGTTCTAATTGTAGTTCACTTTGACTTTTCTAAATACATTAATTTTATTATGCAACTAGTTATACACAACTATGTCTAGATACATAGCAAAAGAAATGGATCTAGAAAAGTCAAAGTGAACTACAATTTGGAATCAAGGGAATAGCCTTTACCTCATTGTCATTGGAATTGAAAACCCAATGCAGCAGTACACTTTACCGCGTGATGTGATAGAGCGCCCCACAAGTTGGAACTGCTCGTTTTTTCTAATGGTGTTTTGTGCTCGACGCGTCAGGCTAACCATACTTAGACAACACGCAGTGGCGGATCCGGAAAAAATGATAGGAGGGGCTTGACTATATAGAATAATAGAGGTGAGAATTCCATTCTATACTTGTTCTGAGACGGCATCGGCATCAAACCATCAACAGAAGAGCAAATTACAGGAAATGATGAAAATATGTACCTATATTACTTTGTCTGAAGCTTGCTTGCTTCTTCGCTTCTTCCTGAACGCTAGAACGAGGCACCCTCTCTACCTGGCTGCTCGATCAGTAGCGGAGACACAGCTCGCCTGGCTGCACACGGCATCGCTCGCGCGGAGGCGCCAGCAACACCTCGCCCGCCCGCGCATGGGAACAAGGCTACACCGGCGCTCTGAGCACACGCCACGCCGGTCGCGAGTCCCTCCGACACCCCGAACTTCCCAGCGTCGTGTCTCGCCGGCGGCCGCCCACCGCCCGCTGCCGCACTCAGGATGGAGTAGTGAGGGTAGGGGAATCGATGGACAGAGTTGGGAGGTGCCTAGTTGGGCTACTCATGGGCCGCTCTATCGCATCTTCCAAGCCCAGAATCATGTGTCGTTGGCCCAGAATCGAGTAGTCAGCCCCTTCTTCTACCTCTGATGAATGAAGCAATGCATTTTTTTTTCTTCAAAGAAAATATCAATTTCGTTCATTACATAATAATTTAAAGAATAAGTGTTTGGAATGAAGGAATATAACTAGTACAGGAATTTTACAGTTAGCTGCAAACTCAATACTTTTAATTAAAATTAACAATAATTAAGTTTCCTTTTTACAAAGCTGGTGTAACCATGCACTCTTCACTCAATTGCTAATGTACACTGCTGCTCTCTCTTTTTCTATACCACTCTAGAATAGCAACATCCGTCACCATGAGCTTGATTAGCACGTGAGCACGCACACAAGGTCCATTCCTTTGTTCCACGCAGACAGTAGTTTTTCTCTATACTTTTCCAATGAACCAAACAGGGTCTGAATGGGGATACTAAAAATGCAGAGTAATATTTATTACTAACTAAACTCTAAAAGTGTGTGGTCAACTTGTCCATATTTTACAAGCCTTGGAATAGTTACAAAATCAACAAAACTCTGTGTGTGAAATAAAACGACTACCAAGACAGCACAACAAAACATAAACAACAAAAAATTATGTCCCACAATAAACATGCTTTGAAGATATTATATAGTATTATACAATTTTCAACCAAACATTATACATGACATACAACAGACCATTACATTACACGATGTATAAAGCACTAAACCAGCTGGGCAGAGTACAACCACTCTGTTATTAATTACTTTATCCTATGTGCTGCAGAAAAGTGGTGAAAATAAAATAAATTCTAATATAAGAGATAAAAAACTTGACACCTAGGGAATGCCATCCCTGAGATATTTCATTAAAAGTAAATCTCAACCATAGGGTCAAGAGAGGCCACAAACTCCGGCTATTAAATATTTATATCCTAATGAACAGAGCAAGTCACATTGAAGATATTAGACTCATGCCAAGATTCATACAGACAAGGAATTGTTAAAAAAAAAAAAAGCAAATTCAACAATGCAGATCAAAGGCACCAAACACATAGAGTAGTGACGATATCACTGAATATTACAGCATTAATATCAAATTAAATGTGAGCACATATCCACGACTTGACTCAAGATTAATCCATGCAACACCACTCTCGTGAGTGTGTTACATCAATCTCAAAACAATATAATCCCAACACTTCGACATATCCAAATACCATATCACTGAACACTTAGCAACAACAATTATTTTGTAATGCCAGTATCATTGCAAACTAAATTTTTCATCAAACATGGTCTCACACTTAGACAAATAGAGTGGGTCTTGATCTGAATCGTATATGTATTGGCCACTCCAGGCCATATATTATTACACATAGGGAAGCAAACAAATGGTCCCTTGAGACAACAGAATATGCCAATCAGAAAACGGAATAAATTAAACAGTGTTCATATCACTGTTGCACACGAAAGAACATGAAACCAAACGTCTGGGATCAGCGACTCCAGAGAAGCTCCACGGCCGGCGCTCCACGCATCATCTTGCAATCATTATTTGACCTGCCCAAATAAAAACGAGCTTTTATGAGGGGGGAATGACAGAGAACCTGCATGCTGTCTTGAAGACAGGAAGATAATAAAGAATAAAGAAACTTACATGCAAATTACTCCATGGAGTCATCAGTTTCAGAATCCAGATAGTCATCAGTTTCAGAATCCAGATCTTCAAAATACTCTAATTTGATCCGGTCAATAGGTTGCCTATCCGGGTAGCTGTCCACGAGATATTTCTTGCACCGGAGGAACTCGAGGGATGGAGGCAATTCTGGTAGTGTCTTGATATTTGGGCAATCTAGTATTTGAAGATTCCAGAGAGATGATGGTAATCCTGGTAGTGTCTTGATAATTGGGCAACCTACTATTTGAAATTTCTTGAGAGATGATGGTAATCCTGGTAGTGACTGGATATTTGAGCAATCTAGTATTTCAAGTTCCTCGAGGGATGCAGGCAATTCCGGTAGTGTGTTGATATTTATGCAATTCATTATTTGAAGTATCTTGAGGGATGATGGTAATCTTGGTAGTGACTGGATTTTTATGCAATCATAGATACCCAGTACTTTGAGCGATGCCAGCTGGTTGATGTTATCTGGCAAAGCTTTCCATCTGCACCGTTTGATCTCAAGTTTGTGCAGAACTGCAGGGGGTTTTGCCAAACTTAAGCCGAGAACCTGACCCTTCCCAATCTCTGAGGTAGAGACGTTTCAGGTGCTTTAGTTTACCATCTTCTTCTCCTGACAACCAACTTGGGAATGTCGATCCGCCATAGTTCTCAATGATGAGTTCTTCTAATAGGGCTGGAGGGTGGAGGGCCTCAAGGATCTCCTCTGGCTTTGGAGGAGTAACTACTTGTTGATTATGGCCAGCAGCAGTCTTCTGTTTTTCCTTGATGACGACCCCGTCTCCTCATTCTCAATGGGTTCCCAGTCAAGATCGAGTTCTGAGACGTGTAGCTTGTTGCTTAGGTTGGCCTGACGAGCATCCTCCTTGCTTTCAATGTTTCCAAGTCCGTCAATGCTCAGTTTGCCATCAATGTTGTTTAGGTTCTCCAGTTGAGTTATCTCATAACCCTTTTCCTTCCTCACTCTAAACCTACCCAGAGTTCGAGCCACTTCATCCGCCCTATGTCAGCGATGTCTATTGAGAAGCACTTTCGATCTTGCCGCAGATTCTCAAAGGTCGGCCATGTGATCGCTGTCAAGACAGAAAGCACTGCACAAGGAATGGAGAGCTCCTGCAGATGGTATAGCTTGGTAAATGCGGTGGCAGATCTATAGTATGTAGAAGATATACCCCAGCAAGACCAAGGTAGCGAAGATGTTTCAAGTCACCAATACATTCGGAATCACTTTCTCTCCAACAATATCCTTCAGATTCACACTCACGAACCGCAGCTTCTTGGTCTTTGAGAATACGTTTAAAATTTTCTCTGGTCAAGATATCATGTCCACGTGACATTACCGAGTTCGCAAGGTGTCCAGTTTCACAATCTGCTCTATGAATTCTCCTATATTTTTAGAATCAATGAAGAGATGGCGAACATCTTGAGGAATCCGGCGGTTCACCATATCGTCCTCAATTCTAAAACAGTCACTTCGGCAACAAGTCCCGCTAAGTAAATTGCAATAGATCATGAACTGTATAGTACTCTTGGTAATAAGCATTGCGTTTCAGTTGGATGAATGAGGTTGACAGCAATACTTCAAAGGACTCACGAGCAGCAACTTCCATGTCGAGGTTTTACTGGTATCCACAAACCCTTGTGCCATCCACATTTTAACTAGCTCGTCTCGCTTCAACTTATATCTTCTAGGAAACATACTACGGTATGCAAAACATTGCGGACATGCTCATCAAGCTGATGGTAGCTCCACCACGAGCTCCCATAGTATCATTCAGCAGATCACTCTTCGGTTCAGGGGTGTCTATCAGAAACCTATATCCTCTCGCTTTCGATGGGTTCTTATCCTCGGCTGTCCTACCCTTTGTTCTCGCGGCGAGAGGTGACTTTCGTAGTAGTAGGGAAATTTCTCTACCAATTGTTTCAAATTTGCATTTGTCTTGGTCTCTTACCGGTGACTTATCAAGTGCATAATGCATGAACATTTTGAAGAACTCTTCTTCATCCATATCTGAAATCGGCATAGGGCTCGAGCACCAAGAAGTTTAGCGCATCTGGGTCCGGTGGTCACTAGGACTCGCTTCCCTTGTTAGCCTCCTTCAATGGAGAGAGTAGTTTCTCCATATTGTTACGTTCATCAACACTTTTTTGGGTACCATACATCATCAAAGTACCAATAAGAACTTTTTGCCTTTTAGACTTTTTCTTCAACTCATTTTGCAGCATATCTAGATTGCTGAACTTATCCTTTGTTGACCCAACACTATCTCTAACATCTCATTGTAGATAGTATGCACACTGAAGTTTTTAGTAACATGAATCCACATGATTAGCTTGAAATAAGGGACTCCACTGTTCTTCTTCTTCACACACTTTCATAAAACATCTTTGGCGAGGGTGGTTTTCCTGACCTGAAATGCCATGGATTCCAATTACAGAACAATCAGCTGCTGTATCACCATGGAGCATGCTTATTATCTTTTTAGCATCCTCATCTCGTCCAAAAACTTTTGGGGGTTCTGAAGTAGTCTTCGAGGGTGATCCTGATCCCATAGTCTGTTCTGGAGAACTTTTGGTATTGTCACCACTGGTGGTCGAACGGAGCAACGGTAGAAGCGTTTGTCCTTCGTCGATTAGCTTTTCTATCTCTTTTACGGTTTTCCTCAGCTTATCCTTTAACCCAGGAGGAAGTTTGGAAGCCTTCTTCGCTGTGGCCTTCTGCATATGAGAGTTCCGGAATTGTTAGGAATAAATTAAAGCTAGCGCAAAGAAATAACCATACGTTCAATCAATGCATAAATGATTCAAATTATCTTCCGTACTCAATGTAAAAGCTCATCTCTTAGCTAAGAGAGCTTTTATTTCCAACGTTACTTCTACTAGTTCCACTTCTTTGTTGTGTACCAGGGATCATCAGGCAAACAGCTGCTATGTTTCCTTAGCGCTGCAGAATTGCAAGTGTAACCTGTACTATCCTATATCAGCATCATGCTGCTAAGTTAATGAAATTGCTTTTGTCAAAAAAAGATTATCTTCCGTACGTGCTCTTTTCTACGGTACTTCCATTATTAACAATTATAGAATGAAGCGAAAAAAAAGACCCGACTGCCCCATTAAGGGGAAGTGGGCGGACGCCCAATCCGCTACCGCCCGCTCCCTCCACCCCTTTCCCTACTTGAGCCGGCCGCATGGGAAGCCTCGCGGCCAGCAAAGGATGGTGGCGGCGAGGCAGCTTGTCTCCTTCCTCTCGCCGGGCGGGCGCGGCCGCTGCGAGGGGACAGTCCGCCACGGGCCAAGGCTGGAACGGCGCCGGCGTGGCTAGCTCGGTGCCTCGGCGGCCAGATCCGTGGCTCGGTCTTTGGATCTACGGTCACACCGCCCGGTGGTGGGTCCTGACGAGGGGGGCTTGGTGGAGCCCGTGGTGCGAAGCAGGCCCCAACGCGGTGATGGTGGGCGGATACAATGCCATGGCGCGGGATTTGCGCGGGGATCACGGGGCTGCCGCTTGGGCGGCTTGGCAAAGTCTGGCGGCCGGGCGTCCGTGTGCGATTTTGGCGTGCGGGCTGCGACTCAGCGGTTATGGCGTGACTTCCTGCCGTGGTGGTGGTGTGGTTGGTAAGGTGGCTGCGGCTTGCCCAGGTGCCCATGTGGTGCTGCAGCGGTGCGGGCCGGTGGCGCCCGCTTGTCGTTGGGGGGCTCGCCGCGGCCCGCGGTGGTGGTGCCCATACTGGTAGCGAGGGGGCAAAGCGGGTTCCCTCCTCGCTCATCGCCTCCTTCTTCTTGATGGTGGCTGCTTTGCGATGGGGGTTGGGGCTCGTGCTGGCGTTGGGGGTGTTCTCCGTCTATGCCATCCCTTTCCCATGACCCCGTCCTTCATCCGCGGGCGTTCGTTGGAAGGGACGGAGGCCTTGGCGTCCATGGGGGTGCGGAAAGCGGGGCCTTGCCTGGGATTACGGTACCTTGTGGGCAAAGGCGGAGTGTGCAGCTGGTGGACGTGCACGACGGCGGGATGCTGGTCTTTAGCAAAGGTTTGACGGTGGGGTGCTGGTCTTCAGCAAAGGTTTGACGGTGGGGTGCTGGCACAGCGGGCGCGGCCGCCGTGGCGGGCGTCGACTCGGTGAGGTTATTGCTTGATGTCCGCGACGGCCCGGATTTGGTACCTGGTGGGGACCCGACATCTTGATCGACGCTAGTGTTTTTGGGTTCTTTGGGCGGAGGCCTAGCAACGGCGACACTCATGGGTGTCGTTCCCCTCTTGAGGACGCGTTGCGTTCCCAACACTATCCATGGGTGAAAACCCGATCTGTCTTGACGACGGCGGCGGCGCTTGGACATCGTGACCTCCTTGAAGACGTCGTTGTGGAGTTTGGCTTGGTCGGGCGTCTCGGGCAGGGCTTGCTTGTCGTTTCCGCTGTTGTGTTGCGCGGTTCGTGGCGGTGGTGGAGTAGGCGTAGTTTAGCTTTTAGTCGTCGTTTTTTTATGCTAGTCTTTAGTTGCTTGTTGCCTCAGTGGTGGAGCTCACGGTGGTTCAAAGTGGAGGCTCGTGTCGACGACCCAATCCGATCGAGTTCTCGTGGTGCAACCAAGCGTGGAGTTGAGTTGATTTGAGTTGGCGTCATTTTGTGGCGTGAGTTGAGTTGACCTGGTACTTAGTTGTGCATATAGAGTAGGGTAGCCTCTGTGGTTTTCGCCCAGTTTCCACTTCAAAAACGGGTCTGGACACTTGCCTTCTTTTTCTTAATTTGTCTAATAGAAATCGCGGCAAAGTTTTTGCCGCCCTTAAAAAAAAAAACTATTACAGAATTTAGAACAGTGAATAAATCACAGCACGCGATTTTAGATTGATAAAACTATTAAATAATTAAAAGTTTAAAACACAAGCGAAAAAGGGGGAAAAAAAGGAAGGCCGGCAATTTCATATATACTAGGAACTGAATGATATAGGGGTTCGGTAATCGTTCGACTACCGTCTCTCCTCTATTTGTATCAAAACCCTATTCTGCTTAATGAAATATGTGCCTAGGTGTTATCGCGAAAAAAATGAACATACCTGCTTTATTGTGTTCACAGATTGACGACGCATGAGGGCATCGCTAAATAGAATATGATAATCAATTTCGTCTAGGATGTCTTCAGCGTCGTAGAAAGCAGACTTGAGTTGCTTCAGCCATCGTTCCGACTTCTTGACATTTTCAGGACTAGCCTGAGCTGCCTCAAGCATCAGCTTCAGATTTAGGATTTTCTTCTCCAGATTCTGGAGATTATTAGCCGACGAACTAGTGACATCGCCTAGGTAGTCCAAGCCTTTGTTGACGAGCTTGGAGAGGATTGGCGAGATGACCCAACCTAGGATCGAGATGCCCCACCCTACACCTACACCAATCGTCACCGGATCCATGTTGGGAGCTCCCTCTGGTGTGGAATGAGAGTTTGAGAGACAGGAAGAAGTATAGTTACCAAGGCACAAGAGGAGGTTTCCTTGCAACCACACACATGACTGACTTATCTCAGCTGTGGTCAGTCAATAAAGAATATTCCAACCATAGACCAAGTCTTAGTCCATACACAACTATCAATTGTTTCACTAATCGACGAACTAGAAGCTGGTACTGGACGGAACCAATACTCACGGGTCTTCTCTCGCGTCACTGTCCCCTCTGTTATATGTTTCAGGTACCGGGCAGCGTGTACAGCACTGATAATCGAACGGAACTGAAAACCCAATGCAGCAGTACATATATAGAATAACAGAGGGATCCAGAAAAAAAATTGATTGGGTGTGTGTGTGTGTGTGTGTGTGTGTGGTGGTGGTGGTGGTGGTGGGGGTGGGGTGGGGGTGGGATTGTTGCTACTTGCTTCACTGTATAGAGTAACAGAGGTGAGAATTCCATACTATACTCGATCTGAGACGGCATCAGCATCAAACCATCAACAGAGCAAATTAAAGGAAATGATGAAAATATGTACCTATATTACTTTGTCTGAAGCTTGCTTGCTTATTCGCTTCTTCCTGGACGTTAGAACGAGGCACCCTATCTACCTGCCTGCTGGATCAGTAGCGGAGACACAGCTCGCCAGCTGGCTTCACACGGCATCGCTCGCGCGGACGACGCGCCAGCAACGCCTCGCCCGCGCATGGGAACAAGGCTACACCAGTTGTAACCATGGGGCACACCCTATCTTTCTGCAGCGTTTATCCAAACAAGTTGACAAGGGATTAACAGAGTTTATCCAAAGTGATCAGCCACAAGTTATTGTGGTCCTTACGTTTATAACACTGTACTAAATAACAAGGTGAAGAAAACCTGATGCATCACTTCCAAATTCAAGTTGTTATCAGGAACGCAGGAATAGAAAACACAGAGATGTAATAGATTGAAAACGCAGGAACTCCAAAGTTTCAGAATATAATCGATTGTCATATAGGCGGTTCCAAACAAGATTTTATCTGGACAACACAATCAGTCTAAAGACGGAACCCATGCTATCTAGTAGGAGAGCAAATTGTTACCAATGGCAGTGCACCATGAAGAAAGCGATAACTTTGCCGATGACATGCCTTCCATCTTCTGACATCCAACTTGATACTGATAACATTCCCAGATACTCTACGAGCCGCCAAGTTTACAAATGTTGAGCAGACAGACATGGACCAACCACCAAAACTCTCCTTGTTAGGCATTATGCTTAAAAGCTATATCTAAACAACAAGGCGAAGAAAAGCTGCCACATCATTTCCAGATTCAATTTAATATCAAGGCAACACTTGGTAGATATTGATCCCAAGTTGCAGTTTGCCAACATGGTACCTGCACATAAAAGAACAGAGATGCTGTTACAATCAGTCTCAAGGAGAACTTCCCCAAAAAAAAGGGAGTAATATTTACGAGGATTAAATTATCCAGTACTGTTTGATAATAATGCACAGCCGGACAAACCCGATTTTATTTAATAATCTGACAAACAGTTCTCCTATGTTTTAACTGATTCTTTGTTGGTCTGTCCAACCCTGTTTGATAAATTATCAACTACTATGAGGGAATTGTGCAAGCAATAACAGGTAACAAAACAGTTACTGGTTGTATCCTCAGATGACAATTGCATCTAGTTTATTTATAGCTCTCAGAAAATGCCAATACAAAATGAGCACATACGTGATGAATGCTTAAATGTTGAGTTACTGGTCTATATGACTAAGCTTTGTCCGCACAGAATATTAGCAAGCAAACTTGCCCAAACTTTTTGCTATTCTTGGATCCCTTAGGTACTCACAGAACTCTATCCATGTCAGCCTGTAAGGACAGCATAGCAGAACACATGCCAAAAAGGATACTTCGTAATAAACATGATATAAGAAGATATATCATCGAATTTTTAAGTGACACGATGCATGACATACAACAGAGCCACTGCATATTGAATCATTAAGCACTAACCCAATTAGTGCAGAGTATAATTACTCTGTTACTTACTATATGCTATTATGTACTGCTGAAAAGATCTGAAAACATTTTGTTGTAATGTTAAGTTCTACCAAACTGAAATTTCGAGGAATTTCTGATGCAACTCAAGAATATCCCCAAAGGCTGTGAAGATCGTGACACCAGCAATGTAAGTTTTTTTTTTTTAATCACGGTGTGCTTGTATTAGTAACTACTACAGCCACAACCGACATAATGACCACAAACCTGGGAGAAAAGGCATATGAGGACAAAAGTAACCATGGGGCACACCAGTCACCCTAACAGTAACCATCTGGGTTCAAGCTAGGTCAAATACTGTAGAGTGTAGACAGGTCTAATCCAGCAGTGTGCATGTTTTTTGTGAATATCTATATGTAGAAGGAATTGAGTAGAGAGGTGTGGAGGAAATTGTAATCTGAACTATTCCTGAATAACTGATTCTACTGCCCCTCTATCACATCCTGACCTAAGTTATCTGGTGTTCTACCTGACTCTCTGTCCAATTCTATTTTATTTAATGTGACAAAGAGTTCTAGCTGAATGAAGGGAAATAATTATCAACTACTGGAGGGAATTTTGTAACAACAAAGGGTAACAAATAAGCAGCAACTGATTGTATCGCTTAGATGACAATTGCATCCAATTTATTTATAGCTCTCAGGAAATGCCAATACGAACTGAACAAATATGTGATGAATGCTTAAATGATGAGAAACTAAGATATTGAAAACAAATAACAGTCTACATATACCAGCATGTCATTATATCCCCTTACCATCACATAATAGTAGCATCTTGAAACATAATTCTTACTTATAAATAAAAGACATATCATGCATAATCATTTATAAAGTGAGATTATTTTACACCAAATAGTGCATAAAACTATAATGCACAAAAAGCATACAGTAAAAGTGATTGTAAATTTTTAATAGGGTTATCCTGATAAAGATTAAAAAATAGGGTCATTTAATTTCTGGTGAGATTGAAGACGTCATTCAAAGAAATTATGCAAGGCTCTTGAATATGTGGCAATGTCTTCATTATTTCACCAGGTATCACGTAAGAATAGAGCAAGTCACGGTTCAAGATTTTAGACTCATAAAGTCATACCAAGACTCATATTGAGACAATGAACTGTCTGAAACAATGCAATGAACTGGTTAAGAAACACAAAAGGACTATTGGTAGTCAACATAAAAATATAGGAAATGAATAGAGCAATTAAACAAGGCTCTTCTGCATTTCACATTTTCACCAGGTAAGAATAGAGCAAGTCACTATTCAAGGTTTAGACTCATACAGTCATACCAAGACTCATATAGAGAAAATGAATAGTCTGAAAACAAAGGCAATTAACTCTAGGTTAAGAAACACAAAAGGACTTCCAGTATTCATCGGAACAATTATAGGAAAAAAAGAACAAAGCTTTTGGCATATTTGCAATGTAAATTCATGCAATTACCTTGAGCATATCGATTCTTGAATGGATGGATACACCGACCGGTGGTGGTAACAGTGCTGGTTTCAAGATCTTTTCAAAAATCATTGACTCAAGATCAACCATGAAGACGCCTCTATTTGTTGACACAAACATCACAATATCATCCCTTGCAATCCAAATTACCCTTTGGTTCTCCCATGATCTTAAAGAAAGTAGCTTTTCCAGTTCAATTGTTCCATCATGCCTCCATCAAGCAACACCATCGAGTGATCAGGCGACGTCTCCAACAACCAAAGTTGAACTGTGAGTTTGTCGACATAACTATTATGCTAAAGGCGACCACTCTTTGCTAGGGTACAAAAGATTCGCCAATGGTCTTCTTCCATCGGTGGCCCTTGTATCACATCTAGGTTATGGCTATCCAGATCAAAGCTGAAGGATGTGAACTTGATTGCCAAACAGAATCCGGTAAAAAGTATTCCCAACCGGGTCATTTCCATAGCCAACACTAGACAATGGCTCGATTTCTGTGGAGGCGACATCGTCCCATACACCAGTCTCCGATGAGTAAATGCAGACATGTGCAACCATGGTGAGCGTGCTCCTTCCTTCTTGATCCTTCTCCATCACCACTTGTCGTCCTAAATTTTTAACAATATTCGGTACAGGACGTGGCTTGCCGATGATCATGTTGTTCCCTTGGATACTGAAAAGACTGCTTCAGGCGGATCAAAAACAGCTGGTTCAGCGGCAACCACGTTCATAGGAAAAGGATTCTTCTCGAGCTTCATATCGCTAAGACTCAATCGTCCCTCATTAACAGCCGATTGGACCTACCGATGAAAAAATATTGCAATCATTAGTCACTTGAGAATATGAATTATGGAATGCTCTCTTTTGTTCAGCTAATAAATGGCTTAAGCGACTATTTAACCCGCTATTGCTTCTTACAGTGTGTTTTGTTCGAAGGATGAGGTGGTCTATCTTTTTCTCACTCGTCACTTTTTTTTATTTCGTTTGTGGAATTGGTTGAGTTGATCCATCGTCATCTCATTCCTCATACCCTTGTAATTAGTATATGTAAAAAGATTGTGTTGATTCCACCAAAATTCATAGGATGGATGCATGATGCATCATCTTACGAAGCATATGGGCTGATTTTACAAACGAAAAATGCCTTTAGTCTCTAGAAAAAAACGAGACGCTAAAGGTCATAGCTGGTTATCCAGAAGACTAGAACATTGACAGTTTGGATGGCCGTGAATTCAGCTGATGACAACTCATATATGTTACACAAATTATTCAAAGCTAATCTACCATATATCATAATCATCCTGATCTGTTATGAATTAACCTCCAAAAATTCTATGGTAATCGAGTTGAAGTTTATTAATTAAGTTCTTTGATCATATCTATAAAACCTATGTTTGGAACCCCCACTAGCTAATACTCTTGACATACAAGCGTGCCACCTCACCATCCCACTAACACCCCACTAGCATGCCACCTCACCAGTCCACTAACCCTTCCTTGCGTCACGTCATCAACATATGCCCCACATGTCCGACGCTAAATTGTTACTTTTAGCGACCCCAACCGACGTTAATTTTGGGCTGTGGTATAGTGATGCCCCACATGTCTATGAGCATAAAAAAGGTTATAACTCATGAACCAAAAAAAAAAAAATCAAATTCTGATTACATCATTAAATTCATTTTAATAAATCCTTTAAAACAAGATCTCACACGTATATATTTTGATAAAATTATAAGTTGGACCCGTTGGTATAGAAAAAAAAAAAGAAAATAAAAAAGGAAAAAGAAAGAAAGAAAAAGAATAGGAGGGTTTAGTAATATTGTAACTCATAGAATTCTCCTTCGTACTCTTGGCAATGCACGAGGAATCCACTAGTATAAAGTAAAGGCAAGGCTTCAATCTTGTCTTCCCATCTTTGCTGTTGAGAGTAGAATTCGTGTACACTTCTGTATGAGTGCAATGGTAAATATGAAGAGGGATTTCCAATTGCTTTTATCGAATATGAAGATTCCTTGTCTGATCTCTTATTTCCATTCTCTCAGAATACTTGACAATGTCGACACCAGAGGTGTTGCGGCCACCAAATGCAGACTCCAGCTTGTCCATGTCAAACATGTCAGCCATTATTTTCTGGCTCTCGGAATTGTTAGTGTAGACAAATTTCACTCTCTCTTTCAACTCTGGCTCGATGAAATAATTTATTATCTACACAAAAGCAAGTTTTTTAGAACTAAGGCATGCAGATGTTAATGGAAAGCACAGTTCAGGGATCTAAGGGTTTCAATTGTTGAACTGAACCTAGCTACAATAGAAATACTACTATGTACATTCCATAGTTAATGAAGACAAATTCATGACACCATAGTTAATGAACCAATATATTATAATTTCTATGAAATGTTTGACAACCTATATCTGAATTATGAAATGGTGTTATTGAACATAGAAGAGTATATATAATATTAGTGCTTTCGTGGACACTGTACCTTCCAGAAGGATTCGAATATCTTTGGAGGGTTGCAAAGAATTGCAGCTCCTACCAACCCTGGATAATAGTTCTGAATTATATGCACTAATTGACGTGACTCCGCCAATGTACCTGACATTGTCCATCCTTTGAAATCAACTAGCCAAACAACATTTTCTTGTGCATTTTGTGAGCTCATGCTACAACTTTCCATGTTGTAAACCAGTAGTTTTACCTGCTCCTTCACTGGAACTAAGCTCTGTTCATAATTGCCTTAAGATTAGCAAAATATATGTTATGGGAGAAAGAAGTAAAAAAAAAACAATTCTGCATGCACCATTCGTGTATACTAAGGGCTTGCAATCTTGTGAGATGGTACCAACCACATTTTTACTGAGCTACCCTTAGTAAATGTGGTTGGTGTCGAAAGCTCAGTAGTAAAGACATAGCACTTTTATGTATTTTACTTACTAGAAAATGTTTGGGTGCATGATTTCTATATTTATTTTGGACAACTAGATTAGCTACTAGTAAAACTGACCTTTGTTGACGGCATCAATATCAGCACAGTTCGTCCATAATTGTCGAGGTAGTCGGCTATATACGCTTTCTTCAACAGATGCTCCCTTTCAGCAAAGTCTTCCTAAAATAGATTCCAACAAAAAGCTTGCTCTTTGTGACTAAAGATAACATAACACAAAAGAATACAAAACAGTGACATTTTACAACCATATATAAACTTGTGCCTACATATTTGGATTACCTTGATCATGTCGCTATATGTGTTCAAATTTTAACTTAAATTCCAAACGTTAAAGAAATATATATATATACATTCCCAGGCCAGCTCAGTAAGGCACGGCTACTTACCCAACGGATTTTATCCGGCCTGTATTGGCGCCTCCACTTGACAGTTTCTTTTCAGAGCCTTGGTTGCTTGCACCGTGCTCCAGTTTCTAGCACGGAGGAAGCGGCAGATGGTGGAGTCCGTCAAGAAGCCTGGCATCTCTGTCGGCAGGTCACCCAGGAGTTCCCTGTACCTCATTTATCTGTATGTCCATATCGATAAGTTACTGAAGACCATTTCTGTATTATGTCAGGTGCGAACTGATCAATTTCTAATGGCAACAAATTAATGTATGCAACTTGTGGAACTCGTTCCTACTTTCACCGAAAACAAGATGGAGATTTTAAACTTTAGTTAGCCAAAGAGTTTTATTCTGTACAAAACCATGCTATGAAGACAATACACATTTACAGTACATGTGTCACTATAATTCAAGATGATACTTACCATAACGTTACACACTTAGTAAGGAGTTACTATAATCTCATAAATTAGTATAGTAATTATAGTAATTGCGTAACTCAAAGTGGCCATAGTTACTATTGTGTGTGTGATGTAAGCGGCTGAGCCTGCGGTCTTACCTTTGCCTGCTGTTCATCTGAAGACTCCTGCTTCTTCAACTTTGGCTCGCTCTTGCTCCTGAGGAGGCTATTCATTGCTCGTGCTCAGTTCTGGGTTTCTGGATACCACCACAAATCCACAGGAGTTGCTCCGCGATTTATAGAGTTTTCTTGCGTGTACCATTTCCTGGTCAGCCACATGGAGACGTGGATACGAAAAGATCGACGGAATGGAATAATGGCAAGTCAGCAACTGATGAGGAGATGGCAGGTGAGCTATGAATGCGTTCAACGGTGTAGTAGGAGTAGCGGTTTGCGTCTCTGTCATGGTCCACGACGAATTTAAGGTTACAATGGACGGATGGATCTCGGCCAGGACACCTGTTGTACGGTCATTAGTATGCAGGTGTACAGTTCTGAATTGTCACCACACATCACGAAGCCTACGGAATGGAGCTACAGTCATACCCCATCTCTCCCTATTTATTTGTGGCACTATGTTTATGTGATGTTCAAACTTTTTAAGTTTAACTGGATTTATATACACTTAGTACAAAAAAATATTTAGTCGGGGGCGTTTCTTTTAGATTTTTCGTGGCAGTTTTGCAACCGCCACCGAGCTAGGGTCACAGTAAATGGAAGGATTAACCATGGCAGTTTTTAGAACCAACAAACCACCACCGTTAATAAATAAAATAAAATAAAAGCCCTATCCGAAACCCTAACGGGTCTAGATTTGGGCCACCGGGCCCGTTAGTGTTTCAGGTGCCGTCGCCCGGCCAGCCAACCGTCGCCGCCATGTGAGGATCCGGTGGCACAAAAGGCGGATCCACCCTCCCCACCACCGGATCCGGCCTCCCAACCGGCGGATCTAGAGGAAGGGGGAGGATGATCAGCCGCCAGGGGAGCTCCAGGCCGCCGAGCCACACTACTCCGCCACGCCGCTGCTGCTCGCAAGCTCGGGGTAGACATGTCGCCGCCCCTGCCTGGAGTGACCAGCCGCGTCACCGCCCTTTGTGCCACCGGGCCTCACGCTGCGCACCCGCGGCGCCGGCGCCATGCGAGCCGCCTCCCGGCGCCGCAATGCGGGCCGCTATGAGCACCACCACCGAGGGGGGCGCGCCGGCCGGGAGGAAAAGGAGGGAGGGCCCCGGTAGGAGTGGTGAAGGGAGAAGAGTGGGGAAAGGAGGGCGGCGGGCATTGAACACATAAGAGTTAGGGTTTGGAAAGGACGGTGCGGCTGCTGGGTAGGTGCCGATAACTTTGATTGATCCATCCACTGCCAGCTAGCATTTAGTTTCTCTCCCAAACTGAAGGCCACCGGTCGTGTGTAAAAAAAACGAAGTTCATTTATACAAGAAAAATGTTTTTGAATTCATTTGCGTATATATAAAATAAAAAAAAATTAGGAAAACAAACCAATACGATGTCTCATGTTTGCAGCACGCAGATGCATAAATACATCCGTGTCCAACCATGCATAGAGTAGCTAAGAAAATGAGCACGTCAATTTAAGTTTGAGTTTGATTCACTTCCTATAGGATATTAGTAATTAAAGTCATATAGTTTCTACGGTTTCTCGCATCACGACGCGAACTTCATATATGACCAAAACTTAAGTTTTATGCTGCTAGCTGGCATTTGAACCGTGCTGCCAGATGAGTAAAGTAGCTTCGGCGTGGGAAGCAAGAGTAGAGACACGTCGACCTTTCATTGATAGGTTCATGATAGTGCATTTAGTTTATTAATTAGAGACGTCATCAAGAGTTGATGTTCCGTAATTATATTGGAACATGAGGAGGTTCGCCGTGTGCAAGAGTTGACCTGAAGTTGTTTGGTGCCGAGCTGAGGCGCGGGCACATCATGCATTCCAAAACAGTCTGTCATGATCCGAATATTTTTGTGAACATAAAATGATCGATCGGAATATTGTGGATCACGATATGATACGATCGGAATATTTTGGATTACGATCTGAATATTTGTAGATAGCCTCGCCTCCGTCCTATTATTTCAGGCCCTGGTGCCCATGTCTTTCTTTTACGTTATTACTCAGATGGCACAGATACGCAGATGTGAACGATACTGATCATGATCCGATCGGTTATTTTTTGTAAACATACGGATCATGATCCGAATATTTTTGTAAACCAGCCTGTAATCCTCTATCATTGTAATTTACTACTACTTGGTTAAACATCCATCGATCCGTGTAGTACGCACGATACTGAAATGTATACACAACTGGTTACCGAACATTACGCTGGCATGCATGCCACAGCAATATAATGTTGACTTGAATCTCTGCATGCTGGAGACGTCGCCACGGCATCTGCATGTCCAACGTCGTCATTTTTGTAAGCCTGCAGTTGATCGTCGATCGACATACAAAACCACTCGCCTTGGGCTTCATTCCCTTCTTGCTTAGCTTGCGGATCGACAGGGTCCTGCTCAATATATCGTTTAACCTCTGCAGGTTGTTGCTGAGTAGTTAGCATAATGCATGTATATAGTACGAGATAGTTATTTTCCTCCTGTAGCAATCTAGGCTGTAGCAGTAGCAGCATCACGGCTACTATTTGCTTGCATGCATGCTGTTGAAACTTGGTTTTTTTTTTTTTTTTTTTTTGAGGGGAGAAACTTGGGTTTCTAACAGGGCTGCCTGGACGTTGCTCTAGGGGAGAAAGAGTGAAGTCGGCTAAGTGTGGATTGCTCAATATTGGATAGTTATAAATTCCATTCACCAACCCCCTTACATGAGGGTACAAGCCCCTATTTATAGCTCTTGATTACAGCCAAAGTCATTTTACAAGACTGCCCATGGCATATTCTTAGAACATCAGCTTGTTGTACCATCTTGATGAGGGCAACATGGTCTTTCCTTCTTGCAAACCGCCTTTGTTTGCGAGCCTGCGGCTCGACCCATTAGAGTGTCGGCCCACCGGGAGGAGACGTGCTAGGGTCCTCTTCTCCCCCAGAACCTCCGCTTGCTTCATCTGGTCTTGCGCCTTCGCCGCTAGCATGTTCTCTTCTAGTATCTCCGCCTTCTACGGAGTACGCCTCGAGAACCTCCGCCTGGTCCCCTGGCCAGGAGAGGTTTGCACTCTTCGACTGGAGACCTGAGCGGAGCAGATAACCTCCTCCTACTATGACGACAGGCCTCACCTAGTCCTGCAAGGAATACCTTAGTGCCAGGTTAATTTGTTAGCTCCGCTAACCTCTATCGACTCTGCTGGGAGCGCGCTAGCGAAAAACCTCCACCGGCCATTGGGAAAACCTCCTCCTACTATGACGACAGGCCTCACCTAGTCCTACAAGGAATACCTTAGTGCGAGGTTAATTTGTTAGCTTTGCCGGGTTAACAAGAACCTCCGCCAACCTCTCGGCTTTCTTTGGGGAGCGCGGGGGCAAAAATCTCCACCAGCCACTGGGAAAACCTCCTCCTATTTGCTAGAAGCGTGCCCCAACAGTTAGAAATGAATGTCTTACCATTGGGGCAACTTGCAAGTTTTGTGATATCGGAAGCAACCTCCGCCTACACGCCGGGACCATGTCCCAACAGTTCCCCCTTGAGGGCTAAGGTTCAAAGCGAATACGAGCCTTTGTTCTCAAACTCTCGGCAAGAGGCGGAGGTGTTGGGTATTACCCTCTCCCGGGGCGCGTTTTTCTTTGTACCTCCGATCAACGAAAGTCTTCTCGCCTCTTCTTGATCACCAGCGCTGGCCGATGGTGTTGATGAAGCCCTCATGCTATTGTGCAGGCGACGAGGTTGTCGATGGAGGCCTTTTGCTGAAGAGCTTGGTGAAGGTGATGTCGGGGTAGGCATCGATGTCGTGGATTGAAGGCCAGTGTTGCATGAAAATGTACCTGAAATCTCCTACATTTTTCAGAGACTTGAGTTTGGCATTATAGCTCTGTCTAAATTTGATTTTCTAGCAGGTCTTTCAACACTCAGAAAGACATGTTGGTTTTTCCACTTCCTGCAACATATGATTAGTCATTTATATGCGATAAATGAGGTTAGCACAGACGTATTAGCTTCACGACCTGGTGCCCGATGCCTATACTTGACATGTTTTTTTTCAGGACTTTTTCCAGGATTTGGGAGTTTGCCTGTTTGATGGCGGAGGTTTTAACCAATGCCTGTACTCGAGAGGTCTTTTTTCGGTTTAATGTGGCCCCTTTTTTGGCCTTAGAGGTCGATTACGTGATGTGAGTCTCCGCGCTCACATCAGGGAGGGTCCTCCGCGTACTGGTAACTTTGTCGAATGTTGTGGGTTCTTGGTAGCCACTTTCGACCTTTTCTTCGTAGATAATAAATGCAAGTAAGTGATGGTGCAAATGAGTGCATTTGCATGAGAATATTAAGGAGTAGGAGTAAATATTTGCATACACCCTGCAAAAGTAATGGTTATAGCTGAACAAAAGATAAGCTCTATATATCAGAAATATTGTTCTCAAGAAAGAATGTTGTAATTTGGGTAGCTAGTGAAGGCTGCCATTCAAGGACCTGCATGGTTATAGATATGACTTAAAACATTTAATAGAAAGAAGTATCAGCTCCCTGCGGAAGTTAGTTCAGATAAAATCTAGGCTGGTAGCCAAGAACCTGCATGGTTAAGTGTATGGTTTGTAGTATTGAAAGTCAAAAGTTTGGTTTCCTGCGAAGGTTAGTGCAAGAGTTGTTGTATTGATTCATGCTATAAGAAAAATCAAGCGATACAACCTACACGAAAGACGTGTACATTTCTGTGTTAGAGGGTTGAGTATTTGCCAGAGGTTGATTTTGATAGAGGCTGCTGAATGATAAAGATTGTCAATTGATAAAGGCTACTGAATAACTAAGGCTGCTAAGTGATACAGGTTTATGACTAGCGAAGGTTGATGAGAACCAGCGATAAATGAAATCTTGACAGATGAGAAAACCCAACCACTACTGACGGGTGATGAAGCACAGTGACTGACTGAGGTTGCTGAGAAACCAACACTGATGAATTCCACTAATTGATGATGAAGCCTGGTGACTGGCAGATGTTGCTGAGAAACCAACACTGATGAATTCCGCTGATTGGTGGTGAAGTCTGGTGACTGGCAGATGTTGCTGAGAAACCAACACTGATGAATTCCGCTGATTGATGGTGAAGTCTGGTGACCGACGGAGGTTGTTGAGAAACCAACACTGATGAATTCTGCTGAGAGATGATAAAGCCTGATGACTGGCAAAGGTGATTTAGGATTGCTGAGATATATAGCGAAGGGAATATTGACTAAAATAAGTTCAAGAACGAGATAGGTATGTTACGAAGGCTGAGCACATAATGAGTACATCTAGCACATTGATATTTACTTATAGCTTGGCTTGGAAAGGTGAAGTTTTGTGCAGCAGGCCCGGGCGTGGTACGCGCGTGTAGCAGAAGACAAAGTCGATCTACTTACAGGAGCCGATGCACAGACCACTGAAGTTTCAAGCCGATCAGAAGAGGCGTGGTGCGCCTGCACGAGCTGCATCGTGGAATTTACTTTATCCAATAGGAAGCCGCCACATGGGGGTCGTACGCCGGGGTCGTACCCCATTTTTTTCCATCATCTGCAGGAGAGCACACTAGATCGAGGGTGCCTGCCGGACTACGTAGTGCTTGTTTCTGATAGGTAGCTCCGCCAACATGGCTAGTCCGAAGTAAAATACCTCTAGCGAGGGTCCAACGAGGGTTGTTCAGCTTAGCCGCGGTGAAGGTTGATCAGCTCGACTGCGACGAGGGTTGCTGCGCTGCGATGAGTGTTTGCCGCGTTGCCCGGCTTGCAGTGTTGGCCGAGGCTTGCAGTGCTGGCCGAGTCTCACTCGTCGGAGGTGCCTTGTGAGCTGCGAAGGTAGCCTCCATTGGTGTGTTAGCATCTCAGGGTTAGTACCACCTTGCCTAGCCTAGGGGCTATGACCACCTTATAAGGGAGAGTTTCCCTCTCCCATCAGTCCGGGCTTTTGGGAGGAATTGGGCCTCTTACCTTATAAATGGGTCGTGATGCGCATGAATGCCCGAATCTATGGTAGAGTGTTGGGCTAGACTGAGCATGGATGCTAACATGGTGGCAAGGGAAAAAGAAATGGTGGAACACGTGTACGAAGCATCAGGAGCATCAGGGTATGTTGACTGCCGTGTGTACTAAAGCATCAAGATATCTTTGCGGGAGCTCCGCGTGCCTGGCCGCAACCTTCGAATGGACGACGAGACCTTTCGAGGAACTACTCTGCATGCATAGTTTTTAATATTTTTTTCAAAGATTTTCAGAATTTCTGGCACTACTGCGGTTCCCCTTCTTTGACGGGCCTGCCGTGGATTAATGAGCAACCACCACCTCTCTAGCACCTTCGCTAGTGTTGGGACACAACCGCGAGCAGGCAGGCGGAGGTGTCCAAAGTAATGGTAGAACACGGGTTGAAGGCCTTCGCTAACTGTTCGTGTTTTGTTCATGTCTTCTATCTTTTCAGGAACGAGCTCCAATTCAAAGGGTCTCCGCCTCCTGGGACAGGCGGAGGCTCCTTCTCCCAGCGCGCCGGGGGGAGCAGAGGCAACTACCTCCCGCGGCGCCAAGGGACCGGCGCCCGGGGAGGCGGAGGTGGTTTGCTCCCGGACTCCTTCTCCACCCCTGAAGGCGCCTGGCGGTGGTCTAGGCGGTTGGGCTCAAGTGGGCTAAACGAAGGCCCATCAGGTGAAGACAGTGCAAGGAGGAGAAGTACGTGAAGGCCCTTAGCCTTGCTGGCCAAATGAGGGAATATGCTAAGAATATCGGAGGGCAAATTTGTAATCTTGTATTCCTGCTTAATGTAAAAATATATAAATAGGGGCCAACCTCCCCTTTTGGATGGTTGGTGGATACCAATTATAGTCATTTATTATTGAGTATCTCTGCCCTTAGATCATCAAGCCTTGCTACTCTCCCCTAGAGCTTCGCCTAGGCGGAGACCCGACCCCCGTGTTGAGAATACAAGTTTCAACAGCTAGCTGTGGTTGTTAGGCACAAAAAACAATAGCGAAAAGCTGTCCATGTGCGTGTGTTGAAATGAAAGTGCGCGGAGGCTGCCAGTATAAAGTGGGTATTGCAGTGGTTCACTACGGAGCTTGTAGCTTATGCCCGAAGGTCACTTGTCGAAGGTAGTTTCGTCTTTGTTTTCGGTGTTCTCGGAGGTCCGCGGGTACAGGAGTTTTTTCGTGCCAACCACTTTCGCCGTCGGCAAAGCCAACGTGTCGACGGCGTCACCTTGCCCGCCGTCTATGTCGAGAGCCTCCGCTTCGCCGAAAGGTGACCGTCGGCAAAGAACATCTTCGCCGAGGGGGCAGCTTCGACGAGAACTTAGTTCACTTTGTCGAGGGTATTTCTTTGACGAGAAGGACTGTCGGCAAAGACAAACTTTGCCGAGAGCTGGTATTCCTGGTGCTCGGCGAAACGCAGTCCCGTCGGCGAAGTCCCAATTTCCTGTAGTGATGGCTTCTGAGCTAACCTCAGTGTTGGGATGGCACGTCTAAGCACAGACGACTACCATATGGCAAACAGCTTTATGGAAACAATCCAAGTGATCTCTCTTGCCAAAGCTCTTATCATCTACTTACCAAATCACTCGTCTCGCAACATTGTCCCCGTTCAACTCCTTGAAGCATTAATTATCATTAAGCTCACTTTTTAAAGTACGTACGTAATCACAGAACAACAAATACAATACAAGTATACAACACAGGATGACCACAATACCTAATCTGAAACCAAGTGAAGCCTGAACCATTGAACACTGTAAAGGAACGACTCAGAAGCGCAGATGTGTACAAGAACAAGATAGTGCTGTGGGCATCTCCCCCACAGTTTTTGCCTTCAAAAAAAAAATGTACAACAAAACACAGTAGCACGCATGTAACAAAATTATCCACTGGTGGCAGCTGCAGCGCAGAATAGATTAATGGAAGAGTGAGCTATATAAAACAAACAAGCTTGTCCTATGGCTGACATTGATTAATGGAAGCATATTACTTGCCGGATTTCTCCTCCCACGCTAGCTTCAGCCGATGGTTCCAGTGGATGGACATGGAGTCCACGCCTCTGACGCCTGCTGCAGGATACCGGCGTTGCAGAGCAAGGCCCATAGGTGCGTGACGAACTCCCCACAGGATCGTCTTGGCCCTTTAATCGCTTCGGATGTGGTTCGGTTCGGTTATGGTGGTGGGAGCAGGTGGCGACGGCGCTAAAGGCCTCAAGGAAAAGCAAAAACCACAGAGCTCTGCTCGGTTTTTATTTTTCTTTCTCAATTTTTACATAATTTCTACTCCGTATTTCTTATGTGTGTTAGATCGTGAATATTATTAATAAGAATTATTAATAATAAATTAAGGATTAATCAGAGAAGGTGTGGTTTTACTCGTTGTCTTTGACATGTAACTGTCCCCGATACAACATAGAATCATTTGCATCTTGAATGACTATCAATTGTCTTTTAAATTTATCATTAAATCTAATGGCCCTGCAAAACTGCCAAATTGAAAAAAAAAAAAAACTTATGATGAAAATGCAAGAAACATTTAAACTCCCAACAATGAGGGGCAAACAATAGCAGGAAGCAAAGTAGCCAATTTCAAAGAATATGCAGTGAAGCATATCTGATTCAAAGAAGCCATTTTCATATTCAGTGGCTGCTGAGCAACACACGAGCGTATCACTAGCATTCAGAATATGCAATGAAACATACTGCAGAGCTGCTAATCATTTCATAATATGCAGTGATACACAAATTGTCACTGGTAAAAGAGCATGTTGATTCAAGTCCTCAAGATCTGAAGCTGCTGGAGTTTCCACAAGACTACAAGTACCTAAAGGGAGATGACTGTCACCCAAGCAAGATGATGCCACTGTCTTCGTGGTGGAGGGCACTAGATGTTAGCCTTCAGATTGAGAAGTCTGCTGTCATCTTTTTGTTTCCTATCTGTCATGCAGTTGTCTTCGTTTCCCTTTGTAATCAGTCCTTAAAACTTGTTTGGGTGGATGGCCAGTGGTTGGCAAAACGCTGAGCTTAAGTGCATTCTGTGCTGTAAACTGAATATGGTCTTTGGATTTTAATCGAAAGGCTGGGGCATGTTTGCCCTCGAACTCTAAAAAAAGTTATCTAAACCAAATTGCTCTCAAGCCCAGCTATGGAGGGAACTATAATGCAGCATAACAGAAAACAAGCAGACCATATTCTAATACCAGAAATTAAAGCTGGAATCCACTTAGTAATATACTAATCTTTTATATATCAATGGCTATTAAGTGTACTAATACTTTGGATCAGGGTAACCAGATACAGCACAAGATATTCTAACCGTTTGCAAATTGATCAACTTTTTATATTTACTCTTGTGCACAAAAGGGGTGAACAGTGAACACTAAAAACCACCAGTGTGACAATATAGAAATAACAAAACCAAGCAGCAAGGAAATCCATCAGGAAATTAACATAACGGATCCAAAATGAACAGCCACTCAAGCACACTCAACAATGCAGAGCAAAAGACACCAAAGATATACTAAAGATGACATTGGATATTACTGCATATAAAGCAGATAAGTTACTTTTTTTAACAGAAAAGTGGATAAGCTTCTTGCCAACTAGACATAGGTACAGATAGTTACACTCAACACTCTGACAATGACACTAAATATTACTGCATATAAAACAGATAAGTTTTTTTTTGCCAACTAGACCTTGGTACTCAAAGGTACACTAGCTAAACTGGAACAAGAAGCCAAACTACTAGCATACCTGGAACAGACACGCTAGATGGGCCTCTTTTGGTGCATGAATCCTTAGGAAAAGATTGGACTCAAGGTTCTGATCCGTATCATACAACCACAATCGTATGATCCTAGGGTCGTGCCCTATGATCGATTGTAAATTTATAATATCTCAATCTTAGACAAAGACTATATGTTTCTACATAAAATTTCTAGTATCTTATTACTAGGAACTTATGATGATAATCAAAATTAAGGGAATACATGCCATGGTACTTTTATGTAACAATGTTCTTCCTCTTAATGAAAATGAAATATATGTCACGCACGGTAAAAAAAAAGTAGCAACTTATGATAGCATACAATAATTGATATAAATGATTTTTTAAATAATTTGCTTATAGATAGGTTGGACTTAATCTTTTCTCTGTTGTTTCACGTTGTTTCACGTGTTGAAAAACTTTTTGAATACATATTTTGAGCACTCAATTTCCAAGATTTTTACTAGATGTATACCCATATTTTAATAACGAAAAGCAAATAACAATATGCATTTAGAACTATAGAGATTTGTTTCACTGTTATACATAAGGGTTCTGATTGATTAGGCATGCGAATCAAAGTCAAAAGTAACTGCTCCATCTGTTTCAAATATTTTAGAATTAATTGGTTTGTCCTAATCGTCGTATATTTAGAAATGGTGCAAGCATTGCATGATAAAACTCCTGAAAAAAAGAACATTCTGAAAACAGGTTGCACTTTGGGTTAGTTACAGAGAAGACGAGACAAATTCAACCAACTGGGCAAATTCACCAAGTGTAAGTGGATTAGTGGAGCCACGAAATGCTCTGCTTTCTGTGGCGTCTAGTGACCTTGCCCTGTTTCTGTTCTCAAGAAATGCTCTGCTTTCTCGCACACACAGATGGCTGAACACTGAAAAAGTACCAGTGTGACAATGAAAGAGTAAAACCAAGCAACAAGGAATTAATAATGTTAACACCAAACTAAAAATCAGCACAATGGATCCATACTCCAAAGTGAAGGGCCACTCAAGCAAATTCAAATTGCAGAACAAAGGCACCCAACTATACTGACGACGACACTGAGTAATACTGAATTAAAGAAAATAAGTTTCTTGCTAACTAGATAGTCACATAGGTACTGATAGCTACTGTAATTACACTCAATACAATAGACTACTGACCATGGACACTTCATACTACTACATATAAAGCGATAAGTTTCTTGGCAACTAGACATAGGTACACATAGCAACAGCTGGAACATGAAACCAAACTACTAGCACATCCTCCCTCACAACTCAGTCTCAATAAAAGCCCACCTTATCACAAGGGAGACAACAGAACCATGGTCACCTAGTAAAGAATAGGGAACATGCTCTACCCAACATTACCTTGCACATTTGCCAGAAACTCGCTGTTTCCATCCCTTCCATGCTATCAGATTCGGTACCAATCCTCAAGACACGGTCTCTTGCAGCTGCTATTTCGGAATCTGGAGTAACAAGTTCCATCCCATTCATGCTTTCAGTTCAGTATGAATTCTCAAGACACAGTTTCTTCCAGCTGCTAAGCGTGACTCTAAAGTAGCAATTCTGTTCAGAAGAGAATTCCTCTCGTCGTCAAGTAAGAAGGAATCTATCTCTGCGAAATTCGAGTTGCCATCATCAATCAATTGTTCTCTGAATGATCGCAACGCAGTGTAAAGGACTGGGAAAGCTTCTCCTGTGCCCGTGGGGCCATCATCTTCAGAAATGTGTATAGTAACTCCAGCTTCTGAATCCTTTTGTGACATAAAGAAAACTCGTATAGTCTAAGTACTGTAAGGTTTTGCATAGAAAAGAAAATTGTCACAACCGGCAGGGTAATATATTCTAATGATACAATCAAATTATTTAGCTTTTACATAAGAAATGAAACTGAAAGAAGATAAAATACCCTCCAGCTCTGCCATCTCATATTGGTTAGCATTATAGAGTAACTGGAATTAGAATTTCAGGCTCAAATATCGTCAATACAGCATTTCAAATCCTTTTGGTATCATATAACGTACACACAACCCTAATGCTATCGCTAACCGCCAGCAATTGAGCTCACCTGCTACAAGTTAAAGTTTATTCTGAAAGCTGATGGCAGAACTCCACAACAATATACTAACTCAATACTCTCATGTGATGCAAATTGCCTACAATTGAGGGAAGAAATGCATTTTATCATGCATCAAAGACGTAGGCATAGGCTCACCTTGCCATGTATCAAAGAAGACGGCCAGCTAACCATGATGTAGGGATCAAATGAGCACCACAATCGGTAGCATTCCTTATGAAGCAAATTCACCTCAGCTGTTTCTAGGCAAAACGACAAGAACCACTCAGGAGAACTAGGGTCCCCCCAGTAGTCAATGATTAGAGATAGGTACACAAAGCCATTGATAACCGCCATCGGCTGCATCATAACATCAGCCTTTTCTGAACACTCGGTGATCTCACTGACATTTGCACGTAATGAGATCATCTTGTGCAGCATGAATCTCTCGACACCATCACCGTCAGCTGCCCAGAGCCAAACAGAAAGCATGCCTTGCTGTACACTCACGATACAGAGCTCCCCATCTTTGGTGTCACCAAGCTGAAACATTGATGATGGCTCTTGCAAGGGCGGCGGCAGATCCATCCGAGAGAACTGAAATATCGCAGTGTTGAGCGCGAGAATGCATCCAGCTTCCTCAGCCGTGTCCACCCAACAGACGAAGCCATTGATAACCATGCGAGTGGCGTATCTCTCATTGTCGGGAATGTCCTCATTGTCAACCAGCAGCGACCCGGTATCCGTCTCTGGCAAGACAACCTGCCACTCCATGGTGTGCGACGAGAAAACGGCCACGCGTGCCCATGCCCAGGTGCGGTGGTGGTGGACGCAGACCACGCGGGACGGCCGCTGCTCCGCGCCTTCAGGGGACAGCATGTGGAACTCAAGCAAGGCGTCGTTGTCTTCGCCGTAGCCGAGGTTCTTGGGGTAGATGCTCAGAGACTCCGAGTGCGGGTTGTAGCAGGCGAATTGGTAGGTGGCCCGGTTGACGAAGGCGGCGTACCCCTCGCTGTAGGGCATGTTGGGATGGCTCCGCCACTCGGATTTGGAGGGCGTCGGAGTCTTGGTGTAGACCGTCGAAGGCGAAGAAGGCGTCGATGCTCTTGCCTGCACCTTCAGGGGACGATGGCCCGCATGTAGGGCGGCCGGAAGAGGGCGTGGAGCTCACGGAAGCGGCGCCGGAAGGCGGGGAGTTGCGGACGGCGTGGAGAAATGCGCGGCAGGCTTAAAAGCCGCGCGGGCGAGGGTCGTGACATCGGGGGAGGCACAGGAAGATTTCACAGAGAATGTCATCACCGAGAGCGGTTATGGTGGTGGGAGCGAGTGGCGGCGGCGGCAGCGGCGGCGGTGGCGGTGGTGGTGGAGAGTCGGCCATGGCTGTGAGGAGTGAGTGAGGAGTGGCCGATTGGGGAATTTCTCGGAATGGAATCCTAGGGTTCCTGACAGGCCGGCCCATGTAACATAACCCATGTAGTACAGGATCGTCTTCGTCTTTCTTTGTTTTTGTTTTTTTTTTCTTTCCATTTTCCTATGATTTCTTTTTGTTGTGTGTGTTCGTTCGATCGTCCCTCTTTTCTTATCCTTGGCAACCCCAAGAGACTCTCTATATCATCTCTAATTGTTTGAAATAGAGATTTTGATAGGAAAAAAAACGCCCTTCAATAGATTATCCTAGTTTGGCAAGTTCGTCATCCTGTATTTCGAATTTATCGCTATCCATAGAATGCCAAAGATATAGAATGCGAGAATGAATCTCTAAAAAAAAATCTCCAATAACTCCCTGTGTTATTTTCGGATCTTTCCACGGTTGGGGAAACAATCCAATCATGTGGGTAAATACGTGTGTATCCTTCCACCAATCGAAAGGTGGAAGGATGTGGAGAAGAATTAAATGTAAGGATAGAGTTTCTGATTCAAAAATATAAGAGAGAAAAGAAATATAAATTCAGTTAGGGTAATTTAAAAATAATTTGGGATTTCTGATTAAAATTGTCTTGTACATTCTTGGAACGAGATTTTTGGAAATTATTGAAGGAAACTAACAAACAAAATATGCTCCCAAATTCTTGAAAATTAATTGATTTAACAAGTGAATTTTTGGAACCACGGAGATGCCCTCTTATATGCCATCTTGGTAAGCCGCGTTTCCACACCCCTCCCTCGCGTCGCCTCCCAAAGGGCAGGGCAACCCGAGGGCTCCCCTCCCGCCGCCCAACTCCTCCCCCCCTCACCGCCCGGTCAAGCCGCCGCCGCCCGCCCTTGGCGCCATCTCGACCCCTCAGCGGCGGCGGCGGCCGCAGGGGCCCAACAAAGCCACCCCTGCGCCTTCCTCCTCCTCCCCTCCCTTCCCCCCCAACCCCTCTTTCCCAGACGAGGGCCAGCCGGCGCGGCGGCTCTCGGCGGATCGACCCTACGCGCTCGGATCCCGGAGTCCCCTAGGCGGATCCGCCCTCCCGGGGCTTGGGGCGTCGCGCGCGCCCCGTTAGGTTCCGTGATGGTGGTGATGGCGACCGCCGGCCAGGCCCCGTGAGCCGGATCCGGGCTCCCTACGCCGGACTGGGCTACCCAACGGCGGCAGCTGTTGCCGGCGGTGGTGGTGGCCATGGCGTCGGCGCCGGATCGGCCGCTTTCCGGCCTTCTACCGGACATCCGCGCGGACGGCGGCCGCCCGGCGACTTCGGGCGTCTTGGACCGCACTCGAGCCCACCCGGACGTCCCCAGCGGGCGGCTGCCTCGGCGCCATTCCACGCCTCGATCGTCCGCTTCGGTGAAGGTGTACGGTGGTCGGCGTTTGGTTGCTTCTTCCTTCGACGGCGTTACGGTGGCGGTGCCATCGTGGTGATAGGGCCAAGGTGGTCTTGGCGGCATGCGGCTTTGGCCTCGTGGTGGCGTCCACAGCCTTGCCAGGGGCCACCTCACCGGCGTGGCCGTTACGATGGAGGGTTGGGAGTTGAGGTTCTCGTGCGAGGTTGTGGTCGAAAGGCCATTCGGTGCTCCTTCTAGCGTTTGTCGGCGCCGCGGCGTCGATCTCCTTCTGAAGGCAACGCTTGAGCGCTCGCATCCCTCCTCCGCACCTTAAAGAAAAGCCGGGTCGGTCCTCTCGTGCTTGGCCTCGGCTGTGTTCTTTTCCCCTTCACTTAGGTTGCCCTACCTCAGTCGACGTTGCCGCCTCTCTCGCTCGGCTCGCAGCGGCTTCCTGGTCGTTGCTGGAGTGCCGATGGCCCCTACGCTCGGCTCGCAGCGATTTCCTGGTCACTGTTGGAGTGTCGATGGCCCTACGCTCGGCTCACAGTGACTTTGTGGTCGCTGTTGGAGTGCCGATGGCCCTATTTCGGCTCACAGCGACTTCCCCGTCGCATTTGTTGGAGTGCCGATGGCCCTTCGCTCAGCTCACGGCGACTTCCGGTCCATTTGTTGGAGTGCCGATGATTTGGCGGATGCTTTGCCGCCGCAGTTTCGTCTTCTGAGTAGGCAATCTTGGTGTTGGTATCTTTTATGCGGGACTAGTCGGTTAGGACATAGGGGTAGGGTCGTCTTTCTCCCTCCCATTGTATTCTTCTTTGTTTGTTTGTGTGTTGTTTCGGGGGCTCCGCCGGTAATCCCCGGATTACATGTCAAGCTCTATGTATCGGTGCTTCGGCCTTCTTTGGCCTTTTCCTCTTAATGCAATACGGGTGAAGTCCCGCTTTCAAAAAATATATGCCACCTTGGTCATGTTCTTATTTTGTGCTCAAGCTTGTTGCTCTCTCCTTATTTTTGTTCATGTCGTAGTAGTCACGGCGTTGATTTCAAAATATATATTTCTTTTCCTAGAAATTATTTTCTTTGCAAACATAGTGTTTCTTCTATACTAGAATAAACAATTAATTATCCATAGCCTTGAAAATTGTTCCATGGTGAATAAAAAGTTTATTTTAAAGGAAAAATGGTACACCTAGTTAATGGCTTATAACTATTTTATTCACAGAAAAAGGCTCAACTATTTGTAGTCGTTTAAGTCAAAGATAAGATGTCTATTATGCCAATTTTTTTAACTAGCACATGCCATAATTTAAATTATTGTAGGACATATTCTGTAAAAGACAGTTTTGGTAAAAAAAAATATCTCTTAGGGCGTCCGCAATGGTTAACTATTTTGCTAGCTAGATTTGACGTGGCAAAAAAAGTCGGAGAGAGTAGTTACTAGTGACGAGCAAATAGCTGATCTATTTTACGTAGTCCAAGAATATGTGAGAGAAGTGTGTGGGTCCAATAGTATAAAATAGTCTTTTTCTTCAGCCCTAACCAAGTGGTCAACACCCAAGCTTTAGTTGGATAAATTTAGCTAACAGACATTCAAAAGTCTAGCTAAAGTTTAGCTGGATTTAGCTATTTTAATCCAGCTAAAATTAGTTGAGTCTATTAGCTGGAGCATTCAAAGTTTAGCTGCAAAACTTTTAGCTGGCTAAAGTTTCACTTCTAGCTACTCCCTCTATCTCTTTTTATAAGGCGTCCAACAGTTTTCGTTTTTTAATTTTTTTATAAGGCGTGACATTATAATCGAGGTAGAGAAAGTAAATGAACGTGCAGCATTGAAAGCGATGACGATGAATAGGAAGCGTTTGCATGCATGGAAGACCCAGTTAAAGCTTTTTCTAATCACCCGCCCGGCTGCTTGTAGCGTTGCCTTTGGCATGCAAACGACGGTTTGCATCTTTGGCATGCAAAGGACGGTTTGCATTCTGGCCACGTGGTCCTCTTTCTTCCTTGTTATCTGCAGTTCCTTGGTATCGGGATACTAGCCTATACGCCTTACAAAAAAAAAAAGATAGAGGGAGTAATTCTTAGCTGGGTGTATCAAATAGGCCATCAAAATGTGTGCTCATAAATGGGTATAATAAATTGGATCATTAATTCTAGTTGACCTTGACACGAGTTTTTTTTTTTTTTTTTGACAAAAACATAATTTATATATTAAGCAGCCATATTATAAGACTAACCTTCAAAGAAGGTCGTATTACAAGAAGGTCCTTGGACCCGAGCAACGGGGAACCACCTAGATACGGCCGGTGAAGAGCACGCCGGCGATGAGTCGAGATATTGCCGATGGCAAAAACAATAGGTGGAGGGACCGCGCGATGCAACGGTTGTAGCGGGGCGACCGAAGTCGGTGAAGAAGCTTCGACCGGCAACCGACCGATTTGGGAGCTTCGTCGCCGGTGATATATGGAACTCGGTGTCGATTCCCGGTGAAGGCGATTTCTTCGGCCCGCTTCTGGTGGAGAGTTGCTGTGGTGACCATGAATCCGATGTATAGGCTGCTTGGACTTGGTGGTGTGGATGAGCGGAGGCGTGACGAATCGGTGGGTGGACGGGGCATAGTGGAATGGTGGGGATAGAAGGTGGGGCTCCCGCAGGGGGGAAGATGGAGGGCGAGGGAGGAGCTGCAGGTGATGGCGGCGGGGAGGATGGGTGGAGGGGAGATGCGACTTTATTTAGACATACCGAGGTACTTGGTGGTCGACGGCGATTTAAGAATCCGGACGAGGACGGCGACGACGACGACGGCAGCGCTACCGGGGCAGTACAAAACCACCGAGGGACAAGGCCATAAAGGCAACAAAGCAGATAAAAACGTAGGTAGCTAGTAGATCTACTGGTGGAGGGACCCCTACCCCTTTCGCCGGGAAAGGTGCCGGAGGGGAGGAAGGGGAGGGGCCCGAGCCGGGCGGCGGAGGGTGCGAGACGAGGGCTGGAAGGAGTCTTCGAGGGGAAGGAACTCACTCTCTCCTTGACACGAGTTGAAGCTAGTCTTTCCCTACAAAAATCCTTGTACCACCCATTCCCATCTCATTCACATACTCCCTTCGTCCCAAAAAAATAAACGACGCTATGGGAAGCGTCTTTGGTCAAACTTTTTCAACTTTGACTAAGTTTGTAGAAAATACGTGCAATATTTAAATTTTCAAATAAATTTGATAAAAAACTAGACTTAAAGATCTTTCCGATGATACTAATTACTCATCATAAATATTTATATATTTAAATATATAATTGTCGGTATTTTGAAAACATTGACTTCTCGGGAAGCGAGAAGGTCTTTTATTTTGGGACGGAGGGAGTAGATAGGAGTCCTGAGAACAAAAGAATCCACCTTGAAGATCGCCATGACAGCCACCACCGCGACTGCATGCCAGCATCTTGCTCTTCGCTCTCTTCCTCGCCCGGCGCTCACGCCGAGCCGGCTGAGGAGTTCCCATGCGCGCGCCCCCCCGTGCAAGACGGTGGGGATCCTATCACTGAGCATCTCAAGATCATCTCGCAAGCCAAGCCTAAGCTACTTGACAAGTAGCCTGGTAAGGAGGGATACCCTCATCTACCAACCTCAAAAACTAGCTGCAGGCCTCCTCTGCTCTACCCTTGTTGCAAGATAGCCCATGGTTCATAACAGTGTAAGTAGCTGCTCTGGTGGAAACCACGTTTGTCCATCACATCCCAAACCTCAACTGCCCCCATCAACCCTTCCTATAGCGATGAACATTTCCAGAATCATGTTTGCAATAGTGCTGATTAGACAAAGATGAGCCGGCATCCATCCTTGAAATAAGCTGCAACGTGCTTTGTTCACCTCTCTTTCAGCTTACAACGTGTAAGCAGAGTGCTGTACATAAGCTACAGACATCAGGCTTCATCCCATGGGTTTCCATCAGCCTAGTAACTCAAGGCAAAGAATGTTACTGCTGCTACAACAAATCTTTCACTGCACCCACAAAAATCATTCTCATCGGTGCCCTATTAAGGAAACACTCAGCTGTGTAAATTGGGAGCGACGGACCGAAGGTGGGGCCTCAGACTCAGCTGTCTGGCCAAGGCCTTGTCTACTCCACACACAAAACTGCTACATTGAAAATCTTATTTCAAAATAAAAATGTAAGAAACATATAACCACAACTCCTAGCATGAGGGTCAAAACATGAGCTGGATGCAAAGTAGTCAATTCAAAAGAATATGCAGTGAAGCATGGCTGATTCACAGAAGTCAAATTCATATTCAGTGTCTGCGGATCAACACATGCACGGATCACTAGTATTCAGAATATATGCAATGAAACACACTGTACAGCTGCTAATCTTTTCATAATATGCAGTGAAACACACTGTGGCTGACTACTGAATAAACTAACCTGACTACTGAATATTCTAACCTTATTATTGGCCTCATTACCGAATAAGCATTTGCTAACCTGAATATGCTAGAAACATATTGTGTACTAATTACCAGCACAAGGGACAACTTTGTTGAACCTGTCTTTGACCAAGTTTGTCACACATATGCACAAACAAAGTAGCTTTTGATCACTAGAACTCATTGGCTGAATAAACACCACACCAGTCACTCAAACGTGAATAACAAATCAGAACATCAGTAGCATGATGGAACTATGAAAGGATCAACCAATAAAAATGTTCATCATAACTTTCTGCAGCGTCTGGTAACCTTGCTCTGTTTCTGTCATCAAGTAATGCTCTGCTTTCTTGCGCGCAGAGATGGTGGAACACTAAAAAAGCAACGGTGAGCTACAATTTGGAGTAAAACAAGCAACAAGGAGTTAATAATGTTAAGGCTAATCTGAAGATTAACACATTGGATCCATACTCCAACGTGAATGGCCACTCAAGCAAATTCAACAATGCAGATCAAAGACAACAAATAAATATATGTACAGATAATGACACTAAATATTACTGCATTAAAGAAGATAAGTTTCTTGCTAACTAGGCAGTCACATAGTTACAGATAGTTACCATAGTTACACTTAATAGACCTACCGACGATGACACTTGATAATACTGCATGCAGATAAGTTTCTTCTTTTCTTGCCACATAGGTACTGATCAGTCAAAATATATGGAACATGAAACCAACCTACTAGAACATAATGTTCATCCCCTCACAACAACTCTCAATAAAAGCCCATCTTTTGACAAGGGAGACACCAGGACCATGATCACCTAGTAAAGAATCGGGAAGAGGCTCTACCCATCATTACCTTGAACATTTGCCAGCAGCTTACTTTTTCCATCCCTTCCATGCTATCAGATTCAGTACCTGTTCTCAAGACGCGGTCTCTTGCAGCTGCTAATTCTGACTCTGAAGTAACAAGTTCCATCTGATTCATGCTATTGGTTTCAGTACCTATTCTCAAGACACAGTCCCTTGCAGCCGCTAATCCTGACTCTAAAGTAGTGATTCTGTTTAGAAGAGATTTCATCTCATCATCAAGTAAAAAGGAACCGATGTCTACGAAATTCAAGTTGCCATCATCAATCAATTTTTCTTTGAATGATTGCAACGCGGAAAAAAAGAACAGGGAAGGCTCTGTTGTGCCTATGGGACCATCATCTTTAGAAATGTTCCCTATAACTCTGATTTCTGAATCCTCCGATAACATAAAGAGAACTCATATAAGTACTAAGATTTTGCATAGAAAAAAGTTGCGGCAGGGCAATATATTCTAATGATGCAGATTAATGTATTCAGCTTTTACAGAAGCAATTAAACTGAAATAAGATACGCTTGAATACAGTACTGCCATCTCATATTGGTTAGCATTATTATACAATAAGTGGACAAATAATTCCAGACTCAAATACGAGTACAACATTTCACATCCTTATGGTATCATATCACGTACACATCCCTCACCCTCATGCTATTATATACAACCAGCAATTGAGCTTCCCTGCTACGAGTTAAAGTTTATCCATGTACTTCATCTAAACATGAAAGTCGATGGCAGAATTCCACAACAATATGATAAGCGAATACTCTCGTGTGATGCAAACAGCGGACAGCTGAAGGACAAAACATATTTTAACTAGAACGCGTGTATCAAAGACATAGGCACACCTTGTTGTCATTTATCAAAGAAGACGGCCAGTTGACCATGATGTAAGGATCAACTACGTAGGGTAAAAGCTGGCTTTTCTTATGGAGAAAATTCATTTCATCTGTTTCCAGGGAGAAGGAGAGAAACCACTCAGGAGACTGGGGATCCCTGAGGTAGCCAACAGATAAGAACACAAAGCCATTGATAACCGCCATAGGCCGTATCAAAACAGCAGCCTCTTCTGAACGCTTGGTGACCTTGCTGATATTTGCATGCAATGGGAACATCTTATGAAGCATGAAGCTCCCCATCACACCATCATCCCTGGCTGCCAAGAGCCAAACAGAAAGCGTGCAATTCAGTAGACCCACGAGACAGAGCCCCCGTCTTTGTTCTGACCAAGGTGAAATACAAGGCCGATCAACCGTGGCAGATCCATCCGAGTGAACTGAAATGTCGCAGTGTTGAGCGCGAGGATGCATCTCTCTCCCTTATGCACCCAACAGACGAAGCCACCGACTACCGTGACAGTGGCGTATCCATCTCCGGCAAGACGACCTGCCAGTCCATGGTGTGAGATGAGAAGACGGCCACGCGCGCCCACGCCCAGGCGCGGTCCCGTGGACGCAGACGACGCGGGACGGCCGCTTCTCCTCGCCGTCGGGGAGAGCGTGCGGAACTCAAGGCAGGCGTCCTTATCTTCAACGTAGAGGACTTTCTTGGGGTAGATGTTCAGAGCCTGCAAGTGCAGGCTGTAGGAGGCGCTTTGGTCGGTGGCTCGGTTGACGGTCGGGCGAGCCGTCGCTGTAGGGGATCTGGGGTTCGCTCCGCCATTCGGAGGCATCGGAGTCTTGGAGTAGATCGGGCGAAGGAGGCGGCGATGCCGCTGCCCTTTCCTTCATCCGCAGGGACGATGGCGCGCATGTATAGCAGAAGGAAGAGGGCGAGGAGAGCGGCGGTGCGTGGAGCTGACGGAAGCGGCACCGAAGGCAGGGGAGGAGCGGACGGCGCTGGAGAAATGCGCGACAGGCTTAAAAGCCGCGCGGGCGAGGGTCGCGATGTCGGGAGGCGCAGGAAGATCTCGAGGAGAATGTCATCACTGAGCGCGGTTATGGTGGTGGGAGCGGGCGGCGACGGGCGGCGGCGGTGGCGAAGTCGGCCATGGCTGTGACAGTGAGCCCGTGAGGAGTGGCCGATTGGGGAATTTCTCGGAGCGGCTCCTGATGGAAGGCAAAAACACAGGGCTTGCAGGCCCCCATGTAATATGGCCCATAGTACAGATCACATACGTCTTTCTTGGTTTCTTTTCGTTCCTTAAAAAAAATTCTTTGTTTTTTCCCTTTTTTTTTGTTGTGCGTGAATAAATATTTACATAAATATAAATCATATACGCGAACTGGCGAAAGCTTGTCTTAGAAAAAGAGCAGAGTGGACTTCGGTAGAGTATATTATATTGACAAAAATAATTAAAATTTGCCGCTGTCAAATATGGACTTGCATTTGAGATTCGCCTGGCACCTGTTATAGAACTATGTGCATAGGATAGAGTTCCATTTGGATGATTTTTAACAACATTTAATCTATCTTCTCTCAACTCTTGAAAATAAAAACATTTGAAAAACGTTGCGCTTTGGGCTAGGTAAGGCCCGTCTCAATAGGGTTTCATTGAGAGTTTCATGCACAATTAATATGGTGCCACAAGCTTTTTGCATTAAACTAGGAAAGAGGAGATTTGTTTCATGGCCACGAAATGTATCCACACTGTTTCCAAAACTTTGGAAACGCCGTGAAACCTACACTGAGGCCATTCCTTCGTTTCATGGTGACTTTTCTACTCCGAGTCCGGGACCGACCGTGCATTCTTCATCATGACTCCGTGGGGGCACGGCTGCCGCCACGGAAGCGAGGCCGCCCGCGCGCGCCGTTCGCGCGGGTGCGAGAGATTCGCCGGGCGCTAGTAGGCGCTCCGCAGCACGGTCGCCGCACCGCTGTGGGCAATGTTGCTCGTCGCGAGTGCTCGAAATCCGCTGGTCGCGGGAGATCAGCTGGCGCCGTTCGTCGTGAGCCGCCCGTTGCGAGGGCGCTGCCTACTGTGGGAGCGACCTCCGCCTGTCACGGGAGGCCGAGGCGTAGGCTAGAGATAATGTGAGGCCGAGGGGCGGGTCCGGCTTGCGGCCGCCGAAGCGCAGGCGTGGTGCGACGGCGCGTAGGGGAACGAGGTTGTCGCCGTGGGGCTCCAAGTCATGCTCGTCACACTGCTCCTCCGCTCAGCCCGGGGATTCGGTGAGTCGTCCGAGCCCCGACGACGCCCAGTCGTGTTGCTACTACGTGCAAGTGGAGGAGGAGGTGACCGCGCGGCATTGCTGCAGACGGCCTTGTCGTCCGCGGTGGAACGACAAGTAGGCGCAGGGCGCTAAGGTGGCGTGTGAGCGGCAGCACCGGGCGCTGGTCCGAGCAGCAGCCATATCGTCCAAGCTGATGCGGCGTGCGTGGGAGGCGTGGGGGCCATGAGACCATCGCCGGAGAGAGCTTCGCCAGGCCGGCGCGGGTGTGAGTGGGCCACAAGCGCAAGCAATGCCGCGAGGGCGCCGTCCAGCGGCCTCCGCTATGCGAGCCGAGCCTGCCGGGAGAGCAAGCACCGCCGCAGGGCGCCGCCGCCACGGGCGCGTCATCCACCACGCCGGCACCGCCGGGCGCTGCTGTCTCTATTCATCTCCGGCGGACAACGGTCGAGTCGGATGGGAGGAGGACATGGTTGAGTCGTGGCCCTGGGAAGACAAGGGCGAAGGACCGGTGGGACCCACATGATCATATGAAACTATGCATTGAAACTTTACATTGAGAGAGACTTGTTTCTTTCACATCTTCGAAACTGGAAGCTGAAACTCAGCATTGAGACTAGCCTAACAAAAAACCCAGCTCGGCCCACTCACTAGCTGCAAGTAGAGCCACGAAATGCTCTGCTTTCTACAGCATCTAGTGACCTTGCCCTGTTTCTGTTCTCAAGAAATGCTCTGCTTTCCTGCACGCACATATGGCTAAATACTAAAAAAGCACCATTGTGACAATGTAGGAGTAAAACCAAGCAACATGGAATTCATAATGCTAATACCAATCAGGAGATCAACACAATGGATCCATACTCCAAAGTGAACAGTCACTCAAGCAAATTCAACAATGTAGATCAAAGACACAACACATCTTCCCCACAAAAAAAAAAGACATCACACATCTACTGAAGGTAACATAGAATATTACTTCATTAAAGCAGATAAGTTTCTTGCTAACTAGACAGTCACATAGGTACTAATAGTTACCATAGTTACACTCAACAAACTGGAGTACCGACGATGACACTTAATACCATATAAAGCAGATAAGTTCCTTGGCAACTAGACATAGGTACACATAGCAACAATTAACAAACCTGGAACATGAAACCAAACTACTAGCACATCCTTCCCTGACCATGGTCACCTAGTAAAGAATCAGGAACATGCCCTACCCAACATTACCTTGCACAGTTGCCAGCAGCTCACTCTTTCCATCCCTTCCATGCTATCAGATTCAGTACCTATCCTCAAGACACGGTCTCTTGCAGTTGCTATTTCTGACTCTGGAGTAACAAGTTCCATCCCTCACTTAAAGGGTATGCTCTCTAAATTTGAGAACGAGGGTAAGGCTAGCCTTTGTGGTGAGCCCAAACCTTTTGTGGCTTCCTCAACAACGTGGACTTAGGCAAACCTTGGTGGCGAGCTGAACCACAGGATAAATCATTGTGTCTCGTGTGCTTCATTTCGTTCTTGCAAATTCATATTGTGATTTCTAGGGTTTGTGGCCGATCTACTTGCTTAGCTTTGATCTAGAGATTCTATCTGTCGATTTCTGGTCTATACCCTTGCAGGAAGGTCAGAAATTTACGCGATCTAAATTTCCTCGAGCAGATTTTGAATTGTGAACTGACCTTGTTTGCAGGTGCGGCAGTGCCACTATGTAATTTGATCTATGTTTGAGTTGAATTTTTATAGGCCTATTCAGCCCCCTCTAGGCCTTGAGAGATCCTACAAATATCACTCTGTGCTTATGATTCCTCAGGAGCTATTATGAAACTACATGCATCGGTATGATTCGATGTGATGATTTAATAAAACATTTAATCCAATTTTACCTCATGTGTACTACCCACATTGCCCCTGAATTGCCCAAGCCTCATCATCTTCTCTCTTTTATTGCATACCTCTTTTATTCCATGTGATGGTTTAATAAAACATTTAATCTAATTTTACCTCATGGGACTTGATCATAGGACATGAGAAATCAGAGGAGACATAGGCCTACATGGATGAGCGAGAACCAACTTAAGCAGAACCGACAGGTAGGGCTTCCTGTAGCAAAAGCGGTTTTCATGTAGCAAAGGCAATTAGGGTTTCTGGTGAAAGGACAAGAGGAACAAGGGAGAGACCGACAGGATGGAGAGAAAGGAAGAATCTGGAACGAAAAGCAGAAGCCGTGCATATATTTGTTTGACTAGATTCAGATGAGAAGCAGTAGGAGCGGAAGAGAAGCTGATGATACGGTAGAAAAGGTGAGGAGGACGAGATCCGCTTCCAGCCGAATCCACTTCATCATATCTGAGCCGTCCAATGGAAGATCCGACGGCCAAGGACTATTAATATTACTACTACTACAACAACACAACCACCATCACCACTACTACTGCCACCACCACCACTGCTATTACGGTACTACCCTGCCACCACTACCACTACCACAGCCACTATTATTAGTATTACTAGAGGATTCCCGCGCGTTCTTGGGTATTTAGAAGGAATTTTTGGAGGTCTGAATTTTAATCACTAATGATTTTAATCTCAATTTGCTTCGAGAATATTCAAACTGAAGGTTAGAAATGTGGTGCAGGCTCACGACAATGGTCCTGGAAAATGGTCCTGGAAAAGTCACAGACAAAAAGTGAAAGAATCGGCCGATTAACATGTTAGTACCATTAAGCCGGGCGTTCTTGGCGCATCGTCCAGGCCCCCTCAAATGCATGCAACAGCGGCTTGCATTTGCTGAAGGTATAAGCAGCTAGATATTAAAATGAATGAATCTCAACAATCTAGGTGAGGACTGATGATGAACCTGCTTATACATGCAACTGAGATTAAATTCATGAACCTGCTTATTGCCTCAAAGAACGTACAGCTACGTGCATGATTTGGAGGATGCAAGCTATAATGTCGAAGGAAGTAAAACACACACACACATATATATAGGGGAGCATTTGCAACTGGTGGGAGATGAAGAGAAAACGACAGGGATGATTCATGTGCGCTATGCGTAGGTCTATTGGGGAGATGAGCAGACGTATGTAGCGGAAGATAGTGGAACTGCAAAGTGGAGATTGAAGCCGTGCGGCACTCAGGAGAGTTTCACATGTGGGGCATTTACTTGAGGGAAGAGCAGTGCTGGAAGGCAGAAGATTTAGACAGTATAAGATTAATGAATACTAACTTGTGGTTGTCGGGTCATCTGATGATGACGTGGATGCACGAACCGGCTGGCGTGAGATAAGGTTAGTGAGCTGCGGGACCCGTTGATGACGTGGCTTCACGAGATCGCAGAGAATTAGATAGTGGAGTTTGTTTTTATAGAAGTAGTAGATTATTATTATTATTACCATCGATCAAACCGACGTCACATCGAATTATTACCATCAATCAAACCGTATGACGTCACATCGAACCATGCAATCGACATGAACCCTTCCTGGCCTCTTGGGCCGCCCTGGGCCTCTTGAGTCCAACCATGGAAGTGAAAACTTCTCCCACTCGGTGGACATTTGACCACTCCGTCTCGAACTACGAGAGCGCAAAGGCGTAAAGCACAAGACACAAGACCGAGGACTGGCGAGGACCGACGGAGCGAGCGAGGGATGAGACTCGTACGGGGACGGTCGCTTAGCTCATGGTGATGGGAAGGCCAAGCAACAGCTACGGGAGCGGGGGGCGACGAGGAGCGGCTGCCCCTGCGCGGCGTGCTGGAGACGCAGCGGGCGCCGGGGACGCCGCCGCCGTCGGTCCACCTCGCCGTGGAGCAGCTGAAGGTGAAGGAGGCGAGGCGCGGCGGGAGCAGGCTCTGGCGCTCGTCCGTGCGCGCCGGGCTGGTGCTCTGCCTGCTGACGACCGTCCCGGTCGTCCTGCTGCTGCTGCGGTGGCAGGCCGACTCCTCGCCGCAGTGGGTGGAAGACGACGACCACCAAGGTACGCGTCTCTACTCCCGATTGCTTCGTTCATGGATGGATGTAAGCAATGGACACGCAGAATTCGCACTCGTGCGACAGCTCTTTGCTTTTGCGATTCCGGTTCCGAAGAGACAGCGCCAGGGAGCACTAGCACGATGCCTAGCTCGTGCTCGTCGTCGGCATCACCTGACAGCTGCCACCGAGAGGGAATAGACAGGAAATTAAAGCGGGAATAGATCGAGGGAGTAGACAGGAAATCAAAGCTGGAAGAATGGATCGAGCTTTGAAGCATTCTTTGGAGTGTCCGTCGTTGGAGGGTGTTGCGAGGAGATTGGATCGAGATCCAACTAGCAAAGCAGATTCCATTAATTTGCCGCCTCCCGGTTTATTTTATTTGGGGTAGCTCGCGTCCCAATCCTGGTGGTGTTTGGCAGCACCCATCACCCATCACCCATCAGTAGCAGCAGTATAGTTAGGCCCTGATTTGTTCTTTACAAAAAAAAATTTACATCTATCATACCGAATGTTTGGGCACATGTATGAAACATTAAATATAGATAAAATAAATAACTAATAGCACAATTTGGATATCGGATAGATGGGGAGTTTTTTTTTTTTCTCTCGGTTTCTGTGGCCGAAGCCACGAGAGCGAGTCTGTCAGACTCGAACTCTGACCACCCAGAGGGAGGTACTGTGCATTGGTAAGGGCCATTCCCGGCCAAAAGTGTGAAATTAAATACTTGTTTCTAATTAAAAAGTTGTTGTCAAATCCATCCTCGTTGATTTAGTTTAGAAAGGCACTTGCTAAGACAAACAATGAAACAAGTATTTAAACTAGCAGGAGCAGGGCTGCCGCTGGGCGGTGGTGAAGCAGCAGCAGCAAGTCTGGACGTGGATGCGTCCTGGGCCAAGGCGCGAGAGATGCCACAGACACTGTTTGGGGTTTTCTTCGAGGTGTGACGACGACCCTGCTTTCCGTCTTCTTGAATTCTTTCTTCTTCCTCTCATTCATCTTCCTTCGTTCCTTTTCTTTTCTTTTGGCTTAGTACAGTTATTAGTTGTGCTGTTCCAGAAGTTTGGATCAGATGTACGTTATTCCTTATGTAGGAGTCTGTGTTATACACTATTTTCTTTCGCAGTGACAAAATCAGGGAATACTGTAGGAGATCAACCACGCCGGCGCTGGTGGGCTATGGGCAGAGCTGGTTAGCAACAGAGGTGCTTGTGATAGCTGTTCTTCCTTTCTGAATGTAGTATCACTAGTCAGTCGCCTAGTATTTTCATCTGAAACTATGGTAGGATATCCCCATGATGTCTGTTATAACAGGGGTTCAGTTAATCAGTCAGATCAAATGGTTTACTTACTTTTTTTAAAAAAAAAAAAAGATAGTAAATTCCTCCTATGTTTCTAACTAAACCACCGAGTTTCTGGAGGAGCCATAATATTTCTTACAAAAGGGACAGCTCTAGAAGAAATCTTCTTGACAGTGTTATTTATTCTCACTTATTCATGCTGCTTGTTGGTTAGCTCAGTCCTGCTACTTAAGTAGTTGAGTTTTTTTTTTTAAATGTCATAGTCATTACTCATTAGTATTCAAAGTTTCACCTTATCCAACCATTGTAGGTTTTGAAGCCCACATAAACAACACTCCAACCATGGACCCATGGAGCATCATTGGGGATGAATCCTCCCTACATCTGACGACTGACCGGGTCTCTTGTTTGAGTAAAAATGTTGTTGCTCTGAGAATGGAGGTTCTCTGTGAGAAGTGTCCATCTGGTGGAGTTGGCGTGTACAACCCAGGATTCTGGGGCATGGTATGAATTCATCCTAATACACAAGTTAACTGGTATATTAGCATAACTTAGAGGTGTAATCTATAGAATATTGTTTAAGTTCAGCTCATACGCTATGGTGTAGGCACACAGTGAAATGTATAGATTTTTTTTCCGATAGGTGAAAGTAGACTACCTAGCAACCCAGTGTTTGGTTTTTATTCATGTTACTCTATCAGAAATTCATATAACTAGTGTTTGGCGCGCGCCCATGCGCGCGGGGCTTTGGCCGCTGCTTTGTGGATGATTGAAATAAAAGACAATGAGAAACACGTGTAATCAAGACAGCGACTAACAGAGTTAGGCATCTAATTTTATTCATGCGTCTTGGCTATTAATATAAATCCTGCTTGTTTCTTTGGCATGTGCAGAGAATTGGAAACAACAAGGCAAATATTCAAATTCATAGCTAATTTATAACGGCGCTCGGGGTAATGGCTGGAAGTTAGAACATACTGTGAATTTACACAAATTGTAGATGTTGTTACATTGCATAATCTTACATCAACAACTACAGGGCTACCATGGTAAATTTAGAATGGACGGGCACCACGGTAAGCAGTCCAAGCTACGAAGACATCTATGCTACATGAAGAGGCGTGCGAGCAATAAATTGAGCTCCGGGCCTCCGGCTCGCAACACCGAAGGTGCTCTGACAGGCTGCAGCTCCTCTCCTGTTGCTAATGTTGTAGGCCTCAATACCAATGGCCGCTTCTGTCCGACTCAACACCGGGTGACCCAATGAAATAGATGTGGGTGTGAAGTATTAGTACATCGTATAAGACTGTCAAGAGCTTGTGATTGAAATAATTATCAAATAGTGATGGTACCTTAGGAATGAAAAAACATCAAATCTGTTACTCCTAATAAGTTAGGGGTATTTTCAGATATTTTAATGAACTTCCCTGAGAGATCCAATGGTCAATATTTCTACATTTTCCACTCTAATGTGGTTTGCATTTGATGCATTCGAATACTATAAGCTAAGAATAACAGTTTAGAAAGATACATACCATGAGAATGAACCATTGAGGCAAATAGGAGCACTTGGGGTCAGACCGTTGAATGCCCTTCTCCAAGCGCAGCTTCCATTTATTCCAGGTGAGAATGTTTCGAGCTCTTTTACAGGCTGGTACCTCTGCTTCTCATGTAAAGATAAAGGTGTTGTAGCCAAACTCGTGCATTAACATCTGTAAAGATAAAGAATCCGATGATTGACTATGCAGGGAACCTCTTTTATATAAAAAATCGTTGCTGCTCCAGAGTCCAGATGATGACAATGAGATTGAAAGAACAACCTTCAGGTTTATTCCTAAAGCACCAACGGCTTCATTTGTTGGAATATCACCATTACAGGTTGATTCCTCCAATATTGGTGTTCAATTTGACACACGAAAGACCAGCCTTGAAATTGAAATGGGTGGCAACCGGCAAGCACGCTAAGATCATGTACCTAATAATGATGTGTTTTGATGGACCCAAATAAACTTGGAAAAGTGCTTCATTTATTCTGACATAGTAACACTTTCAAATCTAGCCACCAATCGACGGTGCAAGTCAGCTTTCAGTAACCAACGACTGCATTTGAACTGCTTCTCATGTGCTCAATATCGTTGTAGTCTCATCTAGAGCATAGTAAATTGTTTTTGATGCAATGAAGTTCCATTTTCATTATTGTATCATGCATTTAGCAAACAGGAACAGCGAAAATGGATCCACCAAATTTAGAAAAAAAAAAAAGTAAAATGTAGTAGAAAAGGGCTAATGCACATTTATGGAACCCTAACCATGGATGCGTATGGACTAAACCTCAGCAAGGGTTAAGAGCAGTTCACAACAGCAGGTAAGCAGGCTTTGCAATATTTATTAGGGACATAAAAATTGGGGAGCTCAAAGAATGATGTAAGCAACCATAACAATTCAGTGGCATGGCCTTGCTTTCCATGGTTCAAAACAAAGGAGAATGATAACAGAGAACCCAAGCTCCGGGATGAAAACCCAAATTCCATTCTATTAAGCCTAACAATAATTTTGAGGTTTTAGATATAATCTTTAAATTGTTCCTATGTTAAAAAAAAGGAACTCTGAGGCTGTCCGAGTAGCCGTGGAAATAACAATTACCGTGAGGTGATGTAGTTGGTTTTGATGAATTGTAGAGAATAACCAAAGAAGCGGCTTTAGGTTGCCATCGACGGCCATGGCAGCCTTCTCCTCCAACCCCAGGAGTTCAAATGACATCCTTGGAATATCGAAAGATAATGCCACCAATTAGCATATGAGAGACGTAGAAGAAAGGCATCAATTACTAAACTTAATCAGCAATAGGTCCAAGTAAATAACTATACATGACATTACTGTAAGGAAGTTGAACCTGCATATATATATGAAAGGAGTACCAACAAAGATGATAAGCTGGGTACACACATGGACACCTATAAAGCATGGCATTGTGCCATGAATAAAACAGTGACATAATAGGTGCCTGAAATCCATGTGGCCAAATACAATGAGGGGTGGATATATGGAAAAAAGTAAAGTAAACTGCACGTAATAAGTAGGTTAAGTGCAACACTAATACAAATAGGATATCCAGGCTGAAAGTTCTATGTTAACTTCTATAGCCAATTTTTCCTAAATGCTACCATAAAATTCTATATTCTATAGATATGAACAATTCATCTTATTCTTTCTTGGATATACACACATGCAAAATTAAAGCACAAATATATTAACCGCATTTCAGGTTAACCTAAGAACTTTCACAAGGGAAAGATAAGCAAAAAAGAATTATGTATACTTGCTTCACATCAACCGAAGATGACTTCAAGAAATGGAAATAATGGATCTTCCATATTAGCACAACCATATTGAGGCTGTCCGAGTCCACGCGTGGTGCGTAAAACAATGTTAATTAAAGTATTCTAAAGATTAGCACATACTAACTGGCTAACTCGTAGGTCAAAATGTCAATGCAAACTCTCCATAAGATTAGCACATACTAATTGGCTAACTCATATGTATAGAAACAATGTTACTTGGAGCATCATTTAACTGCAAAATAACTTGGTATATTTGTTCTAGAACAACACAATCATTAAAACAGATGCCGAACTCATATCCAGCACTAAGAAGTTGACATTACAACATTCATTATGACATAATAGTACATGCTGCAACCTCTTATGCGGTAAAATTATTTTTTTGGACCAGCTGCATTCATTATCCCTTTGCATTAGAACCAGCCAGCACCCACCGCATAGGATTGCTGCAGGGCGGCTTGCCTGAGCGCGAAGCCTATCAAGTATATAAATTAGTTTTCAAATAGCGATATCCTGGGACTGGTGCTGACCCAAACTCCATCTGTTGCACCGGAGGGAAAACTAATAAGTACACCAAACCAATAATCCTATGAAATCAGTGGGGCGGCATAATCCAGACAAGCAGAAAAAAAGCATCTCAAACTTTGAACCAGAAAGTGGTAATGCTCATGTCAGCAAGTTAATGGAAACATTCTTTGCACAAGGTTGCGGTAAGTGATTTTTACCTAGGCCGTTAACTTTTCATTACAATTATATGGATTTATCCAAATTTAAAAAAAAACACTTGCAATGATGTAAGTTTGGACCACTTATTAAGAGAATGTAGAATAGATCTGCTCAATATCACCTGAGCTATATTTAAGTAAAGGAAGAACCAATATGTAAATGCAAATCAATGGTGATAAGGACACACCTTCCATTTCAGGATTTTCACATTGCTGGAGTAAAATACTTCAGCGCCATACTGTTTTCATAAGCTGGAACCTGCACATTGGAATCTTTGTTCTCAAAGTGAACCATAAAGAAGATTAGAAGACTACCTCTATAGCCTATGGTATATGAAGGTTGTAATCAAATCTCGATTAGAGGGAAAGGAGGTGGCAGCACCATTGGCGATTGACGCTGGTCGAGAGAGGTGATGTGATGGCGCCGCGCCATTAATTCTGGGACACATGGGCATCCTCCACCTCTCGGGACCCGAGAGCGGAAAGGATCAAGGTTGAACAGACGATTAATAAAGAGAGGGATGAATCTCTCACCAAGACAAATGGGGTACCTAAGGACGCCCGGGAATCCTATGGTTGACGGAGGAGATGAGGATGACCTCGAAGGCATGCGCCAAGTGATCTAGGTAATGACGAATCACTTTGTTGAACCTGCAAAGGTTGATGTAGTTTCGAGATAGAATTATAGAAGGTCTGGCGTGCTTTCTTGTATTGAGTAATCGGAAAACTGAACTTTAATGTTCTGCAAAGGTTGATGTAGTGATTTTGTGCGCGCCCATGCCACAAGAAGGAACTTGAATCATAGCATAAAAATGCATCCATGCTAATCAGCTCACATACGAAAAAACAAAAGGCTTCAGTGCAGACCGACTCTTCGGGTCCAAGCCTTATGACCCCCATTTTTCTTTAGATGATTGCCCATCTTTGGTGCCCATTCCTAGTCCAAGATTGTATCCTGCATTCATAGCAAATTGCAAAATGGGAAAAATGGATCAAGGAAACTTAAGGCAAAATGAAGGAATATTTCCAACATTTGTTTCCATTAACTTGCTTTGTTGATTTGGTACACCCATGCTTTGAACTCATCAAGTATGTATTTTATTTATTTCTTGCCGCCTGCATTGCATAAGCAATTCATTTGGTGGTAATTTACTCTTACAAAAAAAAATAGACACCCTGGTGAGTCGTCATCTACCTCTTGCAATTTAGTGATTTGTCTACTATGGCTTCGACCAATATTAGGACACCAGTTTGCATCGTATTGTACAAGCTACATTTTAAAATCTGATTACCAAATTTCATTCGAGTTTATAACCTCCTATGTGATTTTACAAAAGGATAACTGACTCATTGTATACATGAATTCTACTATATAACTCTAGCGAATAGGAATATGGATGTCAAGATGCTCTATTGAATTGAGAAACTTCATATGGCCTTACGAAAGGCTAAAGATTTCCTAATATTCAGCTTAATGCAATAGTTCAACGCCTTTGGGCTTCATTTTTATTTACTACACATACAACCAGGAAATTTTTTGGTACAAAAATTTTCATCTAAATATATGACTCGTGCTTTGAAGCATGATAGGTTGCATCCTTCCTCCTCGAACTTTACTTGTCTTTCTAACTAACAAATGATTTGCCTCTTGGATGTGCAATTCCATGCAAATGTTCACTAAAACTAAACTCAAATGTATGGCCACAAAATTTAATATTTTTAACCAAACTACAACCTAAAGCTACATACTCTTACAGGCACTTCGGAATTGTCACCATCAACACAATGTTATTTTAGCTATGGACGTGCTACAAACGGAATCTCAGATGTACAGTTTAAAATGTTTTCCCATCTCTTTTACTGCTTTCATGTCTTCAACTGAAGCTTTCATCACCAAATAATTTTTGGGGTATTTTGTGTCACAAAGTTTGTTCTTAGCCTGCTAGTTTTCCCTAATTTGTATATGGACTTCCAAAAGCTTATAGTAAGAAAATATAAGAAAATATGACTAAAACATAGGGAAAATCACAGATCCAATTTATTTGTCTAGTATGACAAGCAACATAAAACATGTCACTATGACACTGACATTACAGAATCTAGGAATTCTATTAGCCTGTAAAATAGACACCAAGGCGTCACATAGTGAAGAAAGCGGAGTTTAGGGTTTCACTGTACCTAGGGTTTCACGAACCAGAGGATTGCACGCGCCCTGGCTCGTGCGATGAGGCACTGAGGAGGTCGCACAGAGTCTGGAGGAGAGGGAGGAGGTCGCCGGGCCCCACCTGCCCGCCGCGCCGCCCGCGGCGGTGCCACCACCTCACGCCGGCTGCCGCCTCGCGAGGGAAGAGTGGGAAGGAGAGGATGAGGATCAGGAGGAGGAGGAGGAGGAGGAGGGCCGCCGCAAGGTAGGGAGAGGCGGAGGTGGATGCGGAGGCGGGGGCAGGAACTGCGGCGCGGCGGCGCATCGGGAGAGACGGGAAAGGGAGAGAAGGTGTCGTTCTCTCTTTTTTTTTTTTTTTTTTTTTTTTTTTTACGGAGAGGAAGGGGAGGGCTATATATATCTGGGCCTACAGTAGCAGGCAGATCCGAGCGTCCAAGCAAAATCAGGCGGTCAAAAAAATTTTTACTGTCGTGGACGCCGTGGCCGGGCAGATGCTCCACAGCCAATCTTCTCTTTAAATACTGTTGTAGCCTAATGTAGTGCTTCTATGTGATTTGGTTTCGTCATAAGTAACTAGTGATGCCAATTACCAAAAGCAGTAGCGACAGCAATAGCTATAGGCATAGCATTAGGAATTAATACAGTCTGAGCTCCATGCATTTTCTTCTGATCCTTTTGGTGGTGATACCTTTCAAGTTCTGATTTCAGTACAAGTTCTCTTTTCCTACCTTTTTAAATTTTTTTCTTTTCTGTAATGTTACCATTTCAACTACAGAACATAGAAGATGGAAAGGCCTACGACCTTGTCATGTACGTCAAGTCAACACAACCATCGGAGCTGACAGTTCAATTGGCAAGCTCTGATGGATTGCAAACCCTGGCTTCAGCTACGATAACGTTAGTATATTTTCTCTCAGAATTTGTCGGGAGAAAATATTTTGTTATTCACAATAGCTGAAAGTATTGTGCTGTTGTAGAGTTTCTGGCACATCAAATTGGACAAAACTGGAGCAAAAATTGGTTGCTAAAGGCACAAATAGAACTTCAAGACTTCAGGTAACAACTAGCAAGAAAGGAACTGTATGGTTTGATCAAGTATCACTCATGCCTGCAGACACATACAAGGTATAATATAACTTTTGTTCGATATTGTATGAGAAACAGAAATCAAGCTGAGAAAACATGTATAAATTTTAAAGTATATATAGCTGAATAGTGAACCTCGGAATATGGGCAGTAAACAACTTTTGTTTGGCAATGCAACCCTAGTCTCTGAACCAAGACACATTAACAAAGTTTGTAGCCACATTTAGAACTACAGTAATCTATTAATTGCCGTTTATAACTAACTTTACTGCTTTGGTTTGTTTGATGGATTTAACGCATACATAAGTGAATTTGATATCTTTCTAGCATATGATGCTTGTGCATAAGTTTGTCTGCATATTTAACAACGATTCCTCTGTATTCATGCAGGGACATGGTTTTCGCACTGAACTTATAACCATGCTTTTGGATTTAAAACCACGATTCATGAGATTTCCTGGTAATGAGATGTATTTTCTTAATTAAATCACGCAATTGATGTTTGTACCATAGTTCTCAAGGCGGCCTAGGCAGGCGCCTAGGTGTCTGGAAGGGGTGGAGCGCCGCACCTCGCCTTACCGCCTTAAAAACTATGGTTTGTTCGTAAATGATATATTGATATGTGTGCAGACATAATTGTGAGAATTTACTAGATTGCATACAACTCCTGTAGGTGGTTGCTTTGTTAAAGGCAACTGGTTAAGAAATGCTTTCAGATGGAAGGAAACTATTGGTCCATGGGAAGAAAGGCCTGGGCACTATGGCGACGTTTGGAATTACTGGACGGATGATGGCCTTGGCTTTTATGAGTTTCTACTGGTAAATTTTGATTGATATCATCTGATTTTGCTGCTTTTGATTTCAGCGTAACTGATTATATTTTTATTCTGAACTGTTCACAAAAAGCTTGCTGAAGACCTGGGGGCTCTCCCAATTTGGGTCTTCAATGCTGGTAGGTGGTGTTTGTTATTTGACAGAAACATTGTTATATGTTTAATCATCATCAGCATACCCATTAAGTTCGGGTTCTTGTCTCGAATTTAGGTATCAGCCACCATGATGGACTTGATATGATTTGCACCTTTCGTTAAGGTATATACGATCTTTTGTTGTTTGCATGATCTACATAAAAGTTTTCTCCTCCAATGAATTGCATGCAAATGTTGGGCTTTAACATGTGTTAGAATATGATCGGTAATTGTGTCTACTTTTTTTCTGGATTTTGTATAAGTTTAAAACCCATATAGCTAATTTTATCTCTGGAATCTGGAGTATTTTGATCAGCAAGCTCAATTCTGGTAGCCTCGATAATCTTTTAATAGGAAAGTCATATAAAAACTCATTTTTTTCCAGAATCTGAATGACAGAACCACTTGTACTGTGCATTTCTTGATGATTTTAATTTTTACATGCTCTATTTTATGAGTTTATTTTTCCTGCTATAGGATGTGTTGGACGGCCTTGAGTTTGCAATGGGAAGTGAGGAATCACCATGGGGTTCTGTTAGAGCTGCAATGGGGCATCCAAAACGATTCCCACTAAAGTATGTTGCAATTGGAAGCGAAGGCTGTCTTGAGGAATTTTACCAAAGTACATAAAACCATTATCAATTGGCTTTAATATTGAACAGCTACCATGAATATCCTACTCTGCCCCTGATATTATTTAATTCTGCTTAAATAGAAAATTACATGAAATTCTATCATTCTATACGAGATGCTTATCCGGACATTCAAATTATTTCAAACTGTGACCGCTTACCACTTGCCCATCCTGCTGATTTGTATGATTCCCATGTAAGCTATTCATTTCTTACTCTTTACATTCTTCATTGTCAGTCAACTCTCTAAGCTATATGCTATCCTTTCTTGTTATAAACTTAAGAGACTACTTGTTTTGTAGATATATGCTAATGCTACATATATGTTTCTCCAGAAGAACAAGTTTGACACAGCACCACGTACCAGACCTAAGGTATGATGTTATTTTCATGCCTACTATGAAATAATTTCTTATGTATTGATGTTTTAAGTGCATTCTTGGTCTTACAAAGGTATTGTCTCTCATTTACTTTTCTTTCTGATTTTATTTGAAGATATTTATAGAAATAGTTTATTTCATCCTATTGTACGACTAAACTCATATGAAATTTCCTAAATTAGATATATGACATTGCTGTAACTGTCAAACTAAATATGTTTGGAAACATATATTCCACAATCCACATAACCTGCTGAAGACATAAGCTCTAGACCTAATCTATAATCTATAATACTCAGTTGCACTTTCCACTAATGTTGTTACAGGCATTTGTTAGCGAATATGCTGTTCAGGATGAGAAAGATCCTGGTAACGCAACCCTTTATGCTTCATTGGCTGAGGCTGCTTTCCTCATTGGATTAGAAAAAACAGGTGATCTCTCCCTCCCTATGGCCTCGCTCTCTGCTGAGATTCTAAGGAACTTGCTTCTTTGCAGTGATGCTGTCGAGATGGCCAGTTATGCACCACTTTTTGTGAATGACAATGATCGCAGGTTATTATTGCTCAATTTAGTCTATCTTGTTTTCTATAATAATTGGTTACACTTGTAATCATAGTTCGGAAACATGTTAATCAGGTGGCTCCCAGATGCGATAGTCTTCAACTCCTGGCAGCAGTATGGAACTCCTAGTTACTGGATGCAGATGCTTTTCCGTGAATCAAGTGGTGCTGTGATTCATCCAGTTTCAGTCATATCCAGCTACTCTGATTCATTGGCAGCATCAGCTATCACCTGGAAAGATATTGACAATAGCTTCCTGAGGGTGAAGGTAATACCAACAAATTCTTATTTTCTTCTAGACTTTGTGTGATTGCTTCAGCTCATTTGGTAAGTGCTGAAACATCTGAAATAAACACCGAAACCTTTGCAGATAGTAAACTTCGGATCTCATGCTGTGAACCTCACAATACATGCAACTGGACTTGAAGTTGGTGTCAGTGCAAAGGGATCAAGAGTCACTGTTCTGACATCCAACACTGTGATGGATGGAAACTCCTTCAGCAACCCAAACAATGTAAGGGGGTGACTGCTTTGTTACAAGCTCTTCTGCGTTGCAACCATATGAATACAAGCACTGCATAAATGCCAGCACAAATAATTTCTGAACTTCGAAATCTGCATAAATGGTGGAGCTAAAATTAAGTTTGCAAATGGTGCAGGTTGTGCCCGTTACCAGAGAGCTGCGCGGTGCAGGAGCAGAGATGCAGGCCTTGCTCGCTCCCTACTCGTTCACCGCATTTGATCTAGCGTTGGAGCATTATTAGGGCTAAATTTGCAAGTTTTTTTTTTTAAAAAAAAATCGGTTTCATAGTTAGGGTTGAAAATCAGATTGATATGTAACTTTGAGCAAAACGGCATGTAGCAAGGCTTTCCTTAGTGTGCCCCAAATGTCGTGTCTTGAAGCTAGTATTTTTCATTAGATTCGAACTGCAAAAAATGTGATTTCTAAAGTTTATGTTGTAATTCTTCGAATTCTCGTACAAAGCCAGTCAGGAACAATTTTTGTGAAATTAAAATAAGTAATAAAAGATAGAGATATAATTAAAGACTACAATCCTTATATGTCTTTTCTTTCTTTGAGCTTTATATAATGAAAATGAATTTAAAAAGGATGATTTCCTTCATGTCAAGAATTAAGATGTTTTGACTCTCCAATAAAATTAGAATGTTTTAGAATTTGAGATGAAGGGAGTAAGTGATCTTCATATGGGATAAGATTACCACAACCTATGGATATAAAGGTAACATCCGATTAAGAGTATGCAATTGCATGATATTTTTATCCTATTTTTCTCTTTATAAACCCTGATAATATGTTCTCCCTTCATCTCGACGTCCCTCTAGTTTGTCCGCCGATGCTAGGGAAACTCGTGTACTGATGGGGGCTGATGACACCACAACAAGAGTTGCTTATTGTTTCTTTTGTTGGATGAGCTCTAACTGGTGACATTACTTCTGGGGTGGTCAAATGCCCCAATCAAAATGGGGCAATCTTTGATTCTTCCGATTAGTGCATTGGAAAAGATATTTTTGGAGGGAATGATTTGTAAGGGCTTGAGAAGAACCAGAAGAGAGAAGAAACCTGGAACAGAACAAAGCCATCCTAGCTCACCAGGGAGCTCTATGTTTCATGCGATTGTGAAACCATGGAGCAGCGCTAGCGCACGCATGACAGGTGAACAAGCAGAGAGTGGCGGTTGGTGCTGGCTCCAGGAAGTCGCTGGTGCCAAGAGTCATACCAGTCGTGTGATCCAGTCATGTGGACCATGGAGGATGGCAATGGCATACAGGCGAGTGCCGGCCCATTTGCATCAGCAGGTCTAACAAGCTTCATAAATCTTTTAAATATTTCTAACACATGCAAAGCCCTACATTTCTAACTCCATAAATCTTCATCCTAAAACCTCCATAAAATTACCACAGCAACATGCGGGATATCATCTAGTTCTTCCAAATGAAGGAGTTAGTTTCCCAATTCTACTCAAATGCTCCCTTCGTTTGAGAGGCTACTATTTCCCTTATGCTCTCTCATATCTATGGAGTTAATGCCAATCTGGAGATCAACACAATGGATCCATACTCCAAAGTGAAAAGCCACTCAAGCAAATTCAACATTGCAGATCAAAGACGCCAAACATATACTGACAATAACACTGAATATTACTGCAGCATTAAAGCAGACAAGTTTCTTGCTAACTAGACAGTCATATATAGGTACTGGTAGTTACCATTGTTACACTGAACACACTACTGACGATGACAATTAATACTACTTCATATAAAGCAGACAAGTTTCTTGCCCTAGACATAGGTACAGACCTGGAACATGAAACCAAACTACTAGCACATAATGTCATCATCCTTCCCTCACAACATGTCTCGACAAAAGCCCATCTTATGACAAGGGAGACACCAGGGCCATGGTTACCTAGTAAAGAATTGGGAACAGGCTCTACCCAACATTACCTTGCACATTTGCCAGCAGCTCACTCTTTCCATCCCTTCCATGCTATCAGATTCAAAACCAATTCTCAAGACACTATCTCTTGCGGCTGCTAATTCTGACTCTGAAGTAACGAATTTCATTCCTTCCATGCTATTGGGTTCAGTACATATTCTCAAGACACGGTCTCTTGCAGCTGCTAACCCTAATTCTAAAGTAGCAATTCTGTTCAAAAGAGAGTTCCTCTCATCATCAAGTAAGAAGGAATCTATCTCTGCGAAATTTGAGTTGCCATCATCAATCAATTTTTCTTTGAATGATTGCAACCCGGTGAAAATTACAGGGGAAGCTTCATCTGTGTCCATGGGACCATCATCATCTTCAGAAATGTTTCCTGTACCTCCGGTTTCCAAATCCTCCTGTGACATAAAGAGAACTCATATAAGTACTGTAAGATTTTGCATCGAAAAAAAATTGTGGCAGTCAGTAGGGCAATAGATTCCAATGTGAGAAATGAAACTGAAATAAGATACCCTTGAATACAGCACTGCCATCTTATATTGGTTAGCATTACAGAGTAAGTGGTCAACTAATTCCAGTCTCAAATCGTCAATAAAACACTTCACATGCTTATGGCATCATATAAAGTACACATATACAAGGATCAATTAAGCTCCCCTGTTATGAGTTAAAGTTTATTTATGTTACTTCATCTAAACCTGAAAGCCGATGGCTGAATCCCACAACAATATGTAAACCCAATACTCTTATGTGATGCAAAGAGCCTACAATTGAAGGATGAAACATACAGGTACAGGCTCACCTTGCCATGTATCAAAGAAGATGGCCAGCAGACCATGATGTAGGGAACAAGATCATCAGAGCAGAATATAGGCTTCCTTTCCTTATGGAGCAAATTCACCTCGGCTGTTTCTAGGCAAAAGGACAGGAACCACACAGGAGACTGAGGTTCGAAGAAGTAGCCAACATATATAGATAGGTACACAAAGCCATTCATAACCGCCATAGGCCGCATCCCAACATCAGCCTCTTTGATGACCTCACTGACATGTGAGCGCAATGAGAACGTCTTGTGCAGCATGAATCTCTCGACACCATCACCGTCGGCTGCCCAGAGCCAAACAGAAAGCATGCATTGGCGTACAGTGACGACACAGAATTCCCCATCCTTGGTGTCACCAAGCTAAAACATTGATAATGGCACTTTCAAGGGCAGCGGCAGATCCATCCGAAAGAACTTAAATGTTGCAGTGTTGAGCACGAGAATGCATCCAGCTCCCTTCGCCGTGTATACCCAATGGCGAAGCCATTGATAACCTTGCGAATGGCGTGTCTCGTAGCTCTGAACCAGCAGCCTCCCAGTATCCACCTCCGGCAAGACGACCTGCCACTCCATGGTGTGCGACGAGAAGACGGCCACGCGTGCCCACGCCCAATCGCGGTCGTGGTGGACGCAGACCACGCGGGACAGCCGCTTCTCCCAGCTGTCGGGGGACAGCGTGTGGAACTCAAGGAAGGCCAAGGCGCCATTGTCTTCGTCGTAATGGAGGTTCTTGGGGGAGATGTTCAGAGTCTGCAAGTGAGGGCTGTAGGAGGCGCGTTGGTCGGTGGCCAGGTTGAAGAATCTGGCATACCCGTCGCAGTAAGAGATGTCGGGATCGCTCCTCCACTCAGAGGCGTCGCAGTCTAGGAGTAGACCGTTGAAGGCAGCGGCGATGTCGGCGCCCTTGCCTGCAGGTGCAGCAACGATGGCCTCCATGTAGAGCAGCATGAAGAGGGCGAGGAGCGGCGGTGTGCGGAGCTCACGGAAGCGGCGCCAGAAGGCGGGGGAGGAGCGGACAGCGCGGAGAAATGCGCGGCAGGCGAAAGCCGCGCGGGCGAGGGTCGTGACGTCGGGGAGGCGCAGGAAGATTTTGAGAAGAAGGTCATCACTGAGCGCGGTTATGGTGGTGGGAGCGGGCGGCGGCGACGGCGGCTCGGCCATGGCTGTGACTGCGAGCCTGTGAGTAGTGGCCGATGGGGAATTTCTTTCTTTTTTTTTTTGAAATGGAGAGCTTTTATTACTCTTCTGTCACAGCTGAGTCGCTGGACACTAGACCCTCAAGAGTTTGAGGTACATGATCCCAAGTGGTATACTCTCCACCGGGCAGATTACAACCCAACGAAGCAAACTCATGTGCTAGCTTGTTACATGAACGCGGACAAGAACAAATGACACAAGATGAAAAGTCCATCGCCATCAGGTGCTTGATCTCAGTGATGATGCCGCCCATGGATGACAGTCGGTACTCCTCTCCTTCTACTGCTGCCTTCACCATCTGTGCATCCGTTTCCATGACCACATGATTTATACCCAGATGAGCTGCCATTTTCAGGCCATTCAGGCAGCCTAGCAATTCAGCATGGAAAGCACTTTGCAAAACTATTTCGGCCCCTGCTCCAGCTTTTCTTACCACGCCTTGGTCATCCCTGATGACATACCCCAGGCTCCTTTCCCTGTTTGCTGTGAAAAAAGCCCCATCAGTGTTGATTTTGAGTTGTCCACTTGCTGGCTTGCTCCATCTAGTTGTCTGCCTGAAATCCGACAATAGGGATGGCTGTGTTGATTTTTTCAGATCAGTTCGGACAGCCACCATATATGCCAGGTCTCGGCAAGGTCTTCTTCTTCTTTCCTCCCGCCATCTATTTCTCTCTTTCCACCACAGCCACAGCAGCGTTACAACAATCGTCTGCTGGTCTGTTGTCAGTTTGAAGATCTTCTCCATCATTTGCATTGGCGAGCACGCTATTGCCAAATCACATCGTATCTCCTCAAGGTTAAGTTCTCTCCAGAATTCTTTCACCTCTTTACACTTAAGCAGTAAATGTCCACCATCTTCATCGAATCTCCCACACATGCAACATCGCGTATCTAAATCCATTCCTCTTCGTTTTAGGACAGATCGTACCGCTAAGGTATTGTGACACATTCGCCACAAGAAGTGTTTCACTTTTGGTGGACAGTCCAACTTCCATAATTTCTTCCAAGTGTCATTTGTTCCCTGACTTCCTCCAGCTCCACCCGGGTTGTTTGATCGCTGGGTTCTTCTCAGTACAGCTCGGTGCACCTTGTATGCTGATTTGACCGAGAAGCGTCCCTTACTATCAAAATGCCACCCTACTATGTCTCCCATCTCCACTTGGACTGGTATTGCTCGGATTAGTTTCACGTCCTCTTCGCAGAATGTTTGGTTAAGGAGCTATATCCCACGTCTCTGTGGTTGGGTCGATCAGCTCCTCGACTTTCCGCAGTAACGTTCTACCACGGGGTGTGATCGGTCTGCGAGTGACTTCTCTGGGCAGCCATGGATCATCCCAGATGCTGATGCTCTGACCATTCCCCACTCTCCATATGATTCCTTCTTTCATAACAGCAACTCCTTGCAAGATGCTTCTCCACGTATACGAATAGCCCTCCTTCACCTTGGCTGTCAGTAAGTGTGTGGAGGGGAAATACTTTGCTTTCAATATCCTCGCGCAAATGGAGTTAGGATTTTGGAATAATCCCCATCCTTGTTTGGCTAACATTGCCATGTTAAAAGAATGCAGATCCCTGAACCCCAGTCCTCCCTCTTCCTTGGACATTATCAATTTCTCCCACCTCAACCAGTGAATACTCTTGTCTTTGCCTTGGTTATTCAACCAATAATTAGCTATCATTGCACTTATTTGACCACACATCTCTTTTGTGATATCAAAGCAGCTCATAGCAAAACTGCGGTATTGCCTGCGCCACTGCCTTGATCATTATTTCCTTGCCAGCTTTTGACAAAGCATCTTTTCCTTCCAGCCCTGTATGCGTTGCCACACTCGCTCCTTTAGATAGGCAAATGCATTTGTTCTGGATCTTCCAATATGAACAGGCAGACCTAGGTATTTTTCGTTCCTTGTTTCAGCTCGTATATTCAGAATTCTCCTCACATTCACTCGGTCGTTCTCCCCCGTGTTAGCATTGAACATGACAACAGATTTGTCAGTGTTAATAACTTGTCCCGAACACTCCTCATACACTTTTAATATTTCCTTCAGATTCTCCACCTCTTTTCCACTTGCTTTACACAATATGAGCGAGTCATCCGCAAATAATAAGTGAGATATAGATGGTGCCCCTCTACAGATCCTGACACCATGTATTTTCCCATCTTCTTCTACCTTTGTCAACAGTGCTGAAAAGCCCTCCGCACACAACAAAAAAAAGATATGGTGAGATTGGGTCTCCCTGTCTCAGTCCACGCCCGGGGACAAATTCTTGTGTCAATCCGATGGGGAATTTCTCGGAACGGAACGAAGAGGCAAAAACCTGGCGGATATAGGCCGGCCCATGTAATATGGCCCATGTAGATGTAGTACAGGATTCTTCTGTTTTTCTTTTTCTTTTCCCATGTTTCCATGATTTCCTTTGTTCCATGATTGTTCTTTTATTTATTCATTCATTTTTCATTCTATGAAGAGTATACATTGTATATGCGACTGGATCCAACCAAATCTTAACAAAGTGAAGTGCGTACTGTCTTTCAAGCTATCAATCCGCGAGCCGTTACTAGCACAAGATTGACTTAATTCAAATTACCAGCACTACATCCATCTGTTAAATTTATCCAGGAAAATTGACTTAATTCAAGAAAATAAGAAATATTCCCATACAAATGTGTACTGTCTTTCTTTCCATGACATACCCCCTCCGTCACAAAATAATTGTACATCTCACTTCCGGAGAAGTCAAACTATTTAAATTTTGACCAAATATATAAAAAATAATATGAATGTTTATATCTCCAAATAAATTTATTATGAAAGTTTGTTCTGGTGTCAACTTAATGATACTTGCTACACATCGTAAACATGATTATTTTTTTTATATGCACTTGGTCAAAGTTAAAACAGTTTGACTTCTCGAGTTTCTAACCGTGCAATTATTTTGAGACGGAGAGAGTATGTCACAATTTCCCAGTAATAGTGTTTCCCTCAGACGTGTCATCATAGGACAACTAGCTGCATTCGCATCTTGCAGGACAACCAATTGTCTTCTAAAACAATTTTATCCTTAAATCTGGGAACTTGCAAAACTGCTCCATTAAAGGTCTTATTTCAAAAAAATGCAAGAAACAATTAAACACAACTCCCAACATGAGGGGCAAACATGAGCTGGATTCAAAGTAGTCAATTTTCAAAGAATATGCAGTGAAACATGGTTGATTCGAAGAAGACAATTTCATATTCAGTGGCTAGTATCCAGAATATGCGATGAAACACACTATACAACTGCTAATCAATTTCAGAATAAGCAGTTAAACAAACTGTACAACTCCTGGTCACCAGTATTCATTGGTTGACTACTGAATTGCTAACCTGAATGCTAAATATGCTAACCTGATTATTGCTCTGAATAAGCATTTGCTAACCTGAATATGCTAGGAACATACTGTGTATTGATTACCAGCACAACGGAGACTGCTAATAGTCCTTATTGTATTTACAACTTTGTTAAACCTGTCTTTGACAAAGTTTGTCACACATATGCACAAACAAAGAAGCAAACAAACAAGTGCTTTGTTAAATCTGTCTTTGACAAGCAGATTATTTCAGTTACAGGGATGTTAAGAACAAACATGCAGGGCATATTTCAGTTACAGGGATGTTAAACCCAGGTGCAAGTGCAGCCACGAAATGCTCTGCTTTCTGCAGCGTCTCTAGTGACCTTGCCCTGTTTCTGTTCTCAAAGAAATGATCAGCTTTCTTGCACGCACAGATGGCTAAACACTGAAAAAGTACCAGTGTGACAATGTAGGAGTAAAACCAAGCAACAAGGAATTAATAATGTTAATGCCAATCTGGAGATAAACACAGATCCAAACTCCAAAGTGAAGGGCCACTCGAGGAAATTCAACAATTAAAATCAAAGACACCAGATCTATACTAACAATGACACTGAATATTACTGCATATAAAGGAGAGAAGTTTCTTGCCAACTAGACATAGCAACATAGGTACTGGTAGTTACACTCAACACACCTACTGAACATGGACACTTAATACTACTTGCATATAAAGCAGGTAAGTTTCTTGCCAGCTAGACATAGGTACTGATAGCTACAGTCAACAGACATGGAACATTAAACAAAACTACTAGCACGTAATCTTCATCCTTCCCTCGCAACACGTCTCAACAAAGGGAGACACCAGGACCATGTTCACCTAGCAAAGAATCGGGAACAGGCTCTACCCAACATTACCTTGCACATTTGCCAGAAACTCGCTCTTTCCATCCCTTCCAGGCTATCGGATTCAGTACCTATCCTCAAGACACGGTCGCTTGCAGCTGCTATTTCTGACTGGAGTAACAAGTTCCATCCCATTCATGCTTTCGGTTCAGTACGTATTCTCAAGACACGGTCTGTTGCACCCGCTAATCCTGACTCTAAAGTAGCAATTCTGTTTATAAGAGAGTTCGTCTCATCATCAAGTAAGAAAGAGTTTATCTTTGCAAAATTCGAGTTGCCATCATCAATCAATTGTTCTTTGAATGATAGCAACGCAGTGCAAAGGACTGGGAATGCTTCTTCTGTCCCCAGGGGACCATCATCTTCAGAAATGTGTCCTGCAACTCTGGCTTCCGAATCCTCCTGTGACATAAAGAGAACTCATATAGTCATATAAGTACTATAAGGTTTTGCATAGAAAACAAAATTGTGGCAGCCGGCAGGGCAACATATTCTAATGATACAATCATTCTTTAGCTTTTACATAAGAAATGAAACTGAAATAAGATTAAATACCCTCCAGCTCTGCCATCTCATATTGGTTAGCATTATAGAGTAACTGGAATAAAATTTCAGCCTCAAAAATCGTCAATACAGCATTTCAAATCCCTTTGGTAAGTTAAAATTTATTCTGTTACTTCGTCTAAACCTGAAAGCCAATGGCAGAACTCCACAATAATATATCAGCCCAATACTCTCATGTTATGCAAACTGCCTACAATTGAGGGAAGAAATATAATTTATCGTGTATCAAAGGCATAGGCATAGGCTCACCTTGCCATGTATCAAAGAAGATGGCCAGCTAACCATGATGTAGGGATCAACCGAGCACCAGTGAAACTCGCTTTCCTTATGGAGCAAATTCACCTCAGCTGTTTCTAGGCAAAATGACAAGAACCACTCAGGACTGGAGTGTGAAGGTCCTGAGGAGTAATTAGAGATAGGTATACAAAGCCGTCGATAACTGCCATAAGCTGTATGCCAACATCAGCCTCTTCTGAACACTCCGTGATCTCCCAGACATTTGCGCGCAATGAGATCGTCTTGTCCAGCATGAATCTCTCGACACCATCACCATCGGCTGCCCAGAGCCAAACAGAAAGCATGCATTGCGGTACATGTACACTGACGACACAGAACTCCCCATCCTTGGTGCCACCAAGCTGAAACATTGATAATGGTACTTTCAAGGGCGGCGGCAGATCCATCCGAAAGAACTGAAATCTGGCAGTGTTGAGCGCGAGAATGCATCCAGGTTCCTCTTCCGTGTATAATACCCAACAGACGAAGCCATTGATAACCTTGGTGGTGCGGTAAGACGACCGACGTCTCGATGGTGCGGCAAGAAGCCCCCCGGTGTCCATCTGCGGCAAGACGACCGACCACTCCATGGTGCGCGACGAGAAGATGGCCACACGCGCCGACGCCCAGTCACGGTCCCGGTGGACACAGACCACGCGGGACGGCCGCCTCTCCTCGCCGTCGGGGGAGAGCGTGTGGAACTCAAGGAGGCAGGACGGCGGCCTCTCTTCGCCGTAGCGGGGTTTCTTGGGGTAGATGCGTAGAGCCTGCGAGTGCGGGCTGTAGTGGACGCCTTGGTCGGTGGCTCGGCTGACGAATGTGGCATACCCCTCGAGTAGCCGGGAATCTCGGGTTCGCTGACATCGCTCTCCCACTCGGACTCGGAGGCGTCGGAGTCTCAGAGCAGACCGTAGAAGGCGGCGGCGATGTCGCTGCTCTTGCCTGCAGCTGCAGGGACGATGGCGCACAAGTTTTCCTGGAAGAGCGCGATGAGCGGCGGCGCGCGGAGCTGACGGAAGCGGCGCCGGAAGGCGGGGAGGAGCGGACGGCGTGGAGAAATGTGCGGCACGCGAAAGCTGCGCGGGCAAGGCTCGTGACGTCGGGGAGGCACAGGAAGATTTCGAGGAGAATGTCATCGCCGAGCGCGGTAATGGTGCTGGGAGCGGGCGGTGGCGGTGGCGGCGGCGGCGGGGAATCGGCCATGGCGAGTGGGGAATGGAACTGTGGCTGGCTTCCGTCCTGTGATAAAAAAAAAAAAAAAGCCACGGCACGCATAGGCCGGCCCATCTAGTACCGAATCGTTTTCTCTTTTTCTTCACTTTTTACATAGTTTCTTGTTGCTAAAAAAACATAATTTCTTTTCTTTTCTTCTGCGTGTTCGACCGTTAATATTTTTATAAAAAAATCAGATATCCCGAAATTGTCTCTGAAGAACGGTCTCACGCTTTTCTTATTATCCTATCACACATGGTTTATTTTCGGTCATAAAAAGTCTAACCATGATAGAAATGTGTTTATTTAGGTAGTGTTTAATAACTCTTAAAGAAACAATTCTATTTCCCATAGTTCTTTTGACTAGTGACACACTCCCTCCGTTCAAAAAAAAAAAAAAAAAAATTGCAATTATGTCGCGGTTTAGTATTCCAAGTTTCATTAATTATAGATAAAAAACTGCCAAAGTATTTATGCTATCAAATAAATCTTATTAGATTTAAATTCTCACGAAATGTAGTTTTTTAATAAATTAATTTGAAGTCACAAATGTGAATAGTATTAGGTAGAAATTTGGTACATATTTAACTTTTGATGGCACGGAACCCATAATTTGCAAGTATTATGGAACGGAGCGAGTACATGAAGAATATTTATATTATAATCCCTTCATTCTGCCCGATCGACGTTGTGGCCCTGCGTTCGATGGCGGAGGAGCAGGGCGGCCTGGGAGGCGGTTCCGTTTTCTTCTCCCTGCCTCTAGGCCCACGGTGGCTCTCCTCCCTCAAGGCACCAACCCACCTTGAGCTCGGGCCATGGAGGTCCCGTGGTCCTCCCGGTGATGGCGATGAGCTCCCCACCGGCGGGCCTCTGGCCAGCGCCGCGCCGTCCGCCCCGCCCGTCACGACTTGCTCTCCGGCCTCCTCTCCGGCTTGGCGGCAAAGCCCCTTGTGGCGTACTCATGTACCTCGTCACTCCTCGGCTCCTCGACTCCACCCGCCCCTCCGTACCCCCACCCTATTCGAGCAAAAAGACATTTGTGTTTGAGGGGAGAGAAGATGCAAATTTAAGTTTCCTCTCTCCTTGGATGCAAAATGCCTAATCCATTTGCCTACTTTGTTGGAGGCTCTTTCCACCCTCTGGACCATGCATTTTGCCTAGATAGGTCTCCTGTTGGAGACAGATTAGACTATCTCCAACAGCAGATGAGATACCTCTATGGGCTTTGAGTGGGTATGCAGTAAAATATCGGCGATCCAAACCAACGCGTACTCCAACAACCAACGCAAAAGAATACCCATCCTCTCCGTAGCCACAGCATGAGCAGCGGTGGGTGCGAGTCAATCTCCGGGCCTTGGCGGGGCCGGGCGAGCTTTGGTGTGGGCGTGGTGGCGCCGGGGCTCGGGCCTTGGGGGCCCCGCCCTTGCTCCCTCTCTCCCCTCCATCGTCTTCCTCGCACCGCAGCGCAGACACCACCATCGCCTCAGTGCGCGCTCTCCACGGCTGCCACGGCGTCGGCGCCTTACGCTTCCCGCCGGGGGCGCCATGGAGGCATCGGGCGCCGTCGGCTGCTCGCGTCGCGGCCTCCTCCGCACTAGCCCGAGCTCCGGCGGTTGCGGCTCACAGGCTGCCATGGCTGTGCTTCGTCGCACACCCTTGTCGACCGCCCCAAGCCATGGCCCGCCCGAACGCTCCGAGCTGGGGAAGAGAGGAGCCCATCCCTGCCTGCCGGAGCATCCCCTCCCAAGCACATGTCCACATTCGACTGTGGATGGAGGTTGAAGAAGGTCTCTGCCGAGTTGGGAGGGGGCACCAAGGTGGGGCCGACATGCATTTGCGTGCTCGCTTCGACAATGACGCTTATCTACCTACTCCCTCGACGACCATGCAAAATGCCTGTTTGCAGCTCGCTCGACAATGACGCTTATCTACCTACTCCCTTGACGACCACGCAAAATGCCTGTTTGCAGCTTATTTTTGCATTTGAGTTGCTTGTTGGAGATAGCCTTAGCAACCATTCAGAAGCTGCAGCGGAGGATAGGACTGTTCTGTCCAAATTTTTACCCGAAAAAAAACGTGGGAAATTTGTTGTTTGGCTGTTTTTTCTTTTTCCTTGTGTGACGAAGAGTCTTCTGGTGAAGTGGTACAAAATTTTTTTCCAACAACAACAATCATGATGGGATTGGTAAAATTAGCAGTTAAAATATATCACTAGAAAATGTCGAGATAAAATCACTTTTATTAAGTTTATATTTTTTTCTTTCAATAAAATAAATTCAAAGTTGTCTCAAGGAACCAAAACAAAAACCCCACCTCAAGGAACCATCAAGCAATCAATCCATATTATTGAAAGAATGAAAAGAACTACTAACTGGAAGCCGGAGCCAGCTTAAATCTAGTCGTGCTCCTGATAATTGGAGGACTAATCATTAATCAAACAACGACTAGCAATCCAATCCAGATAATCGCCACTTCAATGGATTAGCTGATCAAAAAAGGTTGAAGGTCTCATTCCAAAAACTAGCAACAGATTAGCTGATCCCAGTCAGTTTGAAGTTGAACGCATGCCTCCTATCTTCTGCTCATCCAAGACATCACCACTTGATACTGATAGCATTCCTAGATACTCTCTACGAGCCGCCAAGTTCATAAATGTCGAGCAGACAGACATGGACCAGCCACCAAAACTCTCCTCGCTGGGCACTAAGCTTGAAGCTCACCATTTCCAGATTCAAGTTGATATCAGAACAAAACCTAGTCATGAAATAGATATTGATCCCAAGCTGCAGTTTGCCAAGACAGTACCTTCACATAAAAAGAAACAGAGATGCCATTAACAACTTTGCCAATTGTCTGAAGGGGACATGGCAAAAAAAAAGGTGGTGCAATATTTATGAGGATTATATCATGCAATTATCCAGTACTGTTTTACAATACTAACTCAAATGTTCGAGGCACCCAATGTTGTCTCTAGACAATTTCTTCATCAAAGCTGTCATTTTTCACTCAACTAATGTGAAGTTGGCCTCACAAAATCATCCTCTGCAGCATTGCAGAGTTTCAACTAAGTGATCTATATGACGAATTCCTAATCAAACTAATTAACCTCTAATAAAGGTATGGACAGTCAACAAGTCACTTGCCCAAACTTTTTGCTATCCTTGGATCTTTTAGGTACTCACAGAACTCTGTGAGTGCAATAAAATGAATATCCAGGTCAAGACAGCATAACAGAACACATATACCAAACAGGATGCTTCGTAATAAACATGCTATAAAAGATATATCATAGAATTTTTATTTAGCAACATGATGCATGACATGCAACAGAGCCACTGGATAATGAAAGCATTAACCCAATTAGTGCAGAGTATAATTACTCTATTACTTACTATATGTTATGTACTGCTGAAAAGTTCTGATGCAACTCAAAAAATGTCACAAAGGCTGTGAAGATTGTGACACTGCCAATTGACCAATGTAAGTTTTTTTTTTTTTTTCGTGGCAGTGCTTGTATTAGTAACTACTAATTACTAAAATCACAACCGATAGGATGACCACAGGCCTGGGAGAAAAGGCAGCTGAGGATCAAAGTAACAATGGGGCACACTAGTCACCCTAACACTAATTATCTGGGTTCAAACTAGGCCTAGCCTAGCAGCGTGCATATTTTATTTTGTGAATATGTATATGTAGAAGTAGAAGGAATTGAGTAGAGAGGTGTGGAGAAAATTGTAATCTAAGCAAATACTAAAGATTCCTGACATTATATTTTGGGAAGCAGTAACTATACATCAATAAAGTTCTACAACTTTCCCTTCAAAAATGTGCAGCACCCGGCTCCTTTAATCTGGATTTGGGACTCTAAATGTTCCAATAAACTCAGACTTTTGCTTGGCTTCTTCTCGTGTATAGGCTTCAGGAACATTCACAAAAGGAAAAAAACTCAAGTTAGAAGGCAACAACTACAATTGTGTAGACGGCTTTCCACCTGTTCTTCGGCTGCTCTTTCAGTCAGGCTTGCTGGAGATTCCTGGGTATTCATTGGCGCCTTACAAGTGATTTCTTCCAAATGATGATGCAAGAGCAAAGCAACAGCTTCGAAACCCCTTTTTCATGGAGATCTACATCACTGCCTCTTAGCATATTTGGAAGCAGAGAAATAACTACATCTTCGACAGAGAGGACGGCCCTACTTTTTACGACGAAGCCAAACTTCAAGCCTTTAGACTTTGTGAAGAAAGACAACATGGTTTTCTCCTCTTTTAGACCTCCTCTGACCTCCCCGAGTTTCTTCTGCTTCTTTAGAGTGCAGTTTCTCCTGCCCTCTTATTGGTTGTGTGGCTTAGTTCTTTTAGCCCCTCTTTAATTTGTATAGTTTTTCCTCTTTTTGAAAATTAATAAAAATCTCTTATAGTGGGGGTCACCCCTGCTGTATTGTCAGGTCAAAGAAAAAATGTAGTATGAACCTAGTCCTAAATAAACGATTCTACTATCCTCTGTATCACTTACCCACCTAAGTTATCCTGTGTTTTACCTGCCTCTTTGCCCAATCCTATTTTATTTCTGTCAAAAGTTCCAGCTGAATGAAGGGAAATAATTATCAACTACTGCAAGGGAATTCTGTACGCAATAACAGGGTAACAAATAAACAGTAACTGGTTCTATCCCTCAGATGACAATTGCATCCAATTTATTTATAGCTCTCAGAAAATGTCAATCCAAGATGAGCAAATACATGATGAATGCTTAAATGGTGAGCAACTAAGTTTTTGCAAACAAATAACAGTTGACATACACCAGCGTGTCATTATATCCCCTTACCATCACAAAATAGTAGCAATACTTGAGACATAATTCATACTTATAAGTAAAAGACATATCATGCATAATCATTTATAAAGTGAGATTATTTTACCCCATATAGTGGATAAAATTATAATGCACAACGACATACTTAATAAGGTTATCCAGTACAGTAAAAGTGATTGTAAATCTTAATAAGGTTATCTTGATAACGATAAAAAAATAGGTTCATTCAATTTCCGGTGAGATTGTTCTTGTCACTAAAAGCAATTAAGCAAGGTTCTTCAATAAGTGGCAATATCTTCATTATTTCATCAAGTAAGAATAGAGCAAGTCACGATTCAAGATTTTAGACTCACACGGGTCATACGAAGACTCAGAGAGAAAATGAGTAGTCTGAAAACAATGCAATGAACTCTAGGTTAAGAAACACAAAAGGACTACCGGTATTCAACAGAAAAATTATAGGAGAAGGAACAAAGTTTTTGGTATACTTGCAATGTAAATTCATGCAATTACCTTGAGAATATCCATTCTTGAATGGATGGATACACCGATTGGTAACAATGCTGGTTTCAAAAATCTTTTCAAATTGCATTGACTCAAGATCAACAATGAAGATGCCTACGGAGGTTGACACAAACATCACATTATCATCCCCTGCAATCCAAATTACCCTTTGGTTCACCCATGATCTCTCAAAGAAAGAAGCTTTTCCAGATCAATTGTTCCACCATGCATCCATCGAGCAACACCATCGAGTGATTGGGTGGCGTCTCCCACAACCAAAGTTGAGCTGTGAGTTTGTGTGACATGACAATTAAGCTAAGGCCACCACTCTTTGCTAGGGTACACAAGAAGATTCCCCAATGGTCTTCTTCCACCGGCGGCCCTTGTATCACATCTAGGTGCCAGATCAAACTGAAGGACGTGAACCTGATTGCCAAACAGAATCCAGTAAAGGGTATTCCCAACCAGGACATTTCCATAGCCAACACTGGACAATTGTTCCATTTCTGTGCAGAGACGACATCACCCCACACACCAGTCTCCGACGAGTAAACGCGCCGGACATGCGCAATGTTGTCTTGGATTTCGTTCCATGCGAAAACAAACTTGAAGGGACCCTTTGTCGCCGTTGGCACCGACACGCCCTTTGTCATATATGACCCATTCTGGTTCCGGACGGGATCCAAGAACTGCGAGATGTCAGGTAATGGGCCTCGCCGTGACGGGGTTCCACACCGAGGAACTGTCGGATGCCTTGGCCGGATCGACCCTGTGAGCTAGGACCACGCGCCCATGGCAAAGTTGTGGCGTGGCCCTCGGTGTACCCCTCGAAGACTTCGCGCAGCACTTGCACGGAGAAGCGCTCGGGAAGGGTAGGGTACCGGGGATCCGAGACGAAGGCTGAAGGAGAGATCTTTGTCCCTTCCATAGAAGACGCCGAGGGGTCTCCGGTAGTGGGCATGCAAGCGGACGAAGGCCGGGGTCGGTGACGGCGGCGCCGGCGGTGCAGATGAGGGACGCGCGGGGAAGCGAGGATGGAAGCGGCGGCAGGCGGAGGAGGATCTCGGAGAGGAGGTCGTTGGCGTCCATCGGGGTAGCCGGCCACGGTGACGGCGGCGTGAGCTGCTGGCCTGTCGCTTGCGGAGGATGAAGATCGGCGGGGCGGGGGTTTCGGAGAGGAGGCCTTGGTCGATCCATGGACATGGAAAGGACGCCGACGGGCAAGGGAAGCGGCGGCGGGTGACGGGTGAGGCTAACCCTCGTTGGGTCCTGGCCCTCGAGTCGACTTGATTCCCTGTAGTTATCAAATCCTTCTCTGGGCTTGGGCTGGTTTGGGCTGAAAATATATTATGGGCTGAGCTTAATCTGTCTCTGTTATTGCTTGTGTGCAAAACTTTTTGAAAACGTTGACCAAACGTCTCGCGTGGCGCTTGTTGACCAATAGGACCTTAGTTCCTCCTTGAACTTTGTCTTCTTTTTTTCCTTTTTCATTTTTTTTTGCGGGGTCTCCTTGAACTTTGTCTTGAAACCTCGATTCCACCCAATCTACTTCTAGTCTGTCACAAACCATGTTACGCCTATCAAATCATAATGCGAACACGTCTTTGACATGACTGAAGATTAATCCATGCAAGACCACTCTCATGAGTGTGTTACATCGTTCTCAAAATGATAGAATCCCAACACTTTCACATAAACAAATATCATACCACCGAACACTTTGCAACAACAATTATTTTGTAATGTAGTATCATTGTAAACCAAATTTTTCATCAAACATGGTCTCACACTTAGACAAATACAGTGGGGTCTTGATCTGAATCGTATGGGTATTGGCCACACCAGGCCATAAATTATTACACACAAACACACATACGAAAGCAAACAAATGATCCGTTGCGAAAACAGAATATGCCGACCAGGAAAGGGAGTAAATTAAACAGTCTTCATATCAAACTGTTTCACACAAAAGAACATGAAATTGAACGTCTGAGATCAGCGACTCCAGAGAAGCTCGAGATCCGGGACTCCACGCATCATCTTCCAATCATTTTTTGAGCTGCCCAAAACGAAAACGAGCTTTTGTGAGGGGAAATGCCTGAAATATAAAACAGAGAACGTGCATGCATGCTGTCCTGAAGACAGGAAAGATAATAAAGAATAAAGAAACTTACATGCAAATTGCTCTATGTAGGCAGCTGCAAAAGCCAGAGTGTCAATAAAACAATGTTTCCTTGATCCGGTCAATAGCTTGCTTATCCTGGTAGCTGTTCGCGAGAGCTTTCTTGCACCGGAGTTTCTCGAGGGATGGAGGCAATTCGGGTAGTGTCGAGATATTTCTACAATTCATTATTATAAGTATTTTGAGGGATGGAGGTAATTCTGGTGGTGACTGAATATTTGGGCAATCCTCTATTTGAAGTTCCTCGAGGGATGGAGGCAATTCCGGTAGTGTCTTGATATTTCTGCAAACCTTTATTTCAAGTATCTTGAGGGACGATGGTAATCCTGGTAGTGAATTGATATTTTTGCAACAGTGGATAATCAATTCCTCAAGCGATGCAGGCAATTCCGGTAGTGCCGAGATATTTGTGCAAACCTCTATCCGAAACTTCTTGAGGGATGATGGCAATCCTGGCAAAGCGTCCCAACTGCAATTATTGATCTCAAATGCACGCAGCTCAATGAGAGGTTTGCTAAACCCGGACCGAGAACCAGACCCATGGCAATTAAGGAACAAGAGATATTCCAGGTGCTTTAGCTTACCATCATCTCCTGACAACCAACTTGGTAATGTCAATCCGCCATAGTTAGAAATAAAGAGATTTTTAATAGGGCTGGAGGGTGGAGGGCCTCAAGGATCTCCTCTGGCTTTGGAGTAACTTGTTGATGATGGTCAGCAGCAGTCTTCTGTTTTTCCTTGATGACGACCCCGTCTCCTTATTCTTATTGGGTAATTCGTCATAGATTTTCCAGTCAAATGAGAGACTTGAGACGTGTTGCTTGTTGCTTAGGTTGGCCCGACTAGCATCCTCCTTGCTTTCAATGTTTCCAAGTCCTATAATTTCCAGATTGCCACGAATGTTGTCCAGCTTCTCCAGCTGTGTTATCTCGTAACCCTTTTCCTTCTTCACATGAAATTCACCAAGACTTTGGAGCCACGGCATCCGCCTTATGTCAGGGATGCTCACCTGACGACCCCCGATATGCCGCAGATTCTCAAGGTCGGCCATGTGATTGCTGTCAAGAAAGCGCAACCTTAATGCCTTAGGAACGGAGATCTCCTGCAGATGGTATAGCATGGTAAATGCGCGTGGCAGATGACATTCGCTCATTCCAGAAACTTCGAACCCATCAACACCGAGGAAGCGAAGATGTTTTAATTCACCAATATATTCTGGAAACAGATTGGCTCCAAATTCCACTTCCTTCAGCTGCACATGCACGAACCGCAGCTTCTTCAGGTGTTTGAGCATGCGTTTAAAGTCTTCTGCGGTTATTTCTTCAGCAGATATTGACATTGCTAGAGTCCGCAAGGTCTTTCGTTGCACAATCTGCTCCATGAGTTCTCCAATATTACCGGAATCAATGAAAATATGCCGAACATCTTGAGGAATCTGATGGTCCACCATATCTTTCTCAATTGTGAAACATTCACTTCCAGAAACTGTTCCTGCTAAGTCATGCAAGAGATCATGAATTGTATAGTACTCTTTGTCAGCAATCTTATGTTTTAGTTGGATGAATGAGGTTGACAGCAATATGTCAAAGCACTCACGAGCAGCAACTTCAATGTCTGAGTGTTTTCTGGTATCCACCAAACCTTGTGCCATCCACATTTTAACAAGCTCTTCTCGCTTCAACTCATATCTTGTAGGAAACATACTACAGTATGCAAAACATTGCTGGACATGCTCCTCAAGTTGATTGTAACTCCACCATAGAGCTCCCATAGTGTGCTTCAGCAGGTCATGCTTATGGATGAGGATGTCTTTCCAGTACTCAATATGCTTTTTTTCAGAGGTTCTTCGCTTCAGCTGTCTTCCCACTGTTTTCACGGCCAAAGGTGACTTTCGTAGTAGCTTTGAAATATCTCTACCAAGGGTGTCAAATTCGCCTCTGTCTTGGTCACTAACCCCTGAATTATCAAATGCATAATGCATGAACATTTTGAAGGACTCTTCTTCATCCATATCAGAAATTTCCATAAGGCTCTGAGCAGGAAGAAGCTTTGTTGTATCTGCAGTCCGAGAGGTAAATAGGACTCTGCTTGCCTTGTCAGACTTCTTCAATGGAGGAAGTAGTTTCACCAGATCGTCCTGTTCACGTTCATTTTCTGAGTACCATACATCATCCAGTACCAATAACAACTTTTTGCCTTCCAGACTATCCTGCAAGTCCCTTAGCAGCTTATCTAGATTGCTGTCCTTATCCATTTTTTTACCCGACACTATCTCTAACATCTCATTGTAGACAGTATGCACACTGAACTTTTGAGTAACATGAATCCACATGATTAGCTCGAAATAAGGGACTCCACTGTTCTTCTCACACTCACAAACATACTGCGCGAGGGTGCTTTTCCCTGACCCTGAAATGCCATGGATTCCAATTACAGAATGATCAGCTGCTTTATCATCATGGAGCATTCTTATTATCTCTTTAGCATCCTTATCTCGGCCAAACACTTTATTTGGGGGTTCTGAAGTAGTCTTGGAGGGGGATCCAGATCCCGATCCCGAAGTCTGTTCCGATGAACTCTTGATGTTGTTGGCACCACTGCCACTGGTGAGTAATGGTAGAAGCTTTTCTCCTTCTTTGATTAGCTCTTCTATGTTTGTTAAGGTTTCCATCAGCTTATCCTTTGACTCACGGGGAAAACTGGTTGTAGCCTTCTGCATATGATAGTTCCAAAATTGTTAGCAATATAAAATAAAATAATGCTAGCGCAAACAAGTAACCAAACGTTCAATCAATGCATAAATGATTCAATTACCTTCCGTACGTGCTCTTTGCTGTGGTACTTCCATTATTAATAATATTATTAGAAGTTTAAATCGTGAATAAAAAAAATCACAGCATTTTAATTTTAGAATTGATAAAACTATTAAATAATTAAAATCTAGAGGGCAAAAAGAAATAAAAAGCCTGGCAATCTCGGCCCAATGCCCCCGTCCCTGTCTTCCTTTGGGAACTGCTCTGGTACTCCCTTAATTTTCTAAAACTAACACTTAAAGCAGCCAATTAAAAAATAATTATTTTCTGTTTGATTTGTTGCATGGGTCACGGTTGGGCTTAGCCCCGAGTCCAGTCCAACCCAGCCACGTACGAGTCCCCTGTCCCGTCCGCCATGCCATGCCCAAACCTATAAGCCCGGCTCCATCCAGCGGTGCAATGCAGCCCCCAAATTCAGAGCGCGACACACCCAACTTGGATCCACATGCACGTGCACATACACTAGTGTCACGATTTATGGGTTACAACAACTCCAACACACCCTCCATTTGAGCTCCTACCCTAAATTTTAGGGGCTTTGACAAAAAAGTCAACTCCAATGGGCCCCGTAATGAGACCTCAAATTTTTAAAACCCCAAATTTTAGTTTGAACCACCCCCTATTCCTGTGGGTCCCTTTTTTTTTCTTCCGTTCGCAAGCATGTTTTCCCCTTTGCGTCTTCTCCCCGTCGGCGCGTTGGATTGAGATATAGGCGCGGCGGTAGGCTCTTGTACCAGGCCCACGCACACGAGCAAGCGCTGGCGGCGGCAACCGTGGCGGCGGTCGTCGCCGCGAAGCGCCAAGAGCGCCGTCCGCCATTGCTTTTGGGGTGACGAGACGAGGGGGTGGAGGAAGAGCGTTGTCGTGCCATCACCCACGGCGGCGAGAGGTCAAATCGAAGGCTGGCCTGTGGGGTCGATTAGGTGGCGGCGGTGCTCAATCTCTGCGCGAGCCAAATCGGCGGCGGCCAACGCGAGCCCTACGGCGAGGAACTGCTCCGCCCGGCGTGGGCGCGGGCGTCGCCCGGCGCGAGCCTGCTGGTGCGTGGCGCGGCGTAACCGCTCGGCGCACCCGGCCTTCGTCGGCCAGCGTTCCGCGGGTGCAGCGCCCTCATTGCCGGCGTTCTGGCCGCTTTCGCTCCTCGCCCGCGGCCACTGCGTGCCGCGCCGCTTCGGCATCGCCCGGCGGCGTCGCGCTTCGATGCGCCGCGCCGGACTGGGCGTCCCGATCTGTACCTCGCACTGCTGTCCCTCGGCGCCCGTCATCTCGCCACTCAGCCCGGTGTCCATGCCCGCCCGATGTCGTAGCGTCGCGGTCCTCTGTGCCACCCGTCCATCATCTTTGCCACCCGTAGCAACCGTCGGTAGAGTCCCCGCCGCCCGCGTTCGTCATCTGCTGGACTCGCCCGGTGTTCTAGTCCCTTCCTCCTCCACGGTGAAGACGAACTGGCTGGGGCCGCAGCAGCCGATGCCGCCACCGTCGGTCGAGGTGGTGCCACTCTACGACTTCCACATGCTCATGCGCTGGGTGCTGATGGCCTAGACCCACGGTCGTCCCTGCGGCGGCGCTTCTCGTGGCGCCTTCCATATGCTCATGCACTTGGTGCCCCGTGGCTGCCTGGCCGCCCGCTGGCGCCCGTCTTGGCCTCTTAGGTTATATGGTGGCCGGCGGCGCGCGTCAGCGGCGTCTCGGCCTCCCGGCCTGGATGTGCCGGCGCCGCCCGTCTTGGCCTTCCTCCTCGGGTCGCCGCGTCCCGATGGTCAGGGAGAGAGGCCAGTGTTGAATACGTTCGTGGAAAATAAATAGGGGCCAAATTTGCAGGCCTACACTGGAGTTGGAGGCAATTCTGGGCCCCCATCTTATACAAGGCACCATGCCAATGAAAAAAAATAGGAGCCTAATTTGCATGCCACCACTGGAGTTGCTCTTAGCAGGGCCGTTGTTTAGCTGGACCTTATGATCGGTTGTGCTGTGTTGTGCTTGTACTGATCCCGTCCCGGTGTCATGGCGTGTGTTTCCTTGCCTTCTCTGTCCCTTCTCATAACGCACGACCACCTGGGTATATGTCAGCAACCCCCCACAGATACACTGAAGGCGAGCCAGAAGAAGGGGCAAGGCCAGCGAGTCAAGAGCCCAGTACAAGGGTCCATGTGGGCCGGAATGGGCAGCTTCCACCTCTACCATCAGCATGCCCACGAAGGAGTAGGCATAAGACCTGAGCTCAAGTACGAGCGTGGTAAGCAAAAACATAACAGAACTCATGTTTCTCTCTCAACCGGCCCTCCATCGGCGTATGCTACCTTCCTTCTTCCTCGTTCCCGATTGATAGAGTGAGTGAGAGTGTAGATCTCCGCCGCAGTGAGCGGGGATCTAACATTGGTATCAGCTCCGTTTGGTTCAGCGGCGTGTGCTGGATTCCACTGCCGAGCATATCCACTTTACCCGGCGTCAGCGAGCCCGTGGCGTGATGGAGCCCAATGTGAAGCAGGCGTTCGATGAGCTTATCCGTCGATTCGATGGCTTTGACACCAAGTGGGAGCAATGGGAGCAGTGGTACACCGCGTCGGAGTTGGTGCATCAGGAGGGCACCGCCGCGACGGACCGCCGCCTCATTGCTTTAGAGACCGTGGATCCGGAGGCTGAGGCCACCGCTTCTGCTACCCGTGCCGCGTAGGAGGAGCGCGCGACGGATGTGGATCGGCGCCTCGTCACCCTCAAGATCGCTGCAGTTCTAGATGCGAAGACCCGCGTCACTGCTCGGGTACTACGCCGCTTAGTCGAAGGCCGCGGTGGTGGCGGACAGCTGGGGATACAGAGTCGACGTCTGCCTCTCAGATCTAGAGAGCTAGGTCGATGACCTCGAGCTGATCAATCTACCGAGATGCGGGATGAGATGGTGGATTGAGTGGAGGCGCTTGAGGCTTCTAAGGCGGAGTTCATCGATTGGAGGCCGTGGATGTAGGCAACGGTGGAGGATGTTCATCACGATATCCGTCTTCTCCAAGGACGAGCCCTGCACGCCACGGAGTGGAGATGCTGGTCTGCACGGATAACGTGTGCACTCCGGTCTACGACGACACCACGTGGTACGCGGCTGCTGCTCGCCCCGGTGTTGTCAAGTATTCGGCGGCGCTCGCGGTGACCCTCGACGCTGGCGCGACTGCCGAACCGCCCAACGGGCACCGGTCCCAGGGGTATGGGTCGATAATAGCCATAGCCCCATCACAGTTCACCGGTACATCTCACCACCCCATCCCTACAATTCCTTGCATGAATCCCATACCACACCCAACCTAATCTCACCAAACACAGCCGTTCTATGTTCATCAGCCTCCAATTCCCCCAGACCACAACCCCACCAATCAGCCCCCAACATTCCACCATCCCTACCAAATTGCTACTATCCCACCAAACCATCGTTCTTCAATTCCCCAATTCCATCCACCATATCATGATTTAGCCCACCACTCTAACCCACACCTAGGCCACCTACCTAAGCTAGATTTTCCCAAATTCGATGGTGAGGATGCTCAATTCTGGATTACTTGTGCTCAAAATTACTTTGACATGTACATTGTTGAAACCCATATGTGGATTAAGGTAGCCACCATGACTTCACTGGAGCAACCAAGCGCTGGCTCCAGTCTCTTGAGCCCTCACTAGCCTCTAAGGACTGGACCTCTTTCTGCACACTCATCCATGAGCGATTCATTCGAGACCAGCATGAACTTCTCCATCACAAGATGTTGCACATACGCATGACGGGCTCTGCATCAGAGTACATCAACCAATTCACAAGACTTGTCGACCAACTTAAATCCTACAACCCAAACCCAGATATAGTTTCTTTCATCCAACGTTTCGTGGATGGATTGCGTGATGACATCCGTTCTTTGCTTATGGTTGCTCGTCCATCTACTCAAGATCCTGCGTATACTCTTGCTCTCATGTTTGCAATAGTGCTGATTAGACAAAGATGAGCCGGCATCCATCCTTGAAATAAGCTGCAACGTGCTTTGTTCACCTCTCTTTCAGCTTACAACGTGTAAGCAGAGTGCTGTACATAAGCTACAGACATCAGGCTTCATCCCATGGGTTTCCATCAGCCTAGTAACTCAAGGCAAAGAATGTTACTGCTGCTACAACAAATCTTTCACTGCACCCACAAAAATCATTCTCATCGGTGCCCTATTAAGGAAACACTCAGCTGTGTAAATTGGGAGCGACGGACCGAAGGTGGGGCCTCAGACTCAGCTGTCTGGCCAAGGCCTTGTCTACTCCACACACAAAACTGCTACATTGAAAATCTTATTTCAAAATAAAAATGTAAGAAACATATAACCACAACTCCTAGCATGAGGGTCAAACATGAGCTGGATGCAAAGTAGTCAATTCAAAAGAATATGCAGTGAAGCATGGCTGATTCACAGAAGTCAAATTCATATTCAGTGTCTGCGGATCAACACATGCACGGATCACTAGTATTCAGAATATATGCAATGAAACACACTGTACAGCTGCTAATCTTTTCATAATATGCAGTGAAACACACTGTGGCTGACTACTGAATAAACTAACCTGACTACTGAATATTCTAACCTTATTATTGGCCTCATTACCGAATAAGCATTTGCTAACCTGAATATGCTAGAAACATATTGTGTACTAATTACCAGCACAAGGGACAACTTTGTTGAACCTGTCTTTGACCAAGTTTGTCACACATATGCACAAACAAAGTAGCTTTTGATCACTAGAACTCATTGGCTGAATAAACACCACACCAGTCACTCAAACGTGAATAACAAATCAGAACATCAGTAGCATGATGGAACTATGAAAGGATCAACCAATAAAAATGTTCATCATAACTTTCTGCAGCGTCTGGTAACCTTGCTCTGTTTCTGTCATCAAGTAATGCTCTGCTTTCTTGCGCGCAGAGATGGTGGAACACTAAAAAAGCAACGGTGAGCTACAATTTGGAGTAAAACAAGCAACAAGGAGTTAATAATGTTAAGGCTAATCTGAAGATTAACACATTGGATCCATACTCCAACGTGAATGGCCACTCAAGCAAATTCAACAATGCAGATCAAAGACAACAAATAAATATATGTACAGATAATGACACTAAATATTACTGCATTAAAGAAGATAAGTTTCTTGCTAACTAGGCAGTCACATAGTTACAGATAGTTACCATAGTTACACTTAATAGACCTACCGACGATGACACTTGATAATACTGCATGCAGATAAGTTTCTTCTTTCTTGCCACATAGGTACTGATCAGTCAAAATATATGGAACATGAAACCAACCTACTAGAACATAATGTTCATCCCCTCACAACAACTCTCAATAAAAGCCCATCTTTTGACAAGGGAGACACCAGGACCATGATCACCTAGTAAAGAATCGGGAAGAGGCTCTACCCATCATTACCTTGAACATTTGCCAGCAGCTTACTTTTTCCATCCCTTCCATGCTATCAGATTCAGTACCTGTTCTCAAGACGCGGTCTCTTGCAGCTGCTAATTCTGACTCTGAAGTAACAAGTTCCATCTGATTCATGCTATTGGTTTCAGTACCTATTCTCAAGACACAGTCCCTTGCAGCCGCTAATCCTGACTCTAAAGTAGTGATTCTGTTTAGAAGAGATTTCATCTCATCATCAAGTAAAAAGGAACCGATGTCTACGAAATTCAAGTTGCCATCATCAATCAATTTTTCTTTGAATGATTGCAACGCGGTGAAAAGAACAGGGGAAGGCTCTGTTGTGCCTATGGGACCATCATCTTTAGAAATGTTCCCTATAACTCTGATTTCTGAATCCTCCGATAACATAAAGAGAACTCATATAAGTACTAAGATTTTGCATAGAAAAAGTTGCGGCAGGGCAATATATTCTAATGATGCAGATTAATGTATTCAGCTTTTACAGAAGCAATTAAACTGAAATAAGATACGCTTGAATACAGTACTGCCATCTCATATTGGTTAGCATTATTATACAATAAGTGGACAAATAATTCCAGACTCAAATACGAGTACAACATTTCACATCCTTATGGTATCATATCACGTACACATCCCTCACCCTCATGCTATTATATACAACCAGCAATTGAGCTTCCCTGCTACGAGTTAAAGTTTATCCATGTACTTCATCTAGACATGAAAGTCGATGGCAGAATTCCACAACAATATGATAAGCGAATACTCTCGTGTGATGCAAACAGCGGACAGCTGAAGGACAAAACATATTTTAACTAGAACGCGTGTATCAAAGACATAGGCACACCTTGTTGTCATTTATCAAAGAAGACGGCCAGTTGACCATGATGTAAGGATCAACTACGTAGGGTAAAAGCTGGCTTTTCTTATGGAGAAAATTCATTTCATCTGTTTCCAGGGAGAAGGAGAGAAACCACTCAGGAGACTGGGGATCCCTGAGGTAGCCAACAGATAAGAACACAAAGCCATTGATAACCGCCATAGGCCGTATCAAAACAGCAGCCTCTTCTGAACGCTTGGTGACCTTGCTGATATTTGCATGCAATGGGAACATCTTATGAAGCATGAAGCTCCCCATCACACCATCATCCCTGGCTGCCAAGAGCCAAACAGAAAGCGTGCAATTCAGTAGACCCACGAGACAGAGCCCCCGTCTTTGTTCTGACCAAGGTGAAATACAAGGCCGATCAACCGTGGCAGATCCATCCGAGTGAACTGAAATGTCGCAGTGTTGAGCGCGAGGATGCATCTCTCTCCCTTATGCACCCAACAGACGAAGCCACCGACTACCGTGACAGTGGCGTATCTGTCGTGGCGTATCCATCTCCGGCAAGACGACCTGCCAGTCCATGGTGTGAGATGAGAAGACGGCCACGCGCGCGCCCACGCCCAGGCGCGGTCCCGGTGGACGCAGACCACGCGGGACGGCCGCTTCTCCTCGCCGTCGGGGAGAGCGTGTGGAACTCAAGGCAGGCGTCCTTATCTTCAACGTAGAGGACTTTCTTGGGGTAGATGTTCAGAGCCTGCAAGTGCAGGCTGTAGGAGGCGCTTTGGTCGGTGGCTCGGTTGACGAAGTCGGCGTAGCCGTCGCTGTAGGGGATCTGGGGTTCGCTCCGCCATTCGGAGGCATCGGAGTCTTGGAGTAGATCGGCGAAGGAGGCGGCGATGCCGCTGCCCTTTCCTTCATCCGCAGGGACGATGGCGCGCATGTATAGCAGAAGGAAGAGGGCGAGGAGCGGCGGTGCGTGGAGCTGACGGAAGCGGCACCGGAAGGCAGGGGAGGAGCGGACGGCGCGGAGAAATGCGCGACAGGCGAAAGCCGCGCGGGCGAGGGTCGCGATGTCGGGGAGGCGCAGGAAGATCTCGAGGAGAATGTCATCACTGAGCGCGGTTATGGTGGTGGGAGCGGGCGGCGACGGCGGCGGCGGTGGCGAGTCGGCCATGGCTGTGACAGTGAGCCCGTGAGGAGTGGCCGATTGGGGAATTTCTCGGAGCGGCTCCTGATGGAAGGCAAAAACACAGGGCTTGCAGGCCCCCATGTAATATGGCCCATAGTACAGATCACATACGTCTTTCTTGGTTTCTTTTCGTTCCTTAAAAAAAATTCTTTGTTTTTTCCCTTTTTTGTTGTGCGTGAATAAATATTTACATAAATATAAATCATATACGCGAACTGGCGAAAGCTTGTCTTAGAAAAAGAGCAGAGTGGACTTCGGTAGAGTATATTATATTGACAAAATAATTAAAATTTGCCGCTGTCAAATATGGACTTGCATTTGAGATTCGCCTGGCACCTGTTATAGAACTATGTGCATAGGATAGAGTTCCATTTGGATGATTTTTAACAACATTTAATCTATCTTCTCTCAACTCTTGAAAATAAAAACATTTGAAAAACGTTGCGCTTTTGGGCTAGGTAAGGCCCGTCTCAATAGGGTTTCATTGAGAGTTTCATGCACAATTAATATGGTGCCACAAGCTTTTTGCATTAAACTAGGAAAGAGGAGATTTGTTTCATGGCCACGAAATGTATCCACACTGTTTCCAAAACTTTGGAAACGCCGTGAAACCTGCACTGAGGCCATTCCTTCGTTTCATGGTGATTTTTCTACTCCGAGTCCGGGACCGACCGTGCGTTCTTCATCATGACTCCGCGAGGGCACGGCTGCCGGCCACGGCGAGGCCGCCCGACGCGCTTCGCTCGTTCGCCCGGGTGCGAGAGATTCGTCGGGTCGGTAGGCGCTCTGCAAGCACGGTCGGCGCGCGCTGTGGGCAATGTTGCCACGCCGCGAGTGCTCGTCCGCTAGTCGCGGGAGATCAGCGGTGCCGTTCGTCGCGTGAGCCGCCCGTTGCGAGGGCTGCCGCTTTGTGGGGGCGACCTCCGCTGTCCGGGAGGAGGCGTAGCTAGAGATAATGTGAGGCCGAGGGGCGGGTCGGCTGCGACCGCCCGAAGCGCGGGGCGTGGTGCGGCGTCGCGTAGGGAGCGAGGTTGTCGCCGTGGGGCTCCAAGTCATGCTCGTCACCTTTGCTCCTCCGCTCAGCCGAGGATTCGGTGAGTCGTCCAGAGCTGACAACGCCCGGTCGTGTTGCTACTGGTGCAAGCGGAGGAGGAGATGACCCCAGCGGCATTGCTGCGGCCTTGTCGTCCGCGGTGGGCGACAAGTAGGCGCAGGGCGCTAAGGTGGTGCGTGGCGGCAGCACCGGGCGCTGGTCGAGCAGCAGCCATATTGTCCCAAGCTGGTGCGGCGTGCGTGGGAGGTGTGGGGGCCATGAGACCGTCGCTGCAGGAGAGACCTTCGCCGGGCCGGCGTGGGTGTGAAGTGGGCCTAGCGCAAGCAATGCCGCGGGGCGCCGTCAGCTGCGGCCTCGCTATGCGGGACACGAGCCTCTTGGGAGAGCAACACCGCGCCAAAAGGCGCCGCGCCACGGGCGCGTCATCCACCATGCCCGGCACCGCCCGGCGCTGCTGTCTCTATTCATCTCCGGTGGACAACGGTCGAGTCGGATGGGAGGAGGACACGGTTGAGTCGTGGATTGGGAAGACAAGGGCGAGAAGGACCGGTGGGACCCACATGATCATATGAAACTATGCATTGAAACTTTACATTGAGAGACTTGTTTCTTTCACATCTTCGAAACTGGGAGCTGAAACTCAGCATTGAGACTAGCCTAACAAAAAAACCAGCTCGGCCCACTCACTAGCTGCAAGTAGAGCCACGAAATGCTCTGCTTTCTACAGCATCTAGTGACCTTGCCCTGTTTCTGTTCTCAAGAAATGCTCTGCTTTCCTGCACGCACATATGGCTAAATACTAAAAAGCACCATTGTGACAATGTAGGAGTAAAACCAAGCAACATGGAATTCATAATGCTAATACCAATCAGGAGATCAACACAATGGATCCATGCTCCAAAGTGAACAGTCACTCAAGCAAATTCAACAATGTAGATCAAAGACACAACACATCTTCCCCAAAAAAAAAAAAAAAGACATCACACATCTACTGAAGGTAACATAGAATATTACTTCATTAAAGCAGATAAGTTTCTTGCTAACTAGACAGTCACATAGGTACTAATAGTTACCATAGTTACACTCAACAAACTACTGAGTACCGACGATGACACTTAATACCATATAAAGCAGATAAGTTCCTTAGCAACTAGACATAGGTACACATAGCAACAATTAACAAACCTGGAACATGAAACCAAACTACTAGCACATCCTTCCCTGACCATGGTCACCTAGTAAAGAATCAGGAACATGCCCTACCCAACATTACCTTGCACAGTTGCCAGCAGCTCACTCTTTCCATCCCTTCCATGCTATCAGTACCTATCCTCAAGACACGGTCTCTTGCAGTTGCTATTTTCTGACTCTGGAGTAACAAGTTCCATCCCTCACTTAAAGGGTATGCTCTCTCAATTTGAGAACGAGGGTAAGGCTAGCCTTTGTGGTGAGCCCAAACCTTTTGTGGCTTCCTCAACAACGTGGACTTAGGCAAACCTTGGTGGCGAGCTGAACCACAGGATAAATCATTGTGTCTCGTGTGCTTCATTTCGTTCTTGCAAATTCATATTGTGATTTCTAGGGTTTGTGGCCGATCTACTTGCTTAGCTTTGATCTAGAGATTCTATCTGTCGATTTCTGGTCTATACCCTTGCAGGAAGGTCAGAAATTTACGCGATCTAAATTTCCTCGAGCAGATTTTGAATTGTGAACTGACCTTGTTTGAGGTCTTGGCAAAGTGCCACTATGGAATTTGATCTATGTTTGAGTTGAATTTTTATAGGCCTATTCAGCCCCCTCTAGGCCTTGAGAGATCTTACAAATATCACTCTGTGCTTATGATTCCTCAGGAGCTATTATGAAACTACATGCATTGGTATGATTCGATGTGATGATTTAATAAAACATTTAATCCAATTTTACCTCATGTGTACTACCCACATTGCCCCTGAATTGCCCAAGCCTCATCATCTTCTCTCTTTTATTGCATACCTCTTTTTATTCCATGTGATGATTTAATAAAACATTTAATCTAATTTTACCTCATGGGACTTGATCATAGGACATGAGAAATCGAGGAGACATAGGCCTATATGGATGAGCGAGAACCAACTTAAGTAGAACCGGCGGTAGGGCTTCCTGTAGCAAAAGCGGTTTTCATGTAGCAAAGGCAATTAGGGTTTTCGTGAAAGGACAAGAGGAACAAGGGAGAGACCGACGGGATGGAGAGAAAGGAAGAATCTGGAACGAAAAGCGAAGCCGTGCATATATTTGTTTGACTAGATTCAGATGAGAAGCAGTAGGAGCGGAAGAGAAGCTGATGATACGGTAGAAAAGGTGAGGAGGACGAGATCCGCCTTCAGCCCGAATCCACTTCATCATATCTGAGCCATCCAATGGAAGATCCGACGGCCAAGGACTATTAATATTACTACTACTACTACAACACAACCACCATCACCACTACACTACTACCCACTACCACCACTGCTATTACGGTACTACCCTGCCACCACCACCACTGCTATTACGGTACTACCCTGCCACCACTACCACTACCACTGCCACTATTATTATTATTACTAGAGGGATTCCTCGTGCGTTGCCGCGGGTATTTAGAAGGAATTTTTGGAGGTCTGAATTTTAATCACTAATGATTTTATCACAATTTGCTTCGGAGAATATTCAAACTGAAGGTTAGAAATGTGGTGCAGGCTCACGACAATGGTCCTGGAAAATGGTCCTGGAAAAGTCACAGACAAAAGTGAAAGAATCGGCCGATTAACATGTTAGTACCATTAAGCCGGGCGTTCTTGGCGCATCGTCCAGGCCCCCCTCAAATGCATGCAACAGCGGCTTGCATTTGCTGAAGGTATAAGCAGCTAGATATTAAAATGAATGAATCTCAACAATCTAGGTGAGGACTGATGATGAACCTGCTTATACTACATGCAACTGAGATTAAATTCATGAACCTGCTTATTGCCTCAAAGAACGTACAGCTACGTGCATGATTTGGAGGATGCAAGCTATAATGTCGAAGGAAGTAAGTAACACACACACACATATATATAGGGGAGCATTTGCAACTGGTGGGAGATGAAGAGAAAACGACAGGGATGATTCATGTGCGCTATGCGTAGGTCTATTGGGGAGATGAGCAGACGTATGTAGCGGAAGATAGTGGAACTGCAAAGTGGAGATTGAAGCCGTGCGGCACTCAGGAGAGTTTCACATGTGGGGCATTTACTTGAGGGAAGAGCAGTGCTGGAAGGCAGAAGATTTAGACAGTATAAGATTAATGAATACTAACTTGTGGTTGTCGGGTCATCTGATGATGACGTGGATGCACGAACCGGCTGGCGTGAGATAAGGTTAGTGAGCTACGGGACCCGTTGATGATGTGGCTTCACGAGATCGCAGAGAATTAGCTAGTGGAGTTTGTTTTTATAGAAGTAAGTAGATTATTATTATTATTACCATCGATCAAACCGACGTCACATCGAATTATTACCATCAATCAAACCGTATGACGTCACATCGAACCATGCAATCGACATGAACCCTTCCTGGCCTCTTGGGCCGCCCTGGGCCTCTTGAGTCCAACCATGGAAGTGAAAACTTCTCCCACTCGGTGGACATTTGACCACTCCGTCTCGAACTCTACGAGAGCGCAAAGGCGTAAAGCACAAGACACAAGACCGAGGACTGGCGAGGACCGACGGAGCGAGCGAGGGATGAGACTCGTACGGGGACGGTCGCTTAGCTCATGGTGATGGGAAGGCCAAGCAACAGCTACGGGAGCGGGGGCGACGAGGAGCGGCTGCCCCTGCGCGGCGTGCTGGAGACGCAGCGGGCGCCGGGGACGCCGCCGCCGTCGGTCCACCTCGCCGTGGAGCAGCTGAAGGTGAAGGAGGCGAGGCGCGGCGGGAGCAGGCTCTGGCGCTCGTCCGTGCGCGCCGGGCTGGTGCTCTGCCTGCTGACGACCGTCCCGGTCGTCCTGCTGCTGCTGCGGTGGCAGGCCGACTCCTCGCCGCAGTGGGTGGAAGACGACGACCACCAAGGTACGCGTCTCTACTCCCGATTGCTTCGTTCATGGATGGATGTAAGCAATGGACACGCAGAATTCGCACTCGTGCGACAGCTCTTTGCTTTTTGTGATTCCGGTTCCGAAGAGACAGCGCCAGGGAGCAATAGCACGATGCCTAGCTCGTGCTCGTCGTCGGCATCACCTGACAGCTGCCACCGATAGGGAATAGACAGGAAATTAAAGCGGGAATAGATCGAGGGAGTAGACAGGAAATCAAAGCTGGAAGAATGGATCGAGCTTTGAAGCATTCTTTGGAGTGTCCGTCGTTGGAGGGGTGTTGCGAGGAGATTGGATCGAGATCCAACTAGCAAAGCAGATTCCATTAATTTGCCGCCTCCCGGTTTATTTTATTTGGGGTAGCTCGCGTCCCAATCCTGGTGGTGTTTGGCAGCACCCATCACCCATCACCCATCAGTAGCAGCAGTATAGTTAGGCCCTGATTTGTTCTTTACCAAAAAAAATTTACATCTATCACACCGAATGTTTGGGCACATGTATGAAACATTAAATATAGATAAAATAAATAACTAATAGCACAATTTGGATATCGGATAGACGGGGGAGTTTTTTTTTTTTTTCTCTCGGTTTCTGTGGCTGAAGCCACGAGAGCGATTCTGTCAGGACTCGAACTCTGACCACCCCGAGGGAGGTACTGTGCATTGGTAAGGGGCCATTCCCGGCCAAAAGTGTGAAATTAAATACTTGTTTCTAATTAAAAAGTTGTTGTCAAATCCATCCTCGTTGATTTAGTTTAGAAAGGCACTTGCTAAGACAAACAATGAAACAAGTATTTAAACTAGCAGGAGCAGGGCTGCCGCTGGGCGGTGGTGAAGCAGCAGCAGCAAGTCTGGACGTGGATGCGTCCTGGGCCAAGGCGCGAGAGATGCCACAGACACTGTTTGGGGTTTTCTTCGAGGTGTGACGACGACCCTGCTTTCCGTCTTCTTGAATTCTTTCTTCTTCCTCTCATTCATCTTCCTTCGTTCCTTTTCTTTTCTTTTGGCTTAGTACAGTTATTAGTTGTGCTGTTCCAGAAGTTTGGATCAGATGTACCATATTCCTTATGTAGGAGTCTGTGTTATACACCATTTTCTTTCGCAGTGACAAAATCAGGGAATACTGCAGGAGATCAACCACGCTGGCGCTGGTGGGCTATGGGCAGAGCTGGTTAGCAACAGAGGTGCTTGTGATAGCTGTTCTTCCTTTCTGAATGTAGTATCACTAGTCAGTCACCTAGTATTTTCATCTGAAACTATGGTAGGATATCCCATGATGTCTGTTATAACAGGGGTTCAGTTAATCAGTCAGATCAAATGGTTTACTTACTTTTTTTTAAAAAAAGATAGTAAATTCCTCCTATGTTTCTAACTAAACCACCGAGTTTCTGGAGGAGCCATAATATTTCTTACAAAAGGGACAGCTCTAGAAGAAATCTTCTTGACAGTGTTATTTATTCTCACTTATTCATGCTGCTTGTTGGTTAGCTCAGTCCTGCTACTTAAGTAGTTGAGTTTTTTTTTTTTAAATGTCATAGTCATTACTCATTAGTATTCAAAGTTTCACCTTATCCAACCATTGTAGGTTTTGAAGCCCACATAAACAACACTCCAACCATGGACCCATGGAGCATCATTGGGGATGAATCCTCCCTACATCTGACGACTGACCGGGTCTCTTGTTTCAGTAAAAATGTTGTTGCTCTGAGAATGGAGGTTCTCTGTGAGAAGTGTCCATCTGGTGGAGTTGGCGTGTACAACCCAGGATTCTGGGGCATGGTATGAATTCATCCTAATACACAAGTTAGCTGGTATATTAGCATAACTTAGAGGTGTAATCTATAGAATATTGTTTAAGTTCAGCTCATACACTATGGTGTAGGCACATAGTGAAATGTATAGATTTTTTTTCCGATAGGTGAAAGTAGACTACCTAGCAACCCAGTGTTTGGTTTCTATTCATGTTACTCTATCAGAAATTAGTATAATACTGTTGTAGCCTAATGTAGTGCTTCTATGTGATTTGGTTTCGTCATAAGTAACTAGTGATGCCAATTACCAAAAGCAGTAGCGACAGCAATAGCTATAGGCATATCATTAGGAATTAATACAGTCTGAGCTCCATGCATTTTCTTCTGATCCTTTTGGTGGTGATACCTTTCAAGTTCTGATTTCAGTACAAGTTCTCTTTTCCTACCTTTTTAAATTTTTTTCTTTTCTGTAATGTTACCATTTCAACTACAGAACATAGAAGATGGAAAGGCCTACGACCTTGTCATGTACGTCAAGTCAACACAACCATCGGAGCTGACAGTTCAATTGGCAAGCTCTGATGGATTGCAAACCCTGGCTTCAGCTACGATAACGTTAGTATATTTTCTCTCAGAATTTGTCAGGAGAAAATATTTTGTTATTCACAATAGCTGAAAGTATTGTGCTGTTGTAGAGTTTCTGGCACATCAAATTGGACAAAACTGGAGCAAAAATTGGTTGCTAAAGGCACAAATAGAACTTCAAGACTTCAGGTAACAACTAGCAAGAAAGGAACTGTATGGTTTGATCAAGTATCACTCATGCCTGCAGACACATACAAGGTATAATATAACTTTTGTTCGATATTGTATGAGAAACAGAAATCAAGCTGAGAAAACATGTATAAATTTTAAAGTATATATAGCTGAATAGTGAACCTCGGAATATGGGCAGTAAACAACTTTTGTTTGGCAATGCAACCCTAGTCTCTGAACCAAGACACATTAACAAAGTTTGTAGCCACATTTAGAACTACAGTAATCTATTAATTGCCGTTTATAACTAACTTTACTGCTTTGGTTTGTTTGATGGATTTAACGCATACATAAGTGAATTTGATATCTTTCTAGCATATGATGCTTGTGCATAAGTTTGTCTGCATATTTAACAACGATTCCTCTGTATTCATGCAGGGACATGGTTTTCGCACTGAACTTATAACCATGCTTTTGGATTTAAAACCACGATTCATGAGATTTCCTGGTAATGAGATGTATTTTCTTAATTAAATCACGCAATTGATGTTTGTACCATAGTTCTCAAGGCGGCCTAGGCAGGCGCCTAGGTGTCTGGAAGGGGTGGAGCGCCGCACCTCGCCTTACCGCTTTAAAAACTATGGTTTGTTCGTAAATGATATATTGATATGTGTGCAGACATAATTGTGAGAATTTACTAGATTGCATACAACTCCTGTAGGTGGTTGCTTTGTTAAAGGCAACTGGTTAAGAAATGCTTTCAGATGGAAGGAAACTATTGGTCCATGGGAAGAAAGGCCTGGGCACTATGGCGACGTTTGGAATTACTGGACGGATGATGGCCTTGGCTTTTATGAGTTTCTACTGGTAAATTTTGATTGATATCATCTGATTTTGCTGCTTTTGATTTCAGCGTAACTGATTATATTTTTTATTCTGAACTGTTCACAAAAGCTTGCTGAAGACCTGGGGGCTCTCCCAATTTGGGTCTTCAATGCTGGTAGGTGGTGTTTGTTATTTGACAAAAACATTGTTATATGTTTAATCATCATCAGCATACCCATTAATTTCGGGTTCTTGTCTCGAATTTAGGTATCAGCCACCATGATGGACTTGATATGATTGCACCTTTCGTTAAGGTATATACGATCTTTTGTTGTTTGCATGATCTACATAAAAGTTTTTCTCCTCCAATGAATTGCATGCAAATGTTGGGCTTTAACATGTGTTAGAATATGATCGGTAATTGTGTCTACTTTTTTTTCTGGATTTTGTATAAGTTTAAAACCCATATAGCTAATTTTATCTCTGGAATCTGGAGTATTTTGATCAGCAAGCTCAATTCTGGTAGCCTCGATAATCTTTTAATAGGAAAGTCATATAAAAACTCATTTTTTTTCCAGAATCTGAATGACAGAACCACTTGTACTGTGCATTTCTTGATGATTTTAATTTTTACATGCTCTATTTTATGAGTTTATTTTTTCCTGCTATAGGATGTGTTGGACGGCCTTGAGTTTGCAATGGGAAGTGAGGAATCACCATGGGGTTCTGTTAGAGCTGCAATGGGGCATCCAAAACGATTCCCACTAAAGTATGTTGCAATTGGAAGCAAAGACTGTCTTGAGGAATTTTACCAAAGTACATAAAACCATTATCAATTGGCTTTAATATTGAACAGCTACCATGAATATCCTACTCTGCCCCTGATATTATTTAATTCTGCTTAAATAGAAAATTACATGAAATTCTATCATTCTATACGAGATGCTTATCCGGACATTCAAATTATTTCAAACTGTGACCGCTTACCACTTGCCCATCCTGCTGATTTGTATGATTCCCATGTAAGCTATTCATTTCTTACTCTTTACATTCTTCATTGTCAGTCAACTCTCTAAGCTATATGCTATCCTTTCTTGTTATAAACTTAAGAGACTACTTGTTTTGTAGATATATGCTAATGCTACATATATGTTTCTCCAGAAGAACAAGTTTGACACAGCACCACGTACCAGACCTAAGGTATGATGTTATTTTCATGCCTACTATGAAATAATTTCTTATGTATTGATGTTTTAAGTGCATTCTTGGTCTTACAAAGGTATTGTCTCTCATTTACTTTTCTTTCTGATTTTATTTGAAGATATTTATAGAAATAGTTTATTTCATCCTATTGTACGACTAAACTCATATGAAATTTCCTAAATTAGATATATGACATTGCTGTAACTGTCAAACTAAATATGTTTGGAAACATATATTCCACAATCCACATAACCTGCTGAAGACATAAGCTCTAGACCTAATCTATAATCTATAATACTCAGTTGCACTTTCCACTAATGTTGTTACAGGCATTTGTTAGCGAATATGCTGTTCAGGATGAGAAAGATCCTGGTAACGCAACCCTTTATGCTTCATTGGCTGAGGCTGCTTTCCTCATTGGATTAGAAAAAACAGGTGATCTCTCCTCCCCATGGCCTCGCTCTCTGCTGAGATTCTAAGGAACTTGCTTCTTTGCAGTGATGCTGTCGAGATGGCCAGTTATGCACCACTTTTTGTGAATGACAATGATCGCAGGTTATTATTGCTCAATTTAGTCTATCTTGTTTTCTATAATAATTGGTTACACTTGTAATCATAGTTCGGAAACATGTTAATCAGGTGGCTCCCAGATGCGATAGTCTTCAACTCCTGGCAGCAGTATGGAACTCCTAGTTACTGGATGCAGATGCTTTTCCGTGAATCAAGTGGTGCTGTGATTCATCCAGTTTCAGTCATATCCAGCTACTCTGATTCATTGGCAGCATCAGCTATCACCTGGAAAGATATTGACAATAGCTTCCTGAGGGTGAAGGTAATACCAACAAATTCTTATTTTCTTCTAGACTTTGTGTGATTGCTTCAGCTCATTTGGTAAGTGCTGAAACATCTGAAATAAACACCGAAACCTTTGCAGATAGTAAACTTCGGATCTCATGCTGTGAACCTCACAATACATGCAACTGGACTTGAAGTTGGTGTCAGTGCAAAGGGATCAAGAGTCACTGTTCTGACATCCAACACTGTGATGGATGGAAACTCCTTCAGCAACCCAAACAATGTAAGGGGGGTGACTGCTTTGTTACAAGCTCTTCTGCGTTGCAACCATATGAATACAAGCACTGCATAAATGCCAGCACAAATAATTTCTGAACTTCGAAATCTGCATAAATGGTGGAGCTAAAATTAAGTTTGCAAATGGTGCAGGTTATGCCCGTTACCAGAGAGCTGCGCGGTGCAGGAGCAGAGATGCAGGCCTTGCTCGCTCCCTACTCGTTCACCGCATTTGATCTAGCGTTGGACCATTATTAGGGCTAAATTTGCAAGTTTTTTTTTTTAAAAAAAATTGGTTTCATAGTTAGGGTTGAAAATCAGATTGATATGTAACTTTGAGCAAAACGGCATGTAGCAAGGCTTTCCTTAGTGTGCCCCAAATGTCGTGTCTTGAAGCTAGTATTTTTCATTAGATTCGAACTGCAAAAAATGTGATTTCTAAAGTTTATGTTGTAATTCTTCGAATTCTCGTACAAAGCCAGTCAGGAACAATTTTTGTGAAATTAAAATAAGTAATAAAAGATAGAGATATAATTAAAGACTACAATCCTTATATGTCTTTTTCTTTCTTTGAGCTTTATATACTGAAAATGAATTTAAAAAAGGATGATTTCCTTCATGTCAAGAATTAAGATGTTTTGACTCTCCAATAAAATTAGAATGTTTTAGAATTTGAGATGAAGGGAGTAAGTGATCTTCATATGGGATAAGATTACCACAACCTATGGATATAAAAAGGTAACATCCGATTAAGAGTATGCAATTGCATGATATTTTTATCCTATTTTTCTCTTTATAAACCCTGATAATATGTTCTCCCTTCATCTCGACGTCCCTCTAGTTTGTCCGCCGATGCTAGGGAAACTCGTGTACTGATGGGGGCTGATGACACCACAACAAGAGTTGCTTATTGTTTCTTTTGTTGGATGAGCTCTAACTGGTGACATTACTTCTGGGGTGGTCAAATGCCCCAATCAAAATGGGGCAATCTTTGATTCTTCTGATTAGTGCATTGGAAAAGATATTTTTGGAGGGAATGATTTGTAAGGGCTTGAGAAGAACCAGAAGAGAGAAGAAACCTGGAACAGAACAAAGCCATCCTAGCTCACCAGGGAGCTCTATGTTTCATGCGATTGTGAAACCATGGAGCAGCACTAGCGCACGCATGACAGGTGAACAAGCAGAGAGTGGCGGTTGGTGCTGGCTCCAAGGAAGTCGCTGGTGCCAAGAGTCATACCAGTCGTGTGATCCAGTCATGTGGACCATGGAGGATGGCAATGGCATACAGGCGAGTGCCGGCCCATTTGCATCAGCAGGTCTAACAAGCTTCATAAATCTTTTAAATATTTCTAACACATGCAAAGCCCTACATTTCTAACTCCATAAATCTTCATCCTAAAACCTCCATAAAATTACCACAGCAACATGCGGGATATCATCTAGTTCTTCCAAATGAAGGAGTTAGTTTCCCAATTCTACTCAAATGCTCCCTTCGTTTGAGAGGCTACTATTTCCCTTATGCTCTCTCATGTCTATGGAGTTAATGCCAATCTGGAGATCAACACAATGGATCCATACTCCAAAGTGAAAAGCCACTCAAGCAAATTCAACATTGCAGATCAAAGACGCCAAACATATACTGACAATAACACTGAATATTACTGCAGCATTAAAAGCAGACAAGTTTCTTGCTAACTAGACAGTCATATATAGGTACTGGTAGTTACCATTGTTACACTGAACACACTACTGACGATGACAATTAATACTACTTCATATAAAGCAGACAAGTTTCTTGCCCTAGACATAGGTACAGACCTGGAACATGAAACCAAACTACTAGCACATAATGTCATCATCCTTCCCTCACAACATGTCTCGACAAAAGCCCATCTTATGACAAGGGAGACACCAGGGCCATGGTTACCTAGTAAAGAATTGGGAACAGGCTCTACCCAACATTACCTTGCACATTTGCCAGCAGCTCACTCTTTCCATCCCTTCCATGCTATCAGATTCAAAACCAATTCTCAAGACACTATCTCTTGCGGCTGCTAATTCTGACTCTGAAGTAACGAATTTCATTCCTTCCATGCTATTGGGTTCAGTACATATTCTCAAGACACGGTCTCTTGCAGCTGCTAACCCTAATTCTAAAGTAGCAATTCTGTTCAGAAGAGAGTTCCTCTCATCATCAAGTAAGAAGGAATCTACCTCTGCGAAATTTGAGTTGCCATCATCAATCAATTTTTCTTTGAATGATTGCAACCCGGTGAAAATTACAGGGGAAGCTTCATCTGTGTCCATGGGACCATCATCATCTTCAGAAATGTTTCCTGTACCTCCGGTTTCCGAATCCTCCTGTGACATAAAGAGAACTCATATAAGTACTGTAAGATTTTGCATCGAAAAAAAATTGTGGCAGTTAGTAGGGCAATAGATTCCATTGTGAGAAATGAAACTGAAATAAGATACCCTTGAATACAGCACTGCCATCTCATATTGGTTAGCATTACAGAGTAAGTGGTCAACTAATTCCAGTCTCAAATCGTCAATAAAACACGTCACATGCTTATGGCATCATATAAAGTACACATATACAAGGATCAATTAAGCTCCCCTGTTATGAGTTAAAGTTTATTTATGTTACTTCATCTAAACCTGAAAGCCGATGGCTGAATCCCACAACAATATGTAAACCCAATACTCTTATGTGATGCAAAGAGCCTACAATTGAAGGATGAAACATACAGGTACAGGCTCACCTTGCCATGTATCAAAGAAGATGGCCAGCAGACCATGATGTAGGGAACAAGATCATCAGAGCAGAATATAGGCTTCCTTTCCTTATGGAGCAAATTCACCTCGGCTGTTTCTAGGCAAAAGGACACCACACAGGAGACTGAGGTTCGAAGAAGTAGCCAACATATATAGATGGGTACACAAAGCCATTCATAACCGCCATAGGGCATCCCAACATCCCAACATCTTGTGCAGCATGAATCTTGTGCAGCATGAATCTCGACACCATCACCGTCGGCTGCCCAGAGCCAAACGTAAATGCATGGCGTACAGTGACGACACAGAATTCCCCATCCTTGGTGTCACCAAGCTAAAACATTGATAATGGCACTTTCAAGGGCAGCGGCAGATCCATCCGAAAGAACTTAAATGTTGCAGTGTTGAGCACGAGAATGCATCCAGCTCCCTTCGCCGTGTATACCCAACAGACGAAGCCATTGATAACCTTGCGAATGGCGTGTCTGTAGCTCTGAACCAGCAGCCTCCCAGTATCCACCTCCGGCAAGACGACCTGCCACTCCATGGTGTGCGGCGAGAAGACGGCCACGCGTGCCCACGCCCAATCGCGGTCGTGGTGGGCCGCAGACCACGGGACAGCCGCTTCTCCCCTGCTGTCGGGGGACAGCGTGTGGAACTCAAGGAAGGCCAAGGCGCCATTGTCTTCGTCGTAATGGAGGTTCTTGGGGGAGATGTTCAGAGTCCGCAAGTGAGGGCTGTAGGAGGCGCGTTGGTCGGGTGGCCAGGTTGAAGAATCGGCATACCCGTCGCGATAAGAGATGTCGGGATCGCTCCCTCCACTCGTAGGCGCCGCAGTCTAGGAGTAGACCGTTGAAGGTAGCGGGCGATGTCGGCGCCCTTGCCTGCAGGTGCAGCAACGATGGCCTCCATGTAGAGCAGCAGCATGAAGAGGGCGAGGAGCGGCGTGTGCGGAGCTCACGGAAGCGGCGCCCAGAAGACGGGGAGGAGCGGACGGGCGCGGAGAAATGCGCGGCAGGTAAAAGCCGCGACGGGCGAGGGTCGTGGACGTCGGGGAGGCGCCAGGAAGATTTTGAGAAGAAGGTCATCACTGAGCGCGGTTATGGTGGTGGGAGCGGCGGCGGCGACGGCAGCTCGGCCATGGCTGTGGATTGCGAGCCTGTGAGTAGTGGCCGATGGGGAATTTTTTTTTTTTTTTGAAATGGAGAGCTTTTATTACTCTTCTGTCACAGCTGAGTCGCTGGACACTAGACCCTCAAGAGTTTGAGGTACATGATCCCAAGTGGTATACTCTCCACCGGGCAGATTACAACCCAACGAAGCAAACTCATGTGCTAGCTTGTTACATGAACGCGACAAAAACAATTGACACAAGATGAAAAGTCCATCGCCATCAGGTGCTTGATCTCAGTGATGATGCCGCCCATGGATGACAGTCGGTACTCCTCTCCTTCTACTGCTGCCTTCACCATCTGTGCATCCGTTTCCATGACCACATGATTTATACCCAGATGAGCTGCCATTTTCAGGCCATTCAGGCAGCCTAGCAATTCAGCATGGAAAGCACTTTGCAAAACTATTTCGGCCCCTGCTCCAGCTTTTCTTACCACGCCTTGGTCATCCCTGATGACATACCCCCAGGCTCCTTTCCCTGTTTGCTGTGAAAAAGCCCCATCAGTGTTGATTTTGAGTTGTCCACTTGCTGGCTTGCTCCATCTAGTTGTCTGCCTGAAATCCGACAATAGGGATGGCTGTGTTGATTTTTTCAGATCAGTTCGGACAGCCACCATATATGCCAGGTCTCGCCAGGTCTTCTTCTTCTTTCCTCCCGCCATCTATTTCTCTCTTTCCACCACAGCCACAGCAGCGTTACAACAATCGTCTGCTGGTCTGTTGTCAGTTTGAAGATCTTCTCCATCATTTGCATTGGCGAGCACGCTATTGCCAAATCACATCGTATCTCCTCAAGGTTAAGTTCTCTCCAGAATTCTTTCACCTCTTTACACTTAAGCAGTAAATGTCCACCATCTTCATCGAATCTCCCACACATGCAACATCGCGTATCTAAATCCATTCCTCTTCGTTTTAGGACAGATCGTACCGCTAAGGTATTGTGACGCATTCGCCACAAGAAGTGTTTCACTTTTGGTGGACAGTCCAACTTCCATAATTTCTTCCAAGTGTCATTTGTTCCCTGACTTCCTCCAGCTCCACCCGGGTTGTTTGATCGCTGGGTTCTTCTCAGTACAGCTCGGTGCACCTTGCATGCTGATTTGACCGAGAAGCGTCCCTTACTATCAAAATGCCACCCTACTATGTCTCCCATCTCCACTTGGACTGGTATTGCTCGGATTAGTTTCACGTCCTCTTCGCAGAATGTTTGGTTAAGGAGCTATATCCCACGTCTCTCGTGGTTGGGTCGATCAGCTCCTCGACTTTCCGCAGTAACGTTCTACCACGGGGTGTGATCGGTCTGAAAGTGACTTCTCTCGGGCAGCCATGGATCATCCCGGATGCTGATGCTCGACCATTCCCCACTCTCCATATGATTCCTTCTTTCATAACAGCAACTCCTTGCAAGATGCTTCTCCACGTATACGAATAGCCCTCCTTCACCTTGGCTGTCAGTAAGTGTGTGGAGGGGAAATACTTTGCTTTCAATATCCTCGCGCAAATGGAGTTAGGATTTTGGAGTAATCTCCATCCTTGTTTGGCTAACATTGCCATGTTAAAAGAATGCAGATCCCTGAACCCCAGTCCTCCCTCTTCCTTGGACATTATCAATTTCTCCCACCTCAACCAGTGAATACTCTTGTCTTTGCCTTGGTTATTCCACCAATAATTAGCTATCATTGCACTTATTTGACCACACATCTCTTTTGTGATATCAAAGCAGCTCATAGCAAAAACTGGTATTGCCTGCGCCACTGCCTTGATCATTATTTCCTTGCCAGCTTTTGACAGCATCTTTTCCTTCCAGCCCTGTATGCGTTGCCACACTCGCTCCTTTAGATAGGCAAATGCATTTGTTCTGGATCTTCCAATATGAACAGGCAGACCCAGGTATTTTTCGTTCCTTGTTTCAGCTCGTATATTCATAATTCTCCTCACATTCACTCGGTCGTTCTCCCCCGTGTTAGCACTGAACATGACAGCAGATTTGTCAATGTTAATAACTTGTCCCGAACACTCCTCATACACTTTTAATATTTCCTTCAGATTCTCCACCTCTTTTCCACTTGCTTTACACAATATGAGCGAGTCATCCGCAAATAATAAGTGAGATATAGATGGTGCCCCTCTACAGATCCTGACACCATGTATTTTCCCATCTTCTTCTACCTTTGTCAACAGTGCTGAAAAGCCCTCCGCACACAACAAAAAAAAAGATATGGTGAGATTGGGTCTCCCTGTCTCAGTCCACGCCCGGGGACAAATTCTTGTGTCAATCCGATGGGGAATTTCTCGGAACGGAACGAAGAGGCAAAAACCTGGCGGATACAGGCCGGCCCATGTAATATGGCCCATGTAGATGTAGTACAGGATTCTTCTGTTTTTCTTTTTCTTTTCCCATGTTTCCATGATTTCCTTTGTTCCATGATTGTTCTTTTATTTATTCATTCATTTTTCATTCTATGAAGAGTATACATTGTATATGCGACTGGATCCAACCAAATCTTAACAAAGTGAAGTGCGTACTGTCTTTCAAGCTATCAATCCGCGAGCCGTTACTAGCACAAGATTGACTTAATTCAAATTACCAGCACTACATCCATCTGTTAAATTTATCCAGGAAAATTGACTTAATTCAAGAAAATAAGAAATATTCCCATACAAATGTGTACTGTCTTTCTTTCCATGACATACCCCCTCCGTCACAAAATAATTGTACATCTCACTTCGGAGAAGTCAAACTATTTAAATTTTGACCAAATATATAAAAAATAATATGAATGTTTATATCTCCAAATAAATTTATTATGAAAGTTTGTTCTGGTGTCAACTTAATGATACTTGCTACACATCGTAAACATGATTATTTTTTATATGCACTTGGTCAAAGTTAAAACAGTTTGACTTCTCGAGAAGCTAACCGTGCAATTATTTTTGAGATGGAGGGAGTATGTCACAATTTCCCAGTAATAGTGTTTCCCTCAGACGTGTCATCATAGGACAACTAGCTGCATTCACATCTTGCAGGACAACCAATTGTCTTCTAAAACAATTTTATCCTTAAATCTGGGAACTTGCAAAACTGCTCCATTAAAGGTCTTATTTCAAAAAAAATGCAAGAAACAATTAAACACAACTCCCAACATGAGGGGCAAACATGAGCTGGATTCAAAGTAGTCAATTTTCAAAGAATATGCAGTGAAACATGGTTGATTCGAAGAAGACAATTTCATATTCAGTGGCTAGTATCCAGAATATGCGATGAAACACACTATACAACTGCTAATCAATTTCAGAATAAGCAGTTAAACAAACTGTACAACTCCTGGTCACCAGTATTCATTGGTTGACTACTGAATTGCTAACCTGAATGCTAAATATGCTAACCTGATTATTGCTCTGAATAAGCATTTGCTAACCTGAATATGCTAGGAACATACTGTGTATTGATTACCAGCACAACGGAGACTGCTAATAGTCCTTATTGTATTTACAACTTTGTTAAACCTGTCTTTGACAAAGTTTGTCACACATATGCACAAACAAAGAAGCAAACAAACAAGTGCTTTGTTAAATCTGTCTTTGACAAGCAGATTATTTCAGTTACAGGGATGTTAAGAACAAACATGCAGGGCATATTTCAGTTACAGGGATGTTAAACCCAGGTGCAAGTGCAGCCACGAAATGCTCTGCTTTCTGCAGCGTCTCTAGTGACCTTGCCCTGTTTCTGTTCTCAAAGAAATGATCAGCTTTCTTGCACGCACAGATGGCTAAACACTGAAAAAGTACCAGTGTGACAATGTAGGAGTAAAACCAAGCAACAAGGAATTAATAATGTTAATGCCAATCTGGAGATAAACACAGATCCAAACTCCAAAGTGAAGGGCCACTCGAGGAAATTCAACAATTAAAATCAAAGACACCAGATCTATACTAACAATGACACTGAATATTACTGCATATAAAGGAGAGAAGTTTCTTGCCAACTAGACATAGCAACATAGGTACTGGTAGTTACACTCAACACACCTACTGAACATGGACACTTAATACTACTTGCATATAAAGCAGGTAAGTTTCTTGCCAGCTAGACATAGGTACTGATAGCTACAGTCAACAGACATGGAACATTAAACAAAACTACTAGCACGTAATCTTCATCCTTCCCTCGCAACACGTCTCAACAAAGGGAGACACCAGGACCATGTTCACCTAGCAAAGAATCAGGAACAGGCTCTACCCAACATTACCTTGCACATTTGCCAGAAACTCGCTCTTTCCATCCCTTCCAGGCTATCGGATTCAGTACCTATCCTCAAGACACGGTCGCTTGCAGCTGCTATTTCTGACTGGAGTAACAAGTTCCATCCCATTCATGCTTTCGGTTCAGTACGTATTCTCAAGACACGGTCTGTTGCACCTGCTAATCCTGACTCTAAAGTAGCAATTCTGTTTATAAGAGAGTTCGTCTCATCATCAAGTAAGAAAGAGTTTATCTTTGCAAAATTCGAGTTGCCATCATCAATCAATTGTTCTTTGAATGATAGCAACGCAGTGCAAAGGACTGGGAATGCTTCTTCTGTCCCCAGGGGACCATCATCTTCAGAAATGTGTCCTGCAACTCTGGCTTCCGAATCCTCCTGTGACATAAAGAGAACTCATATAGTCATATAAGTACTATAAGGTTTTGCATAGAAAACAAAATTGTGGCAGCCGGCAGGGCAACATATTCTAATGATACAATCATTCTTTAGCTTTTACATAAGAAATGAAACTGAAATAAGATTAAATACCCTCCAGCTCTGCCATCTCATATTGGTTAGCATTATAGAGTAACTGGAATAAAAATTTCAGCCTCAAAAATCGTCAATACAGCATTTCAAATCCCTTTGGTAAGTTAAAATTTATTCTGTTACTTCGTCTAAACCTGAAAGCCAATGGCAGAACTCCACAATAATATATCAGCCCAATACTCTCATGTTATGCAAACTGCCTACAATTGAGGGAAGAAATATAATTTATCGTGTATCAAAGGCATAGGCATAGGCTCACCTTGCCATGTATCAAAGAAGATGGCCAGCTAACCATGATGTAGGGATCAACCGAGCACCAGTGAAACTCGCTTTCCTTATGGAGCAAATTCACCTCAGCTGTTTCTAGGCAAAATGACAAGAACCACAGGACTGGAGTGTGAAGGTCCTGAGGAGTAATTAGAGATAGGTATACAAAGCCGTCGATAACTGCCATAAGCTGTATGCCAACATCAGCCTCTTCTGAACACTCCGTGATCTCCCGGACATTTGCGCGCAATGAGATCGTCTTGTCCAGCATGAATCGCTCGACACCATCACCATCGGCTGCCCAGAGCCAAACAGAAAGCATGCATTGCGGTACATGTACACTGACGACACAGAACTCCCCATCCTTGGTGCCACCAAGCTGAAACATTGATAATGGTACTTTCAAGGGCGGCGGCAGATCCATCCGAAAGAACTGAAATCTGGCAGTGTTGAGCGCGAGAATGCATCCAGGTTCCTCTTCCGTGTATAATACCCAACAGACGAAGCCATTGATAACCTTGGTGGTGCGGTAAGACGACCGACGTCTCGATGGTGCGGCAAGAAGCCCCCCGGTGTCCATCTGCGGCAAGACGACCGACCACTCCATGGTGCGCGACGAGAAGATGGCCACACGCGCCGACGCCCAGTCACGGTCCCGGTGGACACAGACCACGCGGGACGGCCGCCTCTCCTCGCCGTCGGGGAGAGCGTGTGGAACTCAAGGAGGCAGGACGGCGGCCTCTCTTCGCCGTAGCGGGGTTTCTTGGGGTAGATGCGTAGAGCCTGCGAGTGCGGGCTGTAGTGGACGCCTTGGTCGGTGGCTCGGCTGACGAATGTGGGCATACTCCTCGAGTAGCCAGGGGAATCTCGGGTTCGCTGACATCGCTCTCCCACTCGGACTCGGAGGCGTCGGAGTCTCGGAGCAGACCGTAGAAGGCGGCGGCGATGTCGCTGCTCTTGCCTGCAGCTGCAGGGACGATGGCGCACAAGTTTTCATGGAAGAGCGCGATGAGCGGCGGCGCGCGGAGCTGACGGAAGCGGCGCCGGAAGGCGGGGAGGAGCGGACGGCGTGGAGAAATGTGCGGCACGCGAAAGCTGCGCGGGCAAGGCTCGTGACGTCGGGGAGGAGTAGGAAGATTTTTCGAGGAGAATGTCATCACCGAGCCCGGTTATGGTGGTGGGAGCGGGCGGCGGCGGTGGGGAATCGGCCATGGCGAGTGGGTTTATGGAACGAGACGGAACTGTGCCTGGCTTCCGTCTTGTGAAAGGGTAAAAGGCAACAGGATTAAAAAAACACGGCACGCACAGGCCGCGGCCCATGTAGTACAGAATCATTTTCTCTCCTTTTCCGTTTTGTTTTACATGTAATTCTCATCTAGCACAGGCCGGCCCATCTGGCGCACACTATAAGTTGCATATGCTGTTGGTAGTAGTGACGCCGCTAATTTTGAAATATACTTTTCTCTAAAAAATATTTTCTCTTTACATTATAGTTTTTCTCTTTACATTATAATTTTGAATAAATGGTAATTTAAAGGAAAATTTGTTTCACCGCATTGAAGTCTTAATTATATTTGAAATATACATCTTTGTTTCACCGTCAATATGTGTACAAATCAAGCTTTGGCTTAACTTCTATCAACCTGTACAGTCCATATGTAGTGACATTATTAATCTGAATTCTTGCTTTCAAATCCTCATCTTATTAATAGCTGCAATTTTTTACCCCATCCAGCGGTAATGGGGGTTCCCACTCGGTGGTGAGTCTTTCTACCGTACTGCGATCTTTTATGTTGAAGCTCCCGTGCTTATTGTAGATTTTATTCAACACTCTTCTTTTGTAATTTATTTAAAATTACATTTTATGCCTTCCTCTCTTAATTATTACTACAGAGGCGTAGACTTTGTGCTCTCTAGATCCTGAATTCTTCTATCAAAGAATTATGCACGCATCATTAACTTTTTATAAACTTGAGTGTTTACAATTACACTGTAAATGTAGATATCTTAATGCTTTAGTAAAAAAATTATAAATTGATCTAAGTAACAAATTACATAATTTATTGTCATCACGTATCATATTATTTAAAATGAATTGTTAGCTCAACTAGTTATATTCTTTTTCAGAAACTTTTCAGGTCTGTGATCAAGAAATCATAAAAACGAGAAAGCATGACAGCTCTATTCTTAGATGCGGAAGGTCACATCAATACATCATGTAGGATGGCTTTTCTGCTATCAAATCAGGACCATATAGAGCACAATTATTAACATATAACAGTAATTACTAACATTTTTTATTCCTTGTAATAATGTAAAGTAGCCTAGATTTCATCCATTTTGGTTTCACTTCTTTCTTTCAAGGAGACGTTGCCGAAATTCCCCAAGAGCCCATATAGGGTACAAGTTGCGGTAGTTCCCGCTATTGAAGTATAAGGAACTATTGAAGCACGCAACATGTTCCTGCAATCAAAAGTCCGTCATGCACTAGTAAATAAGGACAAATTTAGAGTAGCACTAGGTCCATGTTTATCTATAGTCTACATACTAAATTTAATGTGGCTTAAATATCTATGTTTAGTTTGCGATAAACATAATTTTTTCTAAACATTCTCAAGTAATCTCTACCTATTTGGTAAAAAAAGTCATCTCTACCTCTAGATCTAAGATTTCTTGGAGTTGGAGCTAATAAGTGATACCTGACCTTAAGTGGGGTCGAACTACGTACCAGTTTGACTAATGTATATTGCACTGTTGAGTTGGGAAAATATGTAGTGCAAACCACAAGTATCATGAAAACCTGTGTAAACCACGGCGAAAAGTCGTCTAAATTCACGAAAAAATATAGATGATATGATGATACACAACCTTGTAAAATATCTTGTCCAAACTCAACTTTGTTTGTGAGATATAAAAATAACAAATTTCTAACAAATCGTGCGGACAACTTTACGGCTTGAAATTTGTTTCCCACAAATGAAGTCGAGTTTGGACAAGATTATTTTCAAGGTTGTGTATCATCATATCATCTACATGTGTGATTTGTTTGGTGAATTTAGGCGATTTTTTTTGCAATGGTTTACACGATAGTTGTGGTTTGCACTAGATATTTTCGAGTTGAGGTTTGGTATAGGACCATATATTCAATTTAAGTAGACTAGACTTAGTTTATTTCAGGCTGAGAACTATCAAGCCCCAATGGAATAAGGCCTATGATGTCAGCCGAGTCACAACCTAAAATAGAAACAACATGCCCTATATATTGTTCTACAGACAATCCTACTCTACCAACCTACTTTAACTGCTAGTGCATTATTGTGATTTTTAAAATTTGATGCTATAGAATATGTTAGTGAAATTATAAGGCTGACCGTATTTATAATTTCCCCAGTTGTGCTGTTTTGAAATGCATCTAGATCTATTGCCATGCCAAATAGAAAATATGGAGATCTACAAAGTGCACAAAACACCCTATGTCTACGTAATACATAGGAATATACGCATCTAACACCCACTCAAACTCTTAGTGAATCAAAAACATTATGTTTAGCGATCAAATAACTGCTACGATTATGTCTAGGCCTTCATGAAGAAATTGGCCATCTAAACCTTTGAAGGCACACATGGATAGCATCAACTAATTTTATTGTTGAGCTCATGCTTCACAAGATTCAAGCAGAACGTATGGGACCCGTATTGTCAGAAGAAAGAGGGGTTAGTTTTGTGGCACGAACACTAAATTTCTCAAGAAGCTAGTTTCTCAAGAAGCTAGAGCTGGAGCTACCAGTGGGCGGAGGGGCCGGGATGGGTTTCCTGGGATTGAAACAATTTTTTTCCTTTTTTTGGCCCATTTTTGAGGTTTAAAATCACAGCCGGCTGGTAATATGAATTGACTATGATAACTATTATCACTGCCGGTTGCAGATGAGAATTTTATCACTGTTGAGTGGTTACTACCGAGGCTGAAATTCGGCTGTGAAGAGGGTTACGACGTGCCTGTGCTAGGTCTGAGTGTAGTAGTGTCACCTTAGCCAGGTTATGTACATAGTCATGGTAGCCTTAGCCATTAGCCAAAAACTAGTTTGTGTCTTGGTTTTCTAAGCAATTAAGGGGGAAATAAGGAAAACATAATATGCTATGAGAAAACAAAAATTAGAGTGATCACTAGCCCAGGTTGAATCATATGTGCTTGAAATTGGAGGGAGATAGAGTGTGGAAAGAAAAGACAACAAAAAATGTTTCTAAGAAGATATTGAATAAGATGATGGAGATTAGCATAGTAGATCTAAGTAGGAGCCTAGACCAACATACTTGGATGTGAGTAGAGTGAGAAATATTAGGGCAGGTGATACCAATACAGAGAAAACTCCCAACAATACAATTATAGCAAGTGGGTTCGATCTTATGAGGCTCATCATCAATACGTAAGTGAAGAGCTAGAAATAATGGCACGCCAACAATAGTTAGGGATGCATCATTGGTGGTCCAAACAACATGAGGTAGATTGGGATATGATATTGATGTGGTAAACAAGTCAAACCAAGATATATTAGATGCACCAAAATCAACAGCAACCACATGGATGGTATACTTGGATGAGCAAGAGGTTGCCATGAGAAATAGCACCTCACTGCCAAGGTCTGCATTGAGGTAGTAAGGTGGCGAAACAAGTTGAGGATCTCCTTTTAGTGACAAACACCGAGCAAGGACAAGCCCATGGAGTCGAGGTGCCACACCAGAGCCTTTAGAAGACCATCTGCCAACCATGGCTGAATGTAGCATTGCTTCATGCAACAATCCTTCTCACCATGGCCATGTCTATCACAATAGGCACAACAACCAACACATGATGCTCCAGCCACCAGTAGAGCGAACATGATGGTGGAAAGGACACTATGGGAAGTGTGGTAGCCAGAACGTAGGTTTGCTTCAGACCCACGGCATGAAGATATCTCTCCTTAGCCTAGGCACATGGGATGTGTGGGAAGGGTCCATCATGTTGGTCATCTCTCACATTAGCCGTAATAAACTACCTGCGTAGGCATGGAACGTTTGCGAACATTCAATGATGGAGGACATGTTCTCTCACACTAGCCCCATAGCTACCTGCATAGGCAATGTGAACATCCATGTTGAAGACAAACTTCACCCAAATGGTGTCGCTCGATGCATACGAATAGCACCTAGTCAGGCCACATACACCATGAAGGCTACTGATTCTGCTACCTTCAATCTTTTGTGTTCAGTTTTAAAATTTTCCCCTTTTTTCTAAGAACTAAAGAGCATAGGATATGCAAGAGAGACCTAAGGGAGGGGATGAGGAGCAAAGGTTGCACATGGCATGTGGGTGCATAGGAGCATGCACCCGTACGAACATGGTCAAGGTGGTGGGATGGGGCTTTGAATAGTTTTTTAATAATTTAAGCAGTGCAAAATGTGTTTCTTTTAAAATTCTTATAGTTAATTTAAATGGGGTGTTGCATTCATGCCTTTGCATTGAATTTTATGTTATGAAAAATGAATTTATGAAACTCGGTATAGATGCGGATTGGTTCTTACTCTATTTATAAAATAAATAAAGTTCTTTTTTAAAAGTTTATTTCAAAACTCAAAAATATTAAGAATATTTCAAAACTTATTTTTTGGTTTAAAAGGATTTTGATTTTGATACTCAAAAGAATTTACAAAGCAAAACAAAAGAAGAAGGAAAAAGAAAAGGGCCCTCATCTCCCTCTCTCTTTTTCTCTCAAGCCCACCCCTTCTCTCTCTCTAGGCCAAAAACCAGGCGGCCCATTCCCTTAGTCCCCCTTCCCACACTCCCTCTCCCTCTGTCTCGGGCCGGCCTACTCTACCTCGGCCCAAACTCCCCTACCGACCAGCTTACGACTTTGCGAAGACCTGTGTTTTTTGGTAATAGTCACTGGGCCTGGTCACCGCGACACCCTTTTGTGAGGGGGCACCCCTTCTCCCGAAGTTATAGGGATGTTTTGCCGAGTTCCTTAGAGAGAGTTGTCTCGCCCCCCTAGGTATTCTCTACCTACCCACCTGTGTTGGTTTTGGGTACAGGTACCCTTTTGTTGAAGGTCATTCGAGCTTTTCCTGGGAGTATGGCATGGGTTACATACTTCAGCGCCGTAGCCTCGTGGAGAAGCAATGGCTGGTCCACAGGGCTCATACTTCAGCGCTGCAGCACTTGGTACTCGGAACTTGGCTCGTGACATTATCTCTACCCCTTCTTACCCTAAAAAAGCAGGGTCAGCTTGTGTCCTTAAACCTATAACCATCTTTTAGCTAACCTAGCCTCCTCCGTCCCTCCATACCAACAAGGGGCAGTATAGGACCCATCCTCCCCCGCGAGCCCACCAAAGCAAGCAGCAACGCTAGCTAGCGCCCCTTCCCTCCAGTCACCAGCAGCTAGGCTCCGTCTGTCATCTCTCTCTCTCTCTCTCTCACAACTGTGCGGGCCCTGCTTGTTAGAGCCATCCCCTTCCTCTTGTCACATCGACCCTTTGCCATGTCCATGTTCCTGTGCGACTGGGCCTTTCGTTGCGGACCCAGCATGACCGCACGACCCTTCCATCCACACGGATTGGGCAAACTCCCCTATCTACTCTACCCCACTCACCAAATCGACGCAGTCACATCGTGACCCACCGTCGCCGCCATGGATGGCATGATGCGCCGAGCTCCACGGACAACCCAGCTCCTCCCCTCGCCTTTGTCCTATAAAGGTATCCCTGGCACCGCACGAGCATGCCATAGCTGTCTCACCCCTTCCCCTGTCCTATCTCTCACTTCAGTGACCTCAGTCACCTCCGCCACCGCTATAGGCGACCCAGTCGGGGCTCATTGATCTCCAACCACACAACCTCAAACGCCTAACCGATTTCTCCTTTGGCCCTACAAAAGCATGCCATGCATGTCCCACACCTCCATGGCATTGATATATGATTGCAATGCCATCTCCATGACATGCCATCACCATCGCCCCACCTCACTCAACCCAGACCTCACTCGAAATTTTGTCTCGACAAGGTGGAACCACCAGCAGATTTGCGGTGGCCTCCTAGATCTCCGCCGCCGCTCATTAGTACTCCCCGGCCACAGGAGCGCCGACTCCGGCCAAGCTCCAACAAGTTGTCGCCATGGGAGCTTGTACTATGTCGCCCCGTGCAGTAGGGAAAGGCCAGGGGTGCAGGCCACCCTTCGATCTCACGTGGACAACCCGGATGAGTTGTTGACAAACGGTCAATTGACACAAACCATACTGCCACATCAGCGCCCTCCAACGAATCACAGGCCACCACATCATCGGTCAAGCTCCTGTCAACACATTTTTGCAATTTAGCCCCTATCTTTTTGTAAAATAGGACCCACAGTCCACAATCCTATTCATGAGTCATGCAATTCTTTCTTTTTAGCCCCTGTGTTTCTCAGTAATAGTGGTTGTAGTCCAACAATCATTTAAATTTTAGTTTTATTTATTTAAAATCCAAAAATAGTTTTTCATATTCTCGAGAATTGGCACTAGCACTATTTAAGCCGTATCTTGCGCGTTTTAGCTTCGTATTGTCTCGTTCTTGTCATGTTAGCTTCGTGACAATGTAAGCTACGTGTTAGTGGTATCATAGCTGAGTTGACCATAGGACACTAGCCTAGATAGCCATGATGCCTTATAAAACTATTTTGACTAAGCTTGCCTTACTATTTAGTTTTCTAATTTTCCTTTTGCTTAAATTCAAAATTTTTGGTCCAGAACTAGGTCTTCCAGACTTAAGGTGCCCTCCCTAATATTTGATCTCGATAGATCATTAAGTGCTGTGTACTTATGCACTTGATTGATTTTGATCTTTGTAATGATTGTTGGTGTGTTGTAGGCATAAGGCTCCAATGACATCATTTGTTTACCTACTTTATTTAATTAAATTTAGTTGGGGGTTTTCTTTCTAAATATATCCTGTCTCACTCATATCCTACAATCATATTAGATGTTGAGCACTAGGAGTGGCAGAGGAACTGGAGCTGATGCTCAAGGTGGAGACAATGTGAACCCTTAGCCACCACATCCACAACAGAACGACGACAACCAGAACCTTCCACCATCACCTGTACCACCAGCTTATGATCATGTGCAAATGGCCACCATGCAGAACTAGATGATGTAGACCATGGCACAAATGATGACTACCATGCAACAGATGGCTCAGATCCACAGTAGACCGGGGTCAACCATGCCCTGCACGCGGATGACATGGTAGCCATGTAGGCACCACACCTTTGCCACGTCAGCAAAGACCGCGTCAACGCGATCAGCACTGTGTCAGCCCTGGCACTTTTGTAGAAAGCCCCCTGCATTTGCTATAATCAAACCCGCGGTCCACTACACTATTCACTAAGCCTTGCAGATTTTGCTTTCTACCCCCTGTGCTTTTGGGTAATAATGGCTGCCATCCAAACATCCATTTTTATTTATTTTAGATTGAAAAAATGAGTTAGTCTAATTACCAAATTGTCACTGACTTCAAATGCTTATAACTTTCATGTTTTAGCTCTATTTTCATATCGACGAGGTCTACACATTAATGTACTTTTCATACTGTTTTCCACTGTCTAGTACTGTTCTTATTATGTTTTGTGGGCCATGTTTGTTTTTTTGCTAGCGGATGGTGTCGATTGTGAGAACCTCTAGGACCAAGAGTTTGATATCCCGGACCCGACCTAGTTCGAAGGCTAGTGTCCTTGACCAGTCTTGCTCCTACATTTGTTTTACTTTGAGTTAGAGTAGTTAGACCATTAGTTTGCATGCAGAGTCTAATTTTGAATCCTATGTTAGGGTTTACTAGAATTGATTCATCGTCCTTGTAACCTGGGATTTTGGATGGGTAGTTATCATGCTTAGCCTACAGTCTTGGGATGGGAAGGTTATAATTTAATATTGATTAATGATCTATGCAACATGTGGGTTGGTAACTTTTTAGCAACATGGTGACTACAAATCTAGCAGGATAGAAAGTTTGGTTGAAGTTGGTTTATGCCATGGAATGGCGGCTAATGTTTGTGGTTTGGGTTTGTGCTCGTTCCTATTGGATTCTAAGGACCGGTTGTTGAAGCATGTAACCAGCTTTACAGTGCAGCCACGAGGTCTATATTGTATGACTTGGTTGAATAATTAGCTGCCCATTCCTGTGCGTTGTGGAGAGTTTGGTGGCACAAGAGGGGGTCTAAATCAGCGAATCCTTAGTGAATGCACAAGGGTGGGAACCACAGCTTTGTAAAGGCCATGTAGCTAGTGTGACCCCACTAAGCACCTAGGTAGTGTGAGTCATGATGGAGAAAAACACAACTTGTGGTGAAAGTGTGCAACCTCCGCAGAGTGTAAAATTGATATATCAGCCATGCTCACGATCAAGAGTGGGCTTGGACTTCTTCATGATTATATGGCTCTTTGTTTCAGTTGGGAGGCTTGGATGGAATCCAAGTGTTGGTTGGCTTGGATTGGATCCAAGTGTGGTTTGGCTCGGATGGGATCCGAGTGTTGATTCAGTGGTTCTCTGAGGAGAAGGCAGAATTCACCTAGTAATTAGGTGCTAATGATTTAAGGAAAATTAGGATGTGTTGCTTAAGTGCTTGTGTGAAACCAATAGAAGACTTTCCTTGTATTGGCCCTCATGTCATACTTTTTCCACACTTGCGGAGTACATTTTGATGTACTCACCCTTCTCTTTGTCCCCCCTCGCTACCCCACCTAGTTGTTTGGTCTAGAAGATAGTCTCTAGAAGATGGTGTTTCCAGAAGACATGTCGTTGTTAGGCTGGTGTACCTGCTCTACTAGAACTCTGACACAATTTTTGTTTATACGCTTTGGTTATTTTGTAATATGTAATCACTTGTGTAATAAACACTGGTTTTCTATCATTTTGTTATCACTAGTATGAATAAACAGATCCTAGCATACATGTGATGTGCATTCGGTTTTGTTTTATAAAACTGGGTGCGACACTTATGGGCCTACAACTGAGTAGGCAAGTGTCGGCTTGTTTGGTAGAAGGTGTAGGGGTGGCGAACATGGCCATCACAAGTACAGCGGCATGTGCAAAAATTGAGGCAAGGGACGAAAATACAGAGTTTCCCACCGCCTTTGTCAATAGCACGACGACAATTGCAAGGTGGATCTGATTTGAAACCCTAGGCTTTTATACAATGTTATGAAATGCAACTCACCTCTATCCATGCCCCAAAATGGAAATTTGGAGATGTACAAAGTGCACAAGACCCCCTATGGTCCACGTGAAATACACAACTATATACATCCAACATTTGTAAGTGTCAAAATAAAATATTGTAGATTTGGCTAACTACCTAAAAATTGTGGACAAGTCTTTAGGGTATTACGTTGTTAGCCATTTGCCCCTACTATTAGGAAAAATAAAATTTATAGTAAGAAAACAATTTGGCTCTCCATCAAAAGGACTAATATTTACTAATAATTTAGCCCACTTGTAGGACAATATTAGAAAGAATCTAAACTCTTGCAGTGATGTCTAGAACAGTCTAGAAAGGGTGTATGAAAATGTTGTGTATACTCTCTCTGTAGCAACAACGCGAAGACTTTTGTGATACAAAATCCATCCATAATTGATTGTTGTTAGCCATCTATGACATCCATTAGTTGGAAATGGTAGAACTTTGTTGCATCACTGTGATTTATGTTCCTCATAGGGAGGTGTATATGTCTTTTCCTATCCAGTTTAAACTATCATAAAGTTACAGCAATCATTATGTTTGTGGGTGGAGGGGGCTATATCAGATTTGTCATGAAAGGGTTTCTCAAAAAAAAAAAAATTGTCATCAAAGGTAATAATATAGTTCCGATCCCTTGGAGACCTTAAAAAATAATATTGATAAATATTTTATTGCTGAAAGAAAAAGGAACAACCCAATAATCATCAGTCAAAATTTTGTTCTAACTCTTATATAAGAACAAAAATAATAACTTACTTGCTGGGGAAAGTCACCAGATTCTAGTTGCATATTGATCAACACTTTTGCTGCTTTATATAATGGTTTTGGATCACGTTCCACCTACATACCATGCCCATAATATGAAACAATTAGCATATATCATAATAATTTCCTAAATAATGTAACTGTGGCAATTCTAATCAGTTTGCAAAATATATACCTGTCCACCATAAATTAAGGCTAACATTGCCCAAGCAGTGTTCACTGCATGAGGTCTACCAGCATCCACATATTCCTGCAAAATATTTATGTCTAAACCATGATAAAATTCGTTGATACTTATAGAGTATCACTTTTGTTTTTTGAGTAACAATACTTAGAGTATCACTAAGTTCGGTAGAAAAGAGAAGAATGTTCAAGATTTAATGCATCCCATAACATTGAATTATTGCTTAATAGTTAGTTATGACACAGTTAATGAATCATCCAATTTATATTAATTCTAAAGTTTGAAGGTTGTACAACTTTTACATAACTGAGCATTTTACAAGAAAACTGAAGACACGAGGAGAATAGATTATTTACTTTCTAGATTTTAAGTACCAAAAAAAGTAGATTAACATTAGATTATATATGAAGAAAGTAAGAGTTGGTTGTTTGCAATTCTAGCATATACTAACCACAGGTACCTGAGTACATAACTGCTTGACTACATGTGGTGTGACAACTATATGTGGTTAAAAAAACAGCATAAATCATATAATTATCTAAATTTTCATGAAACAAGATAGTTTGTTACTAGGATTATTATTAATATATAAAAAAAATGGATGGACGATATGTGCCCCCTAGTTTATCCCAACTATTATCATGATGTATATATAACACAATTATATGTTATACACAACTAAATCTAGTTGTTTTATAAAAACTAAGAATGGACTAAACATTGATTGTTTTAACATCAAGAAATCAATAACCTTGTAAAACCCTAACATTTACTATTTTGGCTTCAGCTTGTTTGTGCCAAATGTTTTTATTTTGAGTGAGAATACAACTAGTTTTAGTCTGATGTTATCTAGATAGGCTGTACCAACTTAAAAGCCTTTTGTAATATCATCCTAACACCCTTACGTTAACTCTATTACACAAAGAAAGGAGAAAGGTACAAGAAGAGGAGCTACGCATATGCAGGCTCGCATCATCATATATAGAAACTTTGTGACTAGAAACATCTTTTACAAAGCGTAGGATACTAAAGAATAAATATATACTTTTTGTCAGTTGAATGGTGTCATATGTATTTGATAGAATCCATTAAGTTTTTAAAGAGTGGCATCAAACAAAAATATACCCACAAACATGACCATAATTAAGCAACTAATTGTTATTCAGAATAACTTGATACTATCATGTAATGAGAGGCTACTAATTTACTTTTTCTTCCTAGATGTACTAAATAGGATACTAGTTGTTGTAAACAAGGATTCATGGAAAACACACAACTGAATAAAATAAAAAACGAGATTTATGCATTGGTGAGTTAATTAATACCATGTGTCCCTGTATATTGAGTTACCAAATATAGAAATATAACATGAACTAAGCAAATCATGCACTAAGTCAAATAATGAGATGTAACACTTACCTCAGTTTCACTAGAAAGATAAGTTTCTCCCCATCCACCTATATGTAGTTGCTTTGACAACAAAAAGTTGCATGCTTTCCTGATAGTATCACTATTTTCATAAGTTCTTCCGGAAATAGCTAACCCTTTTTTATCGCAAAAGAATGACCCATATGTGAAACATATACCCCAACTGCCAAACCTATTATATCATAAGATATATAGTTATTGATTCCATATAAAATTGAGAACTATTAGCATATAAGAAGTGGTAAAAAATTAGAGACCAAGAGCCATCTTTTCGTTGTTCTTTCTCAATAAACTTGGCTGCACTTTCAATGCAATTTCCTATCTCTTCTTTGCGGTACCCATGATCCAGGTCTCTGAACATAATCAGAGCTTGTAGCGCTGATGATGTGCATTCAACAGATCTGTCAGTTGGTTCAAGACAACAAATTAGCTCCCATTCATAAGAAAACAAATGAAATAATCATATTTATGTAGTTAACAAAAATATTTTATTTCTTACGGATAATCAACAACAATGTTTCTAAAGCTCTCCGAAGGGTTGAGAACCTATTGCCAATAAAATAATAACATTCAGTGTCTATGACAAAAAAATAATCTAGTTAAATTTCTCTCCTTATTGGAATCCATTTACCATGGAATTTTAACAAAAATATATTGCAGCTTGAAATTCTCACCTCCAATAAAGGTGTAGTTCGCTTACACTCGTATGTCGAGAAGGTGCCATCATTGTTCTTCGACAATAGGAATAAAATCAATAACCATAGATAAAAATATGTGCAAACAATATGTTATAAAATTGTTAAAAAATTTATCTCCTAAGACATATTTTATTTGATTTGATTCAATGTATATCTATGAGTCATGGTCCTTCACATCTACAGGGTGGTGGGCAAGACTTCCCTGGTTAGTAGCCGAAAATCGTATCCCGTGACAAAAATATAAAAGCTAACTGATTTGATCCAAGAGTAGACTAGAGCTTTACACATGAAGGTCAAAAAAGATGGGAAGTGAGGTAGAATTTGTCGTTCAAATCACCATATTTTAAGAAGTGGAAGAATAGTGTTTGAATTGGTTAAAACCGTATGAATATGTGCATGATGTGAAAGGTGGTTGCAAATATGGGAGCTAGTATTGAGATAGATTATGTCATCTTGAAGAATATTAATAGTTAATAATAAAACTATAAGAACATGACAAATGATCTAAAAAAATCATATACCACATAAGAAAGTATGCAATCCACTGCATCATACAAACTTTGTCCTTTTATTGGTTCCCCCACAAGATCCGGGGAGATCTTCGATAGCAATAGCAATGCCTAAAGAAATGCAATTGAGTGTTAATGGAAGAGAGTTTCATTGAGATATTTCTCAAAAATCAGGTATCATAAATATTTTCACATTTGGGCACTCAGATGGGTTCCATTTAATCATAATTTATGATATAACTGCATATTTATCAACACTTATAAATTTTGTTGGAAAATAATATAGTATCTGCATTATAGATAAGATAAATCAAAAGCAATAGCGTTTGTTATGGATGTAAGTACTTATCTACTACACATGTTTTATTTATCCCTCTATATTTTACTATAACAACCTGCTACACAACACTATGCAAATTGGATCATAACTATTTTCTAATGGATAATTGCCAAAATAGTAATATATGCCATTATATCATAGCACATCACTTATAATTGTACTAGGGAAGAACATAATCTAGTTTTTAAGTGAATGAGAAATATAAAAAAATTCCAAACCTTCAATGCTTCAGCAGATCTGAGTCGAATCTTGACCACCCATTATCTGCTGTTGAAAGTGTCCATGAACCTTTTGATTTGTGACGGTAGTAAGTTTTGTAGTCAGGATGGTTTTCACGAATCTACACATAACAATGCAAATGAAAATTTTGCTTAACAAACATTATTTGACAATAATATGAACAAATGGTGAGGAACTTGAACCTGTGAACTTTTAATAAATTCATGAGCTTTCAGGAGTGTTGAACCAATCTCATTAACAAGACCTGTGGAGCAATAGGCTTGGATAATGAAAGAAGTCTCCCATGTTGGACAACCATCATAGACCTAGCATAGAGAGTTTGTGCAATGCTTCTTAAGAATTAATAGAAAAAAATGGCTCATTCTTTAGAAATAGGAAGAACACCTCAATGCGATGGTACACACTCTTTAGTTCAAATAACTATGATTGGAAATAACCACAAGTTGATAAGCATACACAATATATATTGCCAGATCAGGACTTTTGTGAAAGAAGTCAGAACTTTTTCTATGCATCCCATTGATTAGTTGAACATGAGTTTTACGGGTGAAGGACCTGGGTTACATGCTATCAACGGTGGTGATGTTCAAATTCTTTGGTTGTTTGTACTATCGTTGTATGATGAACATTATAAATTTTTAAGGGTTTGACTGGAATGTTGCTACAATTAGGAAAAAGTGGAAGGATGTGTGTGGATGTTAAGAATGGTATCATTTGTAGCATTTGGCATGTTGAAAACTAATTTTTAGATTCTAAAAGATTTTGTTCTGGTCATTGATATACTGGTGTTTGAGGTCAAAATAAGGGATTAAGAAGTATATTAATGAATAACAATGAGTACTGCAGACAACTTACGTGTATTTTGTTTTTGTGGTTAGGTAGGTAGTGAGATTAATGAGGGAAAGCTGAGACTTTATCTCCATCAAGGACTTTTAGTTAGTTTACACATTGGATTGCTCTGGATAATTGAATCTTTTTATATACTCATTCATGCATGGTTCAAATGCAGCTATATAGTTGGGTGACTACAAAAATGAGAGAAAAAGGGTATAGCTCGGTCGCAGCTGGTTCTCGAATGAGAACAATGGATTCAATGCAAATGGGCTAGGATATTACTTGTTGATGTGCTTGTCTAGTTCAATTCGTAATCAGATTTCCTGCGGGAGGGGGTCTCCTACACTATGGAAGAGGACACTTTGTGCCCAATGGAAACCCAAGGGATTGATTGGGTGCTCATTTTAGGGAGAATAAATTTAAATTGTCTTGTCAACTAACTACCAAAATATCTTGTTTGCTAGGGAGCATTCTAGTATAGAGATAACTAGTTTTGCTCGACAAATTTGTTACAATAATAAGCTTACCAACAATGAAAATGGAGAGTGGTAAAATTACAATAAATGAATCATTTAGGATCTACAATATTTGCCATCAAAGTTTTTCAGTAAGAGTTATGTGCCATTGTCAACAATGAAAAAAAAAAAATGAAGAGTGATAAAATTAGTACACAAAATAAAGAGTGGTGAAATTACAATAAACAAATCATTTAAACAATATTTGCCATCAAAGTTTTGCAAGTTATAAGCCATTGTCAACAATGAAAATCAAAGAGTGGTAAATTACTACACAAAGCAAGCAAGATAATACCTGTGCCTTCATTCCGTCCTCCGCAAGCCATAACATATCATATATCCTTGGAAAATGTTTTTTGAATGAATCTGAATTTGGATTTTCTACCCAACAACAAATCATATCTAGTGCCTAGTAGCAAAAAGTTGACAAGTTGCTATATATTAGTATACTATTCCATTCAAAAAAAATTAGTTATGTGTAAGGAGAGATAAGTCAAGTTAATTTAGTCATAACAAACCATTTCCACGAGTCCATACATTTGGTTGTTTTAACAGTGAAACAAGTCCACTACTTGAGGATTTGGCTAATTGCTATACTAAGCTAACAAACTTCCTGTTGGAATCTAATTTATATATTGCTATTGAATTTGAAAAAGCAATGCATCATTATACAAGTCTGTAGAAAAAATTAAAATAAATGAACTGGTGTCAACTGATGCACAGATCTTTAAACATTATCTCGATATCATACTTTTAATTAAACTGTTCAAATTAGATCTGCTTGTGTCCACAAAGAAGGTATTTTCCTTTCCCAGCATTAGTTAAGAGAGCTAACTTTGCTCACATAGTAGAAAATGGAGTTAGACCTCCTTTCTTTTGTTACAAATAAGCATTGCTATCAAGCATTTATGCGTACTACATACCTTGTTTATTGGACATACACAGATGTATTTACTAGTTTCATCTTCGTAGTGGATATGTTCCATGATATTTTTCAATGCTATGTCTCTTAACTTATTTACTGGCCAACAATTCAGCATTGGCTCTATAACCTTATTAAGGCAGGTCCATACAAGATTTTGTGCCATTGTCCGTGGATATATAAGGTCCACCTGTATGAAAAAGAAAAGGAAAACCATAACATAAGTCGAATGAGTCAAACATTTAAACTTTGTGCACTTTTCATTGCTGCTGCTAAAAATAGTATATAATCCAATATATACTCAGGTTTCTTACACACACAGTGAGAGAGAGAGAGAGAGAGAGAGAGAGAGAGAGAGAGAGTTAAGCATATCAAATAAGCCTATCATCGTTTTGTACTGCCCTTTATTGTATTTTTTCTTCTTTTTACTTCCCAAAGAGTAAGATAGACAACATTTATTGTGGAAGTTTTATTTTTTTACCACAAACTTATAAGATGCCCTAACTCTTTTTTATTATCTAAATTCTAGGCCCCTGAACTTTTTATGCGACATATCCCAAGAAAATACTGAATGGATATAAGTACTGGCTTCCGTTTCAAGCACTAAATGTCATAACTGAAGGTGCTATGAGAAGAAATATGACCATTCCCTATGCAAGAATTGAACATATTTAAATCCATTATAATGCTACTTTCATTTGTAAAAGTGAGAGCTTACTTGCATGCAGAACACTATACAAGCGAGGAGAAAGTTTCCCCTCGTAATTAACAACACCATCGGCCTCTTGTACTATACAAGCGTGTGTGAATATCCAGACTTTTCAAGAAGTTCAACAGAAAAGTTATTGTTTCCACATGCCTCAATTACTTTTAGATGATTTTGAATGCCATTAAATTTAACATACCTCACCTATTTTTTAGATGATTTCGAAAAACTCCAGACTTATACAGTTGATTTGTTATACTACACCAACTGAAATACATAGATTTGTTATACAGTTGACAATTTTTTCATACATTTTTCTAAAAAAATAGTAAAAACAATTGTAAGGGGAAGTAACCAAATTTTAGTAATTACAAACCTTGGCACAAGTATCACGAGCTTTTTTCCAGTCAACCTCACTGTATGGTACAGAATAGAGCTCATCCCTTAATTCCAATATAGTAGGAGTAATTGTTCCAATGAACTTTTTACCAAAGAGATAGGCCATAGGCAGATACACCATACGACAAAATACCCAAAATCGTCCTGAACCAGTAAGAAATGTAAAAGGTTTAGTGCCAGATAAAGAGATGCTATTTACGATGGTACAATCATTCCATTAGATTCGTCCCCAAGATCTTTTCATTTATGGCTTTAAAACTATTTTTGGAAAACCATTGTTTCTCAATATTAATACTTGGCCTGTGGGGGCTAAGACAACTAGGCATGGCATTAAGAAAAAGACCTTTTCACGTAGGTCAAGAAAACCCATGAACCCCAGTCCCACCCATATTCAATTAATGGCACCGTAGCCCTTGTGAGAATGACTACAACTAGGTCTAGGCCTTAGACGATCTGTGCTTTGGTGGGGGACAGACGAGGGGATTATCGGGTCGGGCCTTAGACCTATGCTTTAATGTGGGCCAGACATCTTTTTTAACCGTAGCCTAAAAATTCGCTTTCATGGATGGGGAGTCGAACTCAAGCCGTCTAACCAACTCAGCTAAAGGCTCATTCGCTATGTTTTCTTAGTCTTTTAGAGATGCTCTTGTTAGCAGGTAGTTATATTTATTCTAGTTAATAATAGATGATTTCTTGGACAACTACAGTCTTCAGAATATATCTTTGATTAGTACTTTTTTTGTTGCAAATATCAATGGGTAGATCCTTAGAGATGAGGCAACCGGAGGTGGCCACAAATATAGAAAACTGACAAAAAAATATAGGGTATTGTGAGCTTTGCAGAATCACACCAACAACATAGTCATGTAAACAATTATGCCTACGCGCTGAGTAGTGCATGGCAGTTCTCTCTCTCTTCTGTGATTGTTATTGCACAACTATAACACCTCCAGAACAACTTCTGTATGTTGCTTGAGCAAATTTCAAAACTAATTATGACATTTTCTTATATAAGAAGGTAGGTTAATAATTAATAAAGAGATGGAATGAAATTAGTAAGGAATATCCTGTCCTCTACCCCCACTCCTATCCCTATGTGCTGGCCTCCCAGGCCGCCCATATTTCCCTTTCTCCCAGTCCCCAAAAGTTCTGCAGGCTATCCCTCAAAGGCTTCAGAATTATGAGGGACATTATATTAGCTAAATCAAAGGTTCACGGGTAATTATATTGAGATACTAAGAAACAAGTACCTGGATGAATTGGAAGAAAGTGTGGGACAAGCCATAATTCAGGAATTATTGGATTATTTCCGGACCAATCATACAAACCCATCACCTTCATTTAAGAAGATAAGATCCTTGAATTATTCAGATCTAAGTCAAGAAATTGTAAGCAACATAAAAAGTCCATAACTACAATTGCAATTTTATGCATCCTGTTTCTGGTAAGATCTTTCTTGAAAGAAGAACCATATATAATTAAGAAACATAGAAAAAAGTTTTTTCATAGATTAATAGCACCTTGTATGGACACTTGGTAGGCAGGTCAAATTTTGTGAAATTACCACATTTAGCTCGAATTCAAGTAATAATTTTCTATTGCAAAAAAGTGAAAGGTACTTTAGCGTCCTAATTTAAAACAAAAGGAATGCTATGATAATCAATACCAGTATCAAAGGATTAAAAAATTGGATTGTTTAGTACTCAAAATCTGGAATATACTTTTAGTTAAAATTTGTTTGAAAGGGCCTTTCATATTTGGATAGGCTTATTGCAAAATATTTATATATGCAATCCAGTGGCCTTTAAATACTCATCTATTGATATGAAAAATATTTCATTAAATGTCATACCGAGAACCATATCTTTCCCCACTGCGGAATTGCAGCTGCACTTCCATGAGATAAAATCCACTGACGTCCTTTGGTTAATGCAACATTGGTGCTCTCTTCACCAATAAGTCTTAAGGCAACATAGTTCAAGCATGAGCCGAACATGGTGCTTGGTCCCAACACTTGTTTACCCCAACCACCGTCTTCATTCTACAAGGACCATGTTACATTAAAGATTTCTATGTTCCCATAGGAATAGACCAAACAACATTTATACGAAAGCAGATAGATAGACTCTCATAAACGTGCCTGATGATTGTAAATATAGCGGCATATCTCACGTTGATGTTCTTTAGATAGGACGGTATTGAGTGATCCAGTGGTATATAGAGCGAATACCTGAAATGATTTAGAATTCTCATAGTGTTGCATGCAGATCAACTACTAAGGTATACAGTTCCTGCCCTGCTCACAGTTTGTTAAGGATGTCTTAGAAGAAAGGATTAAGCTGAATTTCTTCTATTACTGATATTTACTCTAGCAAGTAGACAATAGCATAAACACATACTGTACTCTTATTTTCCTCCAAGTTTATGGTACTTCTGTATGGCATATGCTAATCAATAATGAACTAGCAGGCCTAGAATCGAACAAAAACTATTCGATTCTTATTTTTAACACGAAAACTATCTGATTCAGGTTAAATAACAGTGTCAGCTTCAAATTAAATGTGTACCAGGAGAGGCATAATGAACAAAATGCCACTATAGTCTGCTGGCCAGCACCCATCATCTGCTTGCAGACTTGAATCTTGGGCGATGGCTCGCCTCAGTGCTGCTAAGATGATCTCCTCTGTGACTTCTACATTTTCTGCGAATTTGGCGGGTGGAGGATCCACCTGAAGATGTTTCTGTTTTGCATACTGCAGAGTCCAACATGATATTTTGACGAGCTTCAGATTCAGACCAAGAAACGAATTGATGAGATTTTATTTGTACAAAATTAAATGTTGAATTCCTATGAAAGGATGATGCATGCATGACATCAGCAAAGTATGCAGCTGACTTGATCATGTATATGCTTTCTCGGTCCTGCATGAACTGCGGACAGACACACATGCTTAGCATGCTCGGCTTCAGCGGCAAGAGCAGGGAACGACGTAGCAGTTTGCTTGCGAGTGCTGACAAGGGCAGAAGGTTTCACGTTTTCACATGGCCAGTGCACGGAGAGGACAAGGCATCGATCTATGAACCAGACACAGCAAGATGGTGTTCTGTAGATGATCCATCAGCCGGCGAAGAACAGCGCTGTCGTGCTCACGATTTGGGCAATATCGATGATGGTGCTTCACGTAGACCTCCTGATCTGCTCTCCTGGCCATGGATTGGTAGCCGGTTGCATTGGACGGAGAAGCGGCAGACGGCGTCAACAGCAGCGGCGGGTGTGCTTCGGAGCTCGGCGAGATCGCAGCGCGTGACTAGGGGATCGCAGCAAGGCGGTGCTGCAAGCTCTGGTTGAGGCGGCTCCTGAACTAGTGTCGGGGAGAGGGTGAGACTGCATCCAGGCTCGGGTTTTATGGGGAGGCTCTCGGCTGTTTCCAACGAGAGAGGGAGAGATTGGGCCTTTGGGCCTAAACGAGAGAAGAGATAGTTTTCTCTCTCTCTCTCTTGTTCTCTTTTATTTCAAAGCCTTTTCAAAACCTCTTTTCAAAAGCATTTTGAATCCTTTGAAGTTTTTGGTCAAAACCATACATTTTCCAATAAATCCAATGCACCGGCATATAATATCACCATCACTGGCACTTCCGAAAATGCTAGTCCCGAGTTTCTGATACCGAAAAGGGGCTTCAACAAACCTACTATATATGCCAGAATTGAAATGAAATCGAGTAACAAATTAAAAGCACAAAGCATGTGATTATTTTTATTCAAAACATGTTTTTCCCCTTAATGGAACTAGTGAGAACACGTAGCGAGAGCAAGTCTATACTTATATAATGTTGAGTCAAAAAGTATCTCTTTCTAAAATCGAGGGAGACTAATATGGCCTAAGCTCGCTTTATCAATACTTGGTTCAACAATGACCCACCACCCTTTTCTTTCACAATATTTCCTGATTCTTATGCTTCAGGTAGCTGTAAATTTAAAGCGCACCTCTCTGCTCTCTATTTCTTTCTCCTGACTACGTCTGCAGCATGTAGTCTTCTAAACACCTCTGGTTATACTTACTCCAACCCAATCACTAGCCCCGAGACACCAACTCTTGCTCGCTCGGTCTCCCCGGACACAACCGCCCATCTTTAAACAATATTCAGTATTTTTCGGAAGCCTAGCTAAGCTGGATAAGCTACTAGCTGTTACCTGCATGCGCAAGAGAAGGTCAGAGGACTCCCTCTTGTGGAAGCGGCGCTCCGTGAACTCCCTGCGCACCCTTTCCACCTCGGCGCGTTCCTCCGGCGTGCCGAGCTCGGGGTCGAACTCCCACACCGCCCGCCCGCGGAAGTTGTTGGAGGACTTCAGCCATGGCCCGGCCCCCTCGGCGACCTTGAGCCTCCACATGATCGATCGCCGGGCGCAGCGAATTGAAGAGAGAGGTGGCCAAACTGATTGTACGTCGTAGTACCCACGCGTACACAGCTTAGCAAGCACAAAGAGCAGGAAAACTAGCTCCTCTGATATAGCGCCACAGAACATGCTGTGGTGGGGACGCACTAACGCCTAACAGTATTTTCGACTAGCCTTAAGTGACTCATAACGTATCAATAATCTCCAGTATTAACCACGTGCTATAACTCTACCTATCTACTACTAAAAAGAAGGAAATGTCGACAAGAACTGCACCACTGACGCCACCGAACCGCTCCAGCTTTGCCACCGGCGGACGCCGCCGCCGCCGCCGCTGACGATGGCTCTACGCCGCCGAACCACTCCTACTTTGTGAACCGGGACGCGACGCCGCGGGACGCTCCACTGCTACTGCTGCCGGTAAATATCCATTTTTATCCACCATTTTTTTTGTTTTTGCCTGTACCTGTATGATCACGACATAGAAGCCTCAGCCCCAGTTTCTGGTACCATGGACAAGCACTATCTACGTTGATCTTCAGCATGCCTGACGGGGGAGGTTTCCAGGTGCATCCTGCCGTCGTCGGACATGCTACAGTAATCTTTGGCTCTCGGAACCGAGTCGGCAATAACAGTAGGGGTTAGCTGCTTGTCTGCTGCATTTACTGCATTTCGTACGCTCAGCCATTTCCATAACAAGGCCACGTTTAGTTGGCTAGAAATTTGCAAAAAGCATTATTCCAACTCCTGTAGCACTTTCGTTTGTATTTGGTAAACATTGTCCAATTATGGACTAACTAGGCTCAAAAAGATTTGTCTCGTGATGTACAACAGAACTGTGTGATTAGTTATTTTTTTTTACCTACATTTACTACTCGAACATATGTTTTTGGTGTATTTAATGTGATGTGATGGAGAGAGTGGAAAAACTTGGAAGTTTTTGGCAAATATTTTACCGGCCCAAAATTTGAATCATGTCAGGTTGCTATTTTGTTTGCGAAAGGATCATTGCTTCGTGTCCCACAAATTAATTACATGTCGGTAATCATTCACTATGATAGGTAGAACAGAACCTTTACCTATATTTCCAATGCACTGTAAACAACAGTGTCTGTCAGTTAGAAAAAAACATGGCTCCACATTTTCCTTCAGATATTAAATTGTCATGTCGCAGGATGGGCCTCACGGCCAAGGCCCAAGGGGCACGCGCGCACGCGCCTGGCTGCCCGGCCGCCGCCTGCCGCAGTCCGTCGTCATCCTTCGCTTGGTCGTTAAGTAATAATTATTTAAGAAATAAATATTTAGGGAAAGAAATAAATTGCTTTGTCAAAGAGGTATTCCGATCTATAAGGAAACCTTCTAGATATTTCTTAGCATGCAAGTCTCACTTGGACTATAAATACAAGGGGCATGTAATCAATTGAATCTAATCAGAAAATAATCAAAGGGGTAAAACCCTAAGCTTTCAGCTCTCGGCCCTCTCTGTCCTTCTCCACGCGCGCGCACGCGCGCGCCGCCATCTACGCCGCCGCTGGTGCTCACGCCGCCGCCTCCGCCCATGCGCGCGCAAGCGCGCGCCGCCACCACCTCGCTGCCATCGTTCGTCCTCACCACTGCCCTATCGCCTACGATCGCCATCAACACCGCCTCACCCCGGCCGCCGCTGCCTCAAGGCCGCCGCCGGTTGTGTCGCCGCCGCCCCCTCGAAGGCGGCTGTGACATAAATCCAGTGCCACAATGGTTATGTGCAGGTTTCAGCATGGTCCAAACTTCAAACCCCCAAGTTTTGGTACTTATATATGTGAATGAATGCAGTATAGTTACCTCTTCAAAACCATACAAGCAAATCGATACTTGGTTTCAAAATATGTGAATGAATGCGTGTATATATACAACAACAACAACAACAACAACAACAACAACATAGGCTTTAGTCCCAAGCTAGTTGGGGTAGGCTAGAGATGAAACCCATATGAAACAAGTATAAAAGAACACACAAAAAAAATAGGGAAGAAGACAAAAAGGTAAAGATTGGGTAGATAGAAAAGAAACAAAGGTCACGGTTCAAGCACGCTGAAAGCTAGCCTGCATGCGCTCACTACCGCACAAAGGGCCTCTACCGAGCGCTAGAGCTTCTACTGAGAGCCCGATGTCTAGCGCTCGGTAGAGTCTCCCTCTACCGAGAGCCGCTCTCGGAGGAACAAAGCTCTCGGTAGAGCTCCCTCTACCGAGAGCCCTACCCTCGGTAACTCGGGGCTCTCGGTAGAGGTTGAGTTCACCGAGGGCTGGCCGTCCGCAAAGCTCCATCCTCGGTAGCGTTGATGCCCCCGCGTCTGGCAACGGGCTAACGCCCCTATGACGTCAACTCTACTGAGAGCGGGGTTAGGCGCTCGGTAGATTATGGTCACTCTACCGAGCGCCACATCCCCGGTCCTCGGTGAAGATTGTTTGCCGAGAGCCCTTCTTTTGGCTCTCGGTAAATTGACCACATTTTATTATTTTTTTGTTTCTTTTTTTCATTCCACCTTGACAAACATAATTTAAAACAAGTCACATATATATCACATCCATACAAACTTGCATAATTTTAAAACAAGTCACAAATATATCACATCCATACAAACTTGCATAATTTAAAACGTGCATAATTTAAAACAAGTCACTACAAGCAAAAGATGTTCTACTACAACTACAAGTTCTACTACAAATTTACTGCCGCCGGTCTTGTCGCTGTTGAAACCACTCGGTGAAGTGTAGATCACCGATGTTGAGTGTACAGATCTCCCAAATGTAGACCCACGTTGTAACTAATACATCCTCCTTTGCTTCACAACTACGAAGACATGGTGTACTGACGACATTTAACCGAGCTGCACGTGCCGCTGGGTCTCCAATCTTACGGGCAACCACCTTTGCCTAATATCCATCTGTAGTGCGTGTTGGCATTGGATTAGTCCATGTCCAAACATAACCCAATCGAGACATTGTCTGGGTTACAATGGATGCATAACTACACCCAGCGTAGGTTAAGTCATACACTTGAACCTGTAATTATTGGAAAAAATTATGAGAACATCTCGAGATTACCACATCATTTCTAGATATAAGCTAGGTGATAAATTAACATATCGAGATTACCACATCATTTCAGTTCCTCTGAGCCATTCTTCCAGCCAATCGCGCAACATCATGAAGCATGTTCTTACTTTTAGCTGTCATCAACAATGAGGAGAATGTAGGCAGAGTGTACCTATTTTCTTGAAGCTTGTGTACACATCCCATGACAACATATTTTTGTGCAACCGACGGTTGGTTCGCAGGTGCTTTTATTCCAGCCTCTGAGATTTGTATAGGATTTCCACCTCTCCTCCTAGGGGCGATGGAAAAGCTAATTCGACATTGGATTTATCATCCTAATTCACTATGAAGATCATGATAGTGTGGGACGTCCACTTCATGAACCCCAAAGTATGAGAGAGTGTGTTTAAGCCAAGTGATTTGGTCAATTGGGTGCAATACATTTAAAAATCATATAAATGGTAAATATACATGTACAAATGTATTTGACAAATTGATTAGCTACGGTGGGCACGAGATCTTGGATTAGGGTCAAATCCCGGGCTTGTTATGTGGCCAGTGAAACCTACGACTTCGGGCGATGGAAGATCACATCCAGCCATCTAACATAAAGATATAGAAATTAGTTTCAATTTTTTTGCAACTTAACTAAAATATATAGTACAATTATATACCACAACACATGTTATTACAAAGAAATCATAGCAATATATACCACAACACAGATCGGCGGTGGTGGATGGCGTGGGACGGACGGTGGTGGATGGCGTCGGGGCTCGCGGGACGGCCGTGGGCGGCGTCGGGGCTCGCTGGCGGGCGGTGGAGGGCGTGGGGCTCGCGGGACGGTGGCGGAGGGTGTGGGCGGTCGCGTGCGGGCGGTGGTGGCGGGCATGGGCGGCGCTGTGGGCGGCGTGGCGCAAGCCGATGGCGGTGGTGGTGTCGGCCGGTGGTGGTGGTGGCGGCGGGCGTGGGCGCGGCGGCGTGGGTGGGCGTGCATGGGGGAGGCAGCGGCGGGGCGGGCGGCCGCGGCGCGCCGGCGGTGCCATGGGCGGGCGGCGTGGGGTAGGCGGCGGCGCGGGGTGGCGCGGCGTGGCGGCGGCGGTGCAAGCGGGCGAGGAGCGTGTGTGTGAGAGAGAGTTAGGGTTGAGGGGAATGGGCGTCGAGGCCTCGGATAATAGCGCTACCAAGGGCTCAATAGGCGCGGCCCTCGGTAAAGCCACGATCATAGGGCCTTTACCGAGAGCCGCCGGCAGGCCCTCGGTAAACTTTTTTTAATTTTGGAATCAAAATTTGCGACATTCAAATTTTTTTGAATTTTGGCATCAAAATTTGCGAGACAAATTTTGACATTCCAAATTTTACCGAGGGTCATAGCAGGCCCTCGATAGATTTTTGGTCAATTTACCGAGGGCCATTCGGCGGGACCCTCGGTAAAGCGTTTTCGAGAGCCCCGTCCATGGCTCTCGGTAAAATATACTTTTTTGAATTTGGCATCCAAATTTTTTGTGTGTCCTTCCTACAATGCCTCGTAGTTCATGTCCAAATTTGAGGTTTTTTAAAACCCTTTACTATATATTTTGATTTTATTGCTTTTAATTGAATTTTCTTTTATAATTCAAATTTGAAGCTGAAGTCATTCGAATATAGGAGAGACATGAACGGAAAAATGGTATTCATATTCATGAGTGCAATGTGTGGCCTCATCTAGGGATGAACCCAAAAAATTGAACATATTGTTCACGGAACATGACCATTCACTTGCGGGTGAATAGTTTTTAAATTATATAAAATACAAGCGAAGTCGAAAAATTGTGAAACTTGTGGACTTGTCGTGATATTGTATGTGGAGGCTGTGAAAAAGAATTTTAGAAGATTTCGTTGACGTTGGCTCCAACGATGGGTTTGAAACCCAGGACATATACCACATGTGATAATAGAACTTAGGTGGTATATGTCCTGGGTTTCAGCCATCATATGAGCCAACGTCAACGAAACCTTCCCAAAATTTTTTCACAGTCTCACATACGATTTCACGACAACTCGACAAGTTTCATGATTTTTCAACTTCGCTTTGCATTTTATATAATTTAAAAACTATTCACCCCAAGAAGTGAATGGTCATGTTTCGCGGAACAAGATCTTCAAAGTTTTGGGTCTATCCCTGGATGAGTCCTCGCATTGCACTCACGAATATGAATATCATTTTTCCGTTCATGTGTCCCCTCTATTCGACCGGCTTCCACTTCAAATTTGAATTATAAAAGAAAATTCAATTAAAAGAAATAAAATCAAAATATATACTAAAGAGTTTAAAAAATCTCAAATTTGGACATGAACTATGAGGCATTATAGAAACCACACACAAAAAATTTAGATGCCAAATTCAAAAAAAGGTCATTTTACCGATGGCCACAATTAGGGCTCTCAACAAAAGACCTTTATCGAGGGTCTGCATCAAAGCCCTCGGTAAAATGACCAAAGTGTACCGAGGGCCTGGTGTGACCCCGGTAAATCGACCGCAAATTTTGATGCCAAAATTCAAAAAAAAAAAAAAGTTTTATCGAGGGCCGGTTGTCGGCTCTCGGTAAAGTCCCTATGAACGAGGGGCTCTACCGAGGGCCGTGACCCGGCTCTCGGTAAAGAACCTAAGGTCAACACTTATCCGTTTCCCCACTCCCTCACTCTCTCTCACACACACTCGGTCCCCCCGAGCTCGCCCGCCGCCACCGGCCCCGAGCACGCCAGCGCCGCGCCACCCGCGCCCTCGCCGCCTCAACCCCGCGCCCGCCCCGCCTCGCCGCCGCCACCCACACCAGCCACACCCACCACCGCCACTCTTCTCCTCCACCTCCCGCCTCCCCCCTTCTTTCCCGTTCCCTCTCCATCGGCGCTGTCCAGTGGGACACCGGCTAGGGTTTGGGGAAGGTGGTGTGTGACGAGGCTGTGTTCTGCGCCGGCGGTCTTCCTCTCCATCCCCCTTCCTAGATCTATGGCCTCCTTCTCACTGGGACTCATGCGTGTTCTTCCGCCAACCTTGTGCTGCGCTAGGGTTTGAGGAGGTGGAGTGCGGCGAGTCCGGGTTCCACGCCGGCGGTCTTCCTCTCCGTCCCCCTTCGCGGATCTGCGTTCTCCTTCCTTGATGGGACTCGCGCATCCTCATCCGCCGACCTGGTGCTGAGCGAGGGTTTGAGGCACACCGCTTCTTCTTCCTCCTTCCTGGTGCTCCACTGGTGGTTGGTTGTGCTTCCTCAGAGCACGCTAAGGTGAAATCACCCCTCAACTCCCCCCTCTTAACTGGTTCTTTGGTGGATCCGGTCATCAGGAAGCCCGATCTATTCTGTTTTGTGTCCCAATTTATGGTTTTGTTGCCTTGATCTATGCTTGTTGTGGTCTGATGTACGCGGTTGGTGCGTGCACTGGGGGGCTTGTTGAAACAAGCAACCATGCACAGTTATGTTGGGGAATTGTACTTGAGCTTAGGCCGATGATGCAAATGTAGTAAACCTGAGGTGGCTTTTGTATTGCTGTTTTGATGTTGACTGAGGTTTAGGGTTTAGGGTTTGGCCGATGATGCAAACAGGATGTGTTTCTTTTTCATGTAGTTCATCGAGTCTGTGAGACACATCCGTACTCAAGCATCAGCCCCTTCTTTCTTTGTGCTGTTGGTTTTGTATGGATGTGTCCATGGATTTCATGGCCTCCATGACTTTCATTTTAAGCTGAGGCCCTGTGCTATTGTTGGAAACTAGCCTATGATGGTAAACCTGAGGTGGCTTTTGTATCCCTGATTCCAAGTCATGCAGTGTGCTGAACAGTTTTGTCATCCATTCTCTCCTTTTCAAGGCATGAAGTGTGCTGAACAGTTTTGTCATCCTTTCTCTTCTTTTGAAGTCATGCAGTGTGCTGAACAATTTTGTCATCCTTTCTCTTCTTTTTTAGCAATTTTGGGCTGCTCACATGAAAACTATTCATTCTTGTTTGTATTCATCTGCAATTTCATGTTACATGTTGTCTTTTGCACTTTGTCACCTTCTTTTGTTTTATATGTGTGTGATTATATAAGGCCTAGTTCCCCTCCCCATCTCCCCACCTCTCATCAAAGCTTTTGCCATAGCTCAAAAGAAAGAACATTGAGCTCCTCACTTATTCAAGATCTGAGAGCATCAAGAAGAAGTGAGGAGTTCGATGTTCTCCTTTTTAGCAACAGGTTGCACTATCTTGAATTTACAAACAAGCCTATGATGCAAACTTAGTAAATCCACATGACTGCAACCATTAGCCCCTGTGGCTTAATTGGATGGCATCCTGTGGATGCTCTAGAACATTCCATGGCTACCATGTTTGTTAAAAATTTCTGTGTTGGCAGCCACCAATGATGGTTAGGTACTCAACTTGTCGAATTTTATTGAGTTGGCATCTATATGCTGAGGCCCCATTGATATGGTTTTCTCATTTCTTGAGTTGACACCTATGATGATTCCTATTTTCAGAGACATGTCCATCTGTGGTCTAGCCTCGGTGAAGTGTGTGAAGTAATCTTTCACACACACCAGACATCAGCCAAATGAGGCTGCTATCTAGAGTTTGTGGAAGATTACATCACACACTCCCTGCTGGTGAGCCCATGATGCAAACTTAGTAAATCTGAGGTGGCTTCTGTTGTGGCTTCTCATAAGATCTCTGATCTTATTGTTGTAATGATATAGATGGCTTGGTATGTTGTCTACTGAGGCAGGGTACCTGGGGTGTATGAAACCTGGGCACAATGCAATGAACAGGTGAGTGGGTATCCAAATAATTGCCACAAGAAATTTGCTACAAGACAAGCTGCAGAGTCCTCCTATTTTCAGTTCATTGAAGGTCATGAGCACCCACTGTTGGAGGATGCTCCTAATCTAGTTGCTCCTGTTGGTGCACCTTGGCTCATAATTGCTGTTGTTGGCCTGCTCTTCCTCCTGGTGGTGATCATCTTGCTGATTTGGTTCAGATAAATGTGCTATGATGTCCTGGTCAACTCAAACTTGAACTCAATGTTGTTGTAACCAAATGGCCGATGATGCATAATTTACAACTGATGTGTACTGATGTTTTGTATTAGCTGAGGCCATTATTTTAGAATTGAACAAAACATTTCACTACGACTTGATAAGTTGTGGAAGTAGACTTGATGACTTGTGATGGATATTGGATGACATAATCTATGTTTGGATCATGCATGTGATATATATGTGATAAATGACCTGTATCAGTGCATGGATGTGATAAATGACTTATATGTTCTGTTTGTCAAGGTGGAATGCAAAAAATAGAGCAAAAAAAAGCTATGGTCAGTTTACCAAGCACGGCTCTCAGTAAATCTGGGAAAATTGGGTTCTGGGAATCCCAATTTCCCAGATTTACCGAGAGCCATGCTCGGTAAAGTGAGCCCTCAGTAGAGCTATGGTCGATTCACCAAGCGCCGCATTGGCTCTCGGTGAACTGACCATAACTCTACCGAGTGCTCCCATGACGCGGCTCTCGGTAGAGATGGTCTCACTGTTTTCTTAAAAGTAAACTCTTAAAATTAAACTCTACCGAGAGCCCCAGCGACAAGCCTCTCGGTAGAGTTGGTTTTAGAGTTTTTCTAAAAATAAAGTTCACCAAAGCGTGTGGGGGCTCTTGGTGAAGTGGGCGTCGGCGGAGGCAACCACCGTCGGCGTCCACCTTGCTTTGGTGAGAGGGGGCTCTCGGTGGACTTGACATCGACGGAGGCAAGCGCCGTCGATGTCTATTGAGCTTTGGCGAGAGGAGGTCTGGCCCTTGGTAGATGCGCTACTGAGCGCCCCCGTTTCGGCTCTCGGTAGAATGGCTTCCCCATGCAGGATGTCACCGAGGGGCTTCTACCAAGAGTGGCGCTTGGTAGAGCCTCTACCGAGCGCTATTAGCGCTTCACTGAGCGTTTCTGGCGCTCGGTAGAGGACCAGCCTCTAGTAGTGGCTCCTATCCTTAGCTAAATTCTTGAAGATATTCCACTTCTTAAGGTCTCCCTTAACCAACTTGTCGCAAGTCAGTCTAGGTCGATCTCTACCTCTCTTTACATTATCTACCAGCTTTAAAACCCCACTAGGCACCGACGCCTCAGGAGGCCTCCATTGAACATGTCCAAACCATCTCAACTGATATTGAATCAATTTCTCCTCGATAGGAGCTACCCCGATCCTATCCAGAATCCCTTCGTTCCGAACTCTACCCCTTCTTGTATGCCCGCAAAACCAATGCAACATATGCATCTCTGCTACACTCAGTTGCTGGACATGTCGCCATTTTGTAGGCCAATATTCAGCACCATATAGCATCGTCGGGTGAATCACCGTCCTATAGAACTTACCTTTTAGCTTATGTGGCACCCTCTTGTCACAGAGGACGCTAGAAGTTTGACACCACTTTAGCCAACTTGCTGAGATTCTATGTCTAACATTTTCATCAATGTCGCCATTCTTCTATAGCATGGATCCTAAATACCAGAAAGTATCCTTCTTGGTCACCACTTGTCCATCAAGGCTAATGTCCCCATCCTCGTGCCTAGTCGGGCTGAAGTCGCACATCATGTACTCAGTCTTGGTCCTACTCAGTCTAAACCCTTTTGACTCTAGCGTGTGCCTCCACAACTCCAACTTCCTATTTACCCCTGCTCTACTCTCGTCCACTAGCACCACATCATCAGCAAAGAGCATACACCAAGGGATATCACCCTGTATGTCCCTTGGACCTCATCCATCACCAAAGTAAATAAATAAGGGCTCAATGCTGACCCCTGGTGTAGTCCTATTTTAATTGGAAAGTCCCTAGTATCGCCATCACATGTTTGAACACATGTCATCGCATCCTTGTACATATCCTTGATGAGGGAAATGCACTTAGTTGGGACTTTGTGTTTTCTAAGGCCCACCATATGACGTTTCTCGGTACTCGTTGACATGTCTTAACACAATCACTAAAGGATGGATTTAAGATCCAACCCCAGGACGGCGCCAGAAATGTATAATGGTATCTATCTAATATAGTTAGCCTGGAGGTGGAGTTAATCTCACATCCAGCAAAAAAGGTTAGACGAAGTTAAAGAGTTAGACAGTATTAAAGGGTGTGTATCTCCGCATCATTATTAGGAGTGGAATTAATCTCACTCAAGATATGCACAGAGGTGTACCACACATCCTAGCATCACCTACGTACTAGTCTGTCACCCTAGCAGCAATGCTAAGAAATGCGTGTATGGTATTCTTGATATGCCAGTTGAATCCTTGTAATAATATGAATGATATCTGCAAGCGCACAGATAGAAATACCATTGTAGCACTTCACCGGGAAGTCTAGGTATCATATTTATATTTTACCACAGGGAAGGGGTAGGCTTATGGGTAGATTGATTGATTCACTTGTAGTATGGTAATGTAGAGTAAACCATATGAATCTAACTAAACTCAAACCAGGAGAAGTCACATAATAAAGACAATGATAAATGATATGATAACTGCCAAGTCAAAGATCATGGTATGCCACTAGAATGTATCATAAAAGGCAATATTAAGATGGTATAGGTAGAGCAGACAGAATATTCCTAAGTTACTCCTACTTATATGTCAATGTATACTACGATTAGTGCAGTAAATCTTGTAATCATGGCAAGAAGGCAATATATCTACACATGGTGAATATTACTAAGGAAGATCAGGAACAGAGAAAGTCTACCATAGTAATAAAGCTCAGCTAGGCCTACATTCGCAGTGTGGACTACAGAGGACTCAATGGCAATGTCACAACCATGATCTACCATAGAACCCAGAATGTAGGGTGCAGTCGTAGGAAAATGTTGTATAAACACCACGTTTACACATTGTCGACCACCCACAAAGAGTGCACCAAAGTGGGCGCTATACGACTCCATGCTTGAATATAAAGACAGTCTAGCTAAACTAGATATATAATCATAATAAACATGGAAACATATAACTAAGAATATAATCATTGAATAGAACAATGTCATAACAAATGTAACTAACCAAATACTTACAAATTAGATACAAGAGAGAAGCCACGAGAAGCTCGGCCGGCTACTTCTTGACAATCAGGAATCCAAGGCAAGCTTGACTTCCTCTAGAACTCGCCTAGATAGCTGATGCTCTAATTATGGTGGAACTAGGGCTTGGAATCTTGACTTGGTGTCTTGATGATGGGACTTGGAATGAATAAGAATGAATTAGGGTTTCACCCAGGGGTCAGGGGTCTTGTTATATAGCCCTGAAGGATGCACCGTGGCCCTCGGATCAAACCGACCTTGATCAATGGCTTAGATCTCTCCTCAATGGCGGTTATGAATCGACATAAGAAGCTGGAGGCTGACAGGTGGGCCCCTCACTTGGTCGAGTTGGCCCCCTTGCTCGGCCAAGCTAGGCCTATGGCAGGTGGGTCCCACCTTCTGGGGCCTGTCTTCTGGGGTCTTCTAGAGTGTTATTTCATGGTAGCCAAGTTGAGTTGCTTCGCGGACAAGTCTTTGCATCGTATGGCTTGCAAACTCTGGCGTTTTTCTGTTCAATCCCTAAAAATATATAAATCACCAAAACTTATGGAATTCTGTTAGTCAGGCCCCTAAACTATGTTGATATTTATTTTAAGCCCTTATTTCATGTTTAATTGACTATTAATATTATGCAATAAAAGATACCAACAAGCTCCCCAAGCTTACCTTTTGCTAGTCCCTAGCAAAACTTATATTTATAATTATTGTTGAATCAGGAGTTGCTACAACGCTTTCACGCCTCAAAAGTACATATGCTTTCAAACAAAATTTCTCTTCGGATTAGAATAAACTTATTCAACCTTTAACTTACCCATATTACCTTTTAACCGTGGCGCTTAGAGCCTTTTCTTAGGATCTTGGGCAATTGAAAGATAGAACAATCAAGTGAGAGACCGTGTCTTAGACTCTTCGGTCAACTATCGTTCTAGAGTTTTTGCAAGTTTTTGAAATAAAACTCAGAGTTCCTTAGTATGACCCTTTCAAGTCTCTCATTTATGGTATTTGTGGATCCTCACTAAGGCAATAAGGTTGTTTTGCCCTTCTCTCATAATATGTGGTATTTTTGGAATAAGGCAGTAGGACACTATGCCTTCTCTCTCACACCCTATATTTAAGGCTTATATGTGGAGTTCATAGGTGGGAGAAAACTAAATCTACTTACTAAGCATATATTGTAAAGTCAAGCAATGGATCCCAAGTTACGAGTCATACTGCATGTGCATGTGGATGGTGTAGTCGAATGAATATGGGTGTGGGTGTATGAGGCGAAGTGAAAGCCTAATTCTATTTTGCTCTTGTAGGGATCATATCTCTCTTCCTGGGACTTTTGAAACCTTTGGGAGAACCTAGGTTGTATACTCTTTTTCTCTTCTTTTTTTATCAAAGAGAGGCGAGCATCTAAGTACCCATTGTTTTCATAGTGGACACTTGTCCATTTTTTTTACTCTCCTTTTTATTCTCTTTCTTTCTTTTATTTCTTTTTCTTTCTCTTTTTCCCTTTTTTCTCTTTTTTTTGTCTATACAACCCAAGCCTCTTTTTGCAATAAACTTGTAGAGAGATAAAAACAAGGATAAAGAAGCTTAATGAGATGTTGGCTAAGTGGATATGCGTGGGGGATATTTTTGGTTGCTCTCCCCAGGGTAGGAGTAGAACATTTTTGGAGGATCTATGGTGGATATTTGATGGATGTGTACTTCCAGGGTAGAAGTAGCATAAGTGCAAGTAGATGGAGTGGAGCGAAAATGGAGTGTAGTGGAGTAGAGTGTATGTGAGTAGCATCATGACAAGTTTCTAAGGGTCGACAAAGATTGACCAAACTCAATGCAGAGTAAGCAGCCTATATATATCAAAACGGGTCTTCCTAATCTAAAGAGCATGTATATATAGCCGTGGTAGGAGTTTCAACACTCTGTCATAAAGGAACTCATCATGTTTGCATTTGTAATTTTCAAAAGATAAATCTCCAGAAATCTAGTGTCACTAGGAGTAAGAGAAACAACAGCTCAAACTTTCATATATCATATCCGTCAATCACCTAGATTTTAGAGCAAGCATTTGCAACCCACGGGTTTCGAGGTTCGAGCAAATCTCAAGTCAAAGCAGTTTGCATTAAAGGCTCGAGAGAAATTAAGCTTGAAAGCTAGGTACTTGAAAGGAATTACGACGGAGCAACTATTCATCATCCCCATGTTTTTAAGGTTCATTTTAGTTGAGCAAAAGCAAACTGGTGTACACTCTCTCTTGATCATTTATTCTCACACTCTAACAAAGACTCTTTAAAAGACTATAAAGACTAGACTCTTAGCAAACAAAGCAAAAAGATATATAAGCTAATAATATAGTAACGAGATACTTATCGTGATGACCGGGGGTGCTCTCCCCCAAGCTAGATTGACATGTCGGGTTGATGATGTGGACATTAAGATAGATAGCGACGAAGGCAACATCCTATCATGTCTCTCTCCCTTGAATCCTACTGAACTCAAATAGACAACAAAGCTAGTGGAACTAGATAAGCGTTAATGTTCTCCTCGAGTTTCTTCTCAATCTGTTGCAACAAAGGTGCTCAGTGACACCTTTACATATGCATACTAATGGATTTACTGAACCTAGAAACATAATATGTAGTGACTTACATGGCACTTAAACCACTTTGCAAATATTGCTGCTTTAGTTCTTCCTTGTACTTCCTACAGGGCAAATGATACTTAATCAGAACATGTAAATGATAATTAATCTTAAACATGTAAATGGTACTTACTCCTTATATTCGTCGGCTTCGTCACAATTATTTAGCACATACCAAATTAACTTATTCATGACAAGCATCATCAATGTAGTTGCACCTATTAGCTCCAAAAAGAGTAACACCATGCTTAAAAACAGAGATGTCATCGGGCAATGACCTATACCCATGACTACCACCATCATCCCTGTTAAATCTAGTTTCAGTATCCTCCATGTACCTAGAAGAAAAAGTTAGGGTGTCACTTGCCACATATGCCTCAGCAATCGATCCTTCCGGCCTTGCCCTGTTCCTAACAAAATTCTTCAAAGTGCCTAGCCGCCTTTCTATTGGGTACATCCATCCATACTGAACAGGACCTCTAAGCAGTGCCTCATCAGAAAGATGGACACACAAGTGCACCATGACATCAAAGAAGGCAGGTGGAAAGATTCTCTCAAGCTTGCATAGGATCACTGGAATTTCTTCTTTCAGCTGTTGACAACATCTATCTTTAGGTTTCTACTTCATAGTTCCCTGAAGAAGGCCCCGAGCTCTGCAATTGGTTCATACACATCCTTTGGCACCAGTCCTCTTAGTCTACCAAGTATGATTCTTTGCAGGAGAATGTGGCAAGAATGTGTTTTCAGCTTTCCAACCACCCTCGAACTATCTGCACTTATGTATCTTGCTAGGTTGGACGCATATCCATCAGGAAACTTGATAACTTTTAGAAACTTGCAAAACTCAACTTTTTCTTCCTTGCCTAAGACATAAGGAGCAGGTGGAGTCCTGAATGAGTTGTTGCCTTTGTCCGGTAAGTGCAAATGATGTCTAATGCCCATATCATACAAATCTAGCCTAGCATTCTGTGTGTCCTTGGTCTTGCCCAGTACATTGAGTAATGTGCATAAAATGTTTTCACATACATTTTTCTCTATGTGCATCACATCAGGACTATGTGGAAGCTTCAAATGTTTCCAATAAGGCAACCTCCACAATGTAGATTTGCGGCTATAAATCCTTGGACCCACCTCTTTTCGCTTCCTTTTATTTCCAGTGATTTCCTCAGGTTGCTTCCCTAGCCTGACATCTTTCACCTTCTCTAGCTCCTCTCGGAGCTCATCCAAAGTGAACTTCCTTGGCGTATCTCTTTTTTTAGCCCTACCATCAAAAGCCAAGCTTTTACGCCAAGCATGTGTCCTTCCAAGGTAATGACGATGTCCAATGTAACATATCTTACCCCTTATTCTCCAAGACAATGGTTCCTTGTCATAGAGAATACATGCATAATACCCTTTTGTTGTTCTCCCAAACAATGTGCTCAATGCTGGATAATCATGTATACACCACAGCACGGCAGCACGAAGGTCAAACTTCTTACCAGTGCATGCATCTAAGGTATTGACACCCTTCCATAGCTCTAGAAGTTGTTCAATTAGGGGCTCAAGGTACAAATCAAAATCCTTTCCTAGAGATGTTGGACCTGGGATGAGTAAAAGACATAAAGCAATTTGCTGGATTCACACATTCCCATGGTGGGAGATTAAGCGATGTCACAAGCACTGGCCACATACTATACTGGGTACTCATGTTGCCAAATGGATTGAACCCATCGGTAGCTACGCAAGCCTCAGGTTCCTCGGATCTGCTACAAAGGATGGTTCCCTCTTGTCAAAGTCCTTCCATGCTTCCCCATCAGCTGGATGGCTCATTACACCCTTGACTGGCTTCCTCATTTTCTTGTGCCATTGAGTTTCCTCAGAAGTTCGCTTTGATGCATAAATTCTCTTCAACCTTGGCAAGAGTGGAAAATGCCTCAATACCTTATGTGGAACCTGCTTTGTCCCAGTTTCATCTTTCCATCTAGACTCCTTGTAGACTGGGCGCACATTCAACTTAGCATACTTGGTTGTTTTCAAATCCCGAAACAATACGCAATTGTTCTTGCACACATGGATGTTTTCAAATCCAAGGCCCAACTCTCGAAGGTATTTCTTGGCCTCATCATATGATTCTGGCAACTCACTCTTAGGGAATCCATCGGACACCACCTTCATCGTTGTGGTAAATGCTACATTGCTAATTTGATAACGAGACTTGACATACAACATCCTCACTAGAAAAGAGAATTTTGAATGGGTAGTGTTGACGGTCACTAACGACATATTTTCCCGTCAACATTCTACCATAAAGGGGGTGAAACTATACCTTTTCATACTCAATTGTGTCCCGAACATTGTTTTACAGAAAATACATGAATACAGGTGGAAATACGACCGAAAGACGCCTCCCTGGAAAGCGCATTCTTGGAGAACATCAAGCCCAAGGGAGAAATGGGCCAAACACGCTGAAATGGGTGGAGCCAACACCGCCCCAACACTTTTCAAGATGAACCAAGATGGCCTGCCAAAACCTGGGCTGAACAGGGCCCAGGGGGTGCGCGCGCACCCTAGGGTGCGCCCGCACCCATCCTGAGGCGGTTCCGGCCCGGCTCTGGCTGGTCGGTTCCATCAATGCCCAGGAGGGCGGTGCGGGGGTGGATCGGCAGGTTTGACGTACCTACACACCTGGTCATAGTCGGTTTCGGGTAGATTTAGCACTTAGGCCCCTCTCCTCCTTGTATAAGTACCCCCTCTCTCCCTCATTCCACACACACAAGGAGTCCATTCTTCAGCACCACCACCTCTCTATCTTCCACCACTACCTCCCTCTTCTTCTTCTTCTTCTTCTTCTTCTTCTTCTTCTTCTTCTTCTTCTTCTTCTTCTTCTTCTTTGGTTAGAGCTTGGAGTAGAAGAGCTACAAGGAGGGCTTGTCTCCTAGAAGAAAGTGCTACTTGGTAATATATCTCATATGGAGCATTCTTCTACTTGCAAGTCCTTATTCTTTGTTCATGGTCTAACATATGAATTAGAGTATAGTCTTGTTTGTGTTATAGTGTTGATATATGAACTAGCATATAGTTTGCATATCATGATCTTGACATGTTCATATTTGTTCTTCATCGATCATCATATGACTCACATGATTAGAGGTGGGATAACGGTTCGTTGTTCCTTCGGGTTTGCTCTTGTCTTAGTCCGTCCATCCGTAGGGTGGTGATCCTAGGGAACATGAGTAGTGCTCTTATATGCGGGCATGGTGCCCGGATATTAAGACACCTGCGGATATGACAGCATGCCACAGTTGAGGGGGTAGGCGGCTGGGTCATGACAAGCCTTGTCCGTCCCTTGAAATCCTCCCACGTGTGTATGACCATGTAGGAGTTCGTAAATGCCTTCCATTAGGCTGGATGGTATCCGGGAGGTCTCTCTGTTATCCTAGACCTAACCATTCTTATATCATGTTGCATATGATCCTAACTATTCATTTGTATGACCATGACTAGATACATTAGACTACTCCATTAGGTTATTCATTTATTCTTTATCTATTTTCTTTATCCTTTGAGGTGGATTTCTGTGTGTGTCACACTATCTATGAACCATATTGCTTACCCCTGTTATGATCAAGTTGGACTTAGCATACACATATTTCATTATTCAGATGCCATACTAGCTTCTTATACACAAGCCTTCCTTTGGGAAAATATAAATAACGATACCCTGAATACTTCCGGATGAAATGCTACAATGATAGATCCGTGCGCTTGCGGATGAAATGTCAACTATGGCAAGATCTATCACCGTTGATTGACCTAGTTCTGTCACCGACATGGTGGTTCCACTCAGGGATATCAACGGCGCATTTCGAGGCGTCGTCATTAGAGATGGGTTCTAAACCTGTTTCTAGTGGTTGCGCTAAGAAACACCAACAAGCATTTCTGGCGCCGTTACCGGGGAAGGCATTGTGTTATGAAATCACTAGCAGGCTATGAATATAAAATGTGCATGCGTGGTAGCCACTTGCTCATACAGGCTAATCTTTTTTGTTTTCTCCTGTTGTGGATGAAAACAGGATAGTGTATGTCTAGTTTCCAACTACTGGAAAATTTCATTGAAGATCCTAAGGCACTCCTAAGGAAGAACAGGTCCCGTACCTCTTCTTCTTTAGCCGGAACCCCGACAGTTGAGACCGACATCCCTGCACCAACCATACCGCAAGCTATGGCTCAAAAGTCGTTGCGCGATTTCTCTGTCCCCGCTGTAGCCAATGTGCCCACTGGGCTGGTGGTCAACGTGGCGGACAAGAACTTCAAGCTGCGTACTGGGCTAATCACCATTGTGCAGGCCAGTCCATTCTGTGGACTGCCTAGCAAGGACGCCAACGCTCATCTCCAACACTTCCTTGAGTTGTGCGACACTATTGTTATCAAGGACGTCGAGCCAGACGTTATCAGGCTCTGCTTGTTTCCTTTCTCCCTTGTGGGGAAGGTGAAACAGTAGTTCTACAAGGACAAGGGAGCTGTCAATACGTGGACCAAGTGCTCCACGGCGTTCCTGGCTAAGTTCTTCTCCATGGGCAAAACCAATGCCCTACGGGGGAGGATCACCAATTTCTAGCAGAATTCCATGGAACCCATTCCGGAGACGTGGGAAAGGCTGCAAGAATATATTCAAGCATGCCCGCACCACGGGATGGAAAATTGGCTGGTGCTCTAGAACTTCTATAATGGTCTCACGGCCATATCGAAGGGGCACCTCGACGCCGCTGCTGGTGGCGCATTTCTCTCGCTCACCATCGATCAAGCAACAGCCCTGATTGACAAGATGGTGGCAAATCAGAGCTGGGGGAGGATAGAACCCCAGCCAAAACACAAAAAGGCATGCATACCTTGAAGGAGGCGGATATGCTTACCGCAAAAATGGATCTCTTGCTGAAGAGGCTGGAAGAGCGCACCAATGAACCAGAAGCTATGCAGCGCCCAGTCTATGCCAGAGACTCACACATGACGTGTAAGACTTGTGGTGAAGTTGGCCACTCAGGGGGATAATTGCCCCGAGACCCGTGAGGAGGCAGCATTCATCAACAACAATGAGTACCGCCAACATCAGCAAGGCTGGAACAACCAGTCCTGGCCTCCATTCCAAGGTAACCCGGGCTATAACCCCAATTATAGCTCCGGTCAGCCTTCACTCAAGGACCTGGTATTGGGCCAAGCCAAGATCAATGAAAACCTCACCAAAAAGATGAGCCAAACTGATAAGATCCTTGAGGGAGTGAACAATAAGCTGGAGGGATTGACATCAGCTGTGAAGAACCAGCTCAGCTTCAACAAAATGATTGAGACTCAAATATCCCAACTAGCTACTCGTTTCCCTGCCATGGTCGGAGAGAAAGCTTCAGGGCAATCTGAAGTTCCTCATGAAAAGATCAATGCAGTAACCACAAGAGGTGGCAGGTCCACTCGTGACCCGCCAAACCCCAACCATGTGGCAAGGAAGCAGAGGCAACCTGAAAAGGTAATGCCTCAAGTAACGGAGGAACCAGAAGTGGAAGTGATACCGTTGGAATATACAGATACAACATACCTACCATTTACCACAAGAACAAGAAAGCAGGCATTGGATGAGCAGTTCACTCAGTTCGTGGAAATGATTCAGAAGGTACACGTAAGTGTACCACTCCTGGATGTGCTCCATGTTCCCTCATATGCCAAGTACATCAAGGATATCATCCAGAACAAGCGGCCACTACCAACAACAGAAGTTGTGAAGTTAACGAGTAAGAGTGTAGTCTTTGCTATTCTCGAATCTTTGCCGAAAAAAAAAAAGGGATCCAGGATGTCCTACAATCTCTTGCTCAATCAGGACACAAACATTCAACTATGCCCTATGCGACTTAGGTGCCAGCGTGAGTGTCATGCCTAAGTCAGTCTTTGATAGGCTAAAACATACACATCTGGAGCCAACAACCATGACGCTCTAGCTGGCAGACTCATCCATAAGGTATCCAGCAGGGATTGCAGAAGACATACCAGTAAAGATCCGAGGGTATTTTGTCCCAGTTGACTTCATGGTGTTGGACATGGAAGTAACAAAAGATACACCACTCATCCTTGGGAGACCCTTCTTGAGCACGGTCGGGGCACAAATTAATGTTGGGGCAGGAGAAATCCGCTTCAATATCAATGGCAATGAAGAGAAGTTCGAATTCAGGCCCCGGATCTCAGAAGAGTGCAAAATGATCTAGATAAAATATGGGGAGCAAGGGATCAAGGAAATAGAAATCCAGCCCCCAAAAGCCGGCAACACTCCCAAGCAAAGTCAACACGGGTAAAAATTGGGAACAAAAGAAAAAGACAGCTCCTAAAAAAAAAGAAAAGAAGGAGCGAGAAAATAAATAAAGTTCCCATTTTTTACAATAGGGCAAAAGAAAGAAAAAGCCCCAAAAGAAAGCTCCACACCAAAAGAAACAAAGGAGGAGCCAAAACAAAAGAAAAGGTCAAAATATGCTCCTCCTCAAAAAGTGTGGATGCCCAAGCAGGTGCAATCATCTGTGTCTCCAGGATCGGATGCACCATCAACTAGCAAATCTGGAGAAAGTCCTGCTCCATGGACTAAAAAATGTGGACCCTCCACCGAAGGTAAAACGGTATCTACCCCAGAAAAAGGCAAAAACAAATAAGGTACCCACGGGCCTCGGATAGCTTGGGGAGGACCCCGCGAGGTATCATTACATTGCATATTTACTTTCAATAATTTTATTTTATTTTAGCATGTTTAATTTTCATCAATCTTGCATCAAAAAAAAAATCCAAAAATAGAATAAGTAGCTCTTCTTAATACTTTTCATGCCTATACATATGAGCTATGGAAATGTTTAGTTTTAGTCCCTTGTTGAAATGATGAATAGTTGCTCTGTCTTATGTTTTTCCTGTGCCTAGTTTATAACTTAAAATTTCTCTATAGTTTGAGTTTAGTGGCTAAGTTTTATTTCACCTTGAAAAGCCTGATTCATGTGGGTTGCACAAGCATTATCTGGTCTAAGTAGTTGCCGGTTATGATATGGTGAAATAGGCTCGCTATGACATTATTCTTAGAATGACATGATATCCAGAGTTTTTCTTTTCGAAAATCAAAATTCAAAGTTCCTCAATGATATGCACAATCCTACGAGCCATATGACATGATGATATGTTCCTTCATGAAAAACCTTAGTCATATGCTACTTGTTTTCATAGTGAGCCTTTGTCAAAAAGCCGTAACCTATGTTGAGATTCTTTTCATATGCCCATGATCAAGATTCACTTGCACCCAAAAATAAACGCCGACTCTCACACTAAGAGTTGCGCACAACATGCACCCTTCCATCCACCAAAAATATACTCCAATCATCTTATCATGCTCTCTCACTAAAAACTCTTATTGCAAAAAGGAGAAGTATGGGCTATGCTAAAAAAAAGGGAAAGAAAAAGAAAGATGGACAAATGTCCCAATAAAGACGAGGAAGTCAAGTACTCGTCCAAAAAAAAAAGAGAAAAAGAGAAAAAGAAATAAAGGTAGCCCATACCTCCTTCCTCTAAAAAAAAAACAAGAGAGAGCCATGATACGTGGAGTCCACCAAATACAAAAAAATATTCCACACACTTGCACTTCTTGATCAAGGCATATGACTAGTCTCTCCAGGTGGTTCGGCCTTTGATGAGGGCAACATGACATGATACAAGTAAGCCAATCTTTTACCTACCCAAAACTCCACAAAAAGCCTTTTAGTGGTAGGCAAAATAAAGGCAACCAAGCCTTTGGTGAGGATTAACCACTTACACATATTGAGAGATTGAGTGATCATTCAAGGAACTTCTTTATTCGCAAAAATATTTCAAAACCTCTGGATTGACAGTCACTCAAAAGAATAAAAGATAAGTGAGCCTGTCGAACCGTTCTTTCCTGCAACCACCCAAGACTTGGAGATGGCTCAAAAGCCCCACAACGATGAAAGGTAATAAGGGGTGAATAAATGTACCATTTTATTCAAACTCTAGAGAACTTTTTGTTATAACCCTGGCACTTGTGAAATATAATCGGCATAGTAGCAACTCCTGATCGACAACTAAGTACTTATCTTTTGCTCGAGGACGTGCAAAGGGTAAGCTTGGGGGAGTTTGTTGACGGTCACTAATGACATATTTTTCCCGTCAACATTCTACCATAAAGGGGGTGAAACTATACCTTTTCATACTCATATACATTTATTACTCACATATTTCCTCTTGTAGTGTCCTAAACATTGTTTTGCAGAAAATACATAAATACAGGTGGAAATACGACTGAAAGGCGCCTCCCTGGAAAGCGCATTCTTGGAGAACATCAAGCCCAAGGGAGAAACGGGCCAAACACACTGAAATGGGCCGAGCCAACACCGCCCAACACTTTTCAAGATGAACCAAGACGGCCTGCCAAAACCTGGGCCGAACCGGGCCCAGGGGGTGCGCGCGCACCCATCCTGAGGCGGTTTCGGCCCGGCTTCGGCTGGTCGGTTCCATCAATGCCCAGGAGGGCGGTGCGGTGGTGGATCGGCAGGTTCAATGTACCTAGACGCCTAGTCATAGTCGGTTTAGGGTAGATTTAGCACTTAGGCCCCTCTCCTTCTTGTATAAGTACCCCCTCTCTCCCTCATTCCACACACACCACAAGGAGTCCATTCTTCAGCACCACCACCTCTCTCTCTTCCACCACTACCTCCCTCTTATTCTTCTTCTTCTTCTTTGGTTAGAGCTTGGAGTAGAAGAGCTACAAGGAGGGCTTGTCTCCTAGAAGAAAGTGCTACTTGGTAATATATCTCATATGGAGCATTCTTCTACTTGCAAGTCCTTATTCTTTGTTCATGGTCTAACATATGAATTAGAGTATAGTCTTGTTTGTGTTATAGTGTTGATATATGAACTAGCATATAGTTTGCATATCATGATCTTGACATGTTCATATTTATTCTTCATCGATCATCATATGACTCACATGATTAGAGGTGGGATAACGGTTCGTTGTTCCTTCGGGTTTGCTCTTGTCTTAGTCCGTCCATCCGTAGGGTGGGGATCCTGGGGGGACATGAGTAGTGCTCTTATATGTGGGCATGGTGCTCGGATATTAAGACACCTGCGGATATGACAGCATGCTACAGTTGACGGGGTAGGCGGCTGGGTCGTGACAAGCCTTGTCCGTCCCTTGAAATCCTCCCACGTGTGAATGACCATGTAGGAGTTCGTAAATGCCTTCCATTGGGCTGGATGGTATCCGGGAGGTCTCCCTGTTATCCTAGACCTAACCATTCTTATATCATGTTGCATATGATCCTAACTATTCATTTGTATGACCATGACTAGATACATTAGACTACTCCATTAGGTTATTCATTTATTCTTTATCTATTTTCTTTATCCTTTGAGGTGGATTCCTGTGTGTGTCACACTATCTATGAACCATATGCTTACCCCTGTTATGATCAAGTTGGACTTAGCATACACATATTTCATTATTCAGATGCCATGCTAGCTTCTTATACACAAGCCTTCCTTTGGGAAAATATAAATTACGATACCCTCAATACTTCCGGGTGAAATGCTACAATGATAGATCCGTGCACTTGCGGATGAAATGTCAACTATAGCAAGATCTATCACCATTGATTGACCTAGTGCTATCACCGACATGGTGGTTCCACTCAGGGATATCAACGACGCGTTTCGAGGCGCCGTCATTAGAGATGGGTTCTAAACCTGTTTCTAGTGGTTGCGCTAAGAAACGCCAATAGGTAGATCCCGGGCTAAGTGCTTTCTTCGCATCTTCAAGGACCCTTGCAAACCTTGGTTGTTCTCCATCAGCCTCTACTTGAGCACACAGATCTCCTATCAGCTCTGGCACCCCATGATCCTCATCATAGTCATCATCATTGTCCACATCCACATGAATCACAAAGTCATCGTGACTTCCTCCAACCTCAGGCTGCACATTCTCAACTACTTCAACATCTGCTGACTCCCCATGATGAATCCACCTGGTGTATGTAACGATATTCCATATAGGTGTATGTGGTCACATACTTCATCGATTATGCGAAACTTGATTAAGACATTTATGGCATGGACATGGTATGTCGCTGTTTCTGGGATATCTTTCTCTAACAAATTTCATGAACTCATCAACTCCATTGACATATGGAGTATTGAACCTTGTACTAAAAATCCACCTTCGATCCATCTGTCCCTACGTGAACAAATAACTGAACCAAATTCAAAAGCAAATCAAACACATGCATATATCACATCAATTTGAAAACTAATCAAACCTTGAACTCTCAACTCGCCGCCGCTGCTATGTGCACACCAAAGCCTTTGTTGTGCCCTCACACGGCTACTACGCCCTTGCCACCCTTAGTTTGTGCCCTTCCACGCTACCTCGATCTGCCCTCGCCATGCGTCCAACGCCGATCACCCGCCGGGGACACCAACGCCGCCGCCGCCGCGATCGTCCGCATGATCAAGTTCTGGGGGTTAGACCATGATACGTCATGTGGTTGTGGGTCTATGGCCCATGACCTTAGATCGATTCAATTAACATACCCACAATTCAATTTTCATGTTTCTAAGTATCAAATAAAATAACTTTCATACTTATAGCAAGAAACTTGACATAGCCCGATGGTAGTCTTTGTTACCCGATGAGCACCAGGGTTGCGAAGTTCGAACCCCCTTGGCATAGTTTTTTGCCAAAATAAAGAAGGGTCAAGGTAGAGCAGGGCCTGGGCCAAGGCTTAGCGTGACCGGTTGGTGGGCCGTTTGCAAAAAATAGTTATGGGCCAAGGCGAGGTGGAGCGTGGCAGTGGGCTTTGTCAAGCTGGTGGGCTGTTTTCCAAAAATAGGAGGCCAAGTGGAGCGTGACATGGTGGGCCATTCGGTTAAAAAAACCTGTTGTGGGTCACATCGAGTTGGGGGCTGTGGGCCATGTCGAGTTGGTGGGCCGTAGTGTCACGTGGTAAAAAACCTGTTATAGGTCACATCGAGTTGGTGGTTTTGGGCCACATCGAGTTGGTGGGCTGGCGTCACGTCCTTGGGTGGGACCCCGTCGTCGAGGTTGGAGCCACAACATTATCGTTACGTGGGACCTCGCCGTGAGGTGGGACCCCTTGGTGGGGCAAACGTTGAGCTTGTTCTGTGACGAGTAAGAAAACTAATCTGCGTGACAAACTTAATTCAGATCTATCCAAAGCGGCAACACTATACGTGACGAGTACGGGGAACTAGACTGCGACGAATTCAATTCATCATTCCGGCCCAGTAAACGGCAACACTATGAGTACGAAAACTTATCGTGATCAATTAAATTCATCATTCCGGCCGGGCAAATAGCAAGACTATCGTGATGAGTTTGAAATCTTATCTGTGATGAAGTGAATTCATCATTCCAGCCAGGCAAACGACAACCCTATCTGTGACAAGTTTGAAAACTTATCTGTGACGAATTGAATTCATCATCCTAGTCTGCCAAACGACAACATTATCTATGACGAGAGATAAACTAACCTATGACGAGTTGGTTTCGTCATTAGAATGCAAACATTATCGGTGATGATTTATCTTTGGCCCTGTTTAGTTGGTGAAAAGTGAACCCAAAAAGTGCTACAGTACCCGTCACATCAAATCTTTTGACGCATAAATGGAGCATCAAATGTAGTTAAATAAAAAAACTAATTGCATAGTTTGGCTGAAAAGTGCGAGACGAATCTTTTGAGCCTAGTTAGTCCATGGTAGGATAGTAATTACAAAATACAAACGAAAAGTGCTACAATAGCGAACCTAATATATTTCACCAACTAAACACCCTCTTTGTTGATTAATGACGATATTATAATTTTTGTCATTATTTTATGTGCCTCGGCTCCGTCACTTGTACCTTGTGACGATCGTGGAAATTGTGTCATAGAAAGAGCTTGATCTATGAAGACATTTTGAAGCGTCATGAGGGTTTCGTCATTGATGAGCAGATTTCCAGTAGTGTAGCATCTTTGCATAATCAGCATGCGCAGGATAAACATCATCATATCTAGGTTGAGTGTCTACAGGGATTACCTCCTTAGGCGTAGGGGCTTCACCATAGACAGGCTCAGCGTATTGAGTGAAGCGATCATGTCTATCCTTGCAGCAACTCAACATGAAGGCGTGCATGACGACCACCACCTTATCCTAGAGCTTCTTCTTCAGATCTTCAGGGAGCTCCTCCATAGACTCAAGATGCCGAATATTGCTCTCGTGCACTTCAGACTGCTTGCCTGCTTCGTTGTCGTTGGCCATAGCGCTGGTTTCAAGATCAAATTGGAGTTGACGCCTTGTCTTCCCCAGCAGAGTCGCCAAAAAGTATGTTGACACAAATTAGGTTTTGCACCAACACACTAGGAGTGCCTTGGACGCCCACGAGGTTGCGATCAACCTGTAACGGACAGCAAGAATCACAACTTGATCACCTAAACTGATCTAGAGACCGGTAGAGGCGATGTACAACTTGATCTCGGCTGAAACGAGCTTCGAAACAACCTTCAGAAGGATCCGTCAGGAGGAAGCATACGAAGGGTCTTCTAGGATCGGCATGGCCACCTAGAACGCCAACAAAATTCGTCTAGAACGTCGCCGGACAGCAGGTTTAGGGTTGAAAAGGGTAAAGTAGGGTTATAGGGTTTGTTTGATCGATTGGATATAGATGGGATCAAATCGGCCATGAGCCTCTCATTATATAGAGGGGGGTGGTCTTATCCCCTTAGGAACTGCCTTAGATGCATTTCCAAACACCAACACCTTCCAAAACCGATCTAACATCGAATCGGTTCGGACGGGTCGCTTGGCGCCGAAGCTGCGTCGGACAGCCCGATGCCTACCATCGGGCCGCGGCCGTGCCCCGACAGCGGTCCGAACGACCTGCATACCGGGGGTCCCATCGGACACCGCACCGGATCTTGCTGGAACCAGCATCGACGCTGGTCGGGCGTAGACCAGAAAGGCTGTGGGCGGCCTTTCCGCCCGACGCCCACGCCGAGGGGCGTCGGACGCCGAGGGGTGGCGTCCGACACTTGCTCCACTTCCCCATCGGCGCGGGCGCCCGCGGCTCAAACGCCGGACGCGCCTATTTCTGGGCCCCGACATCCGGCGCGTGCGCGAGTTGCACCTCGTTGTCTTCTTTTGCCAAATTTGTTGATTGTTTGACCTCGCCGTGGCACTCTAAATATGTCCATGGTCTCCTTGACACGTCCATGTTACCAAAATTAGCATTCGGACACTTTGGGTGTCAACAAAATGCTACTATTTATTGTGCCAATTAAGCATCACCAGATTATTTGTCGTGTGTTATATTTTCGTAATATATCTATTTTTGAAGCAATGAAAGCTATATTATCTTTACATACTTTTATACATTTATGAATGTTTCACTAGAAATATTAGACGACGCATGCAAACAAACCATATTCCCTGTATTTTTTAAAAAAAATGAAAATTGACACACGTGTGCCAACATACAAAACGAGCTTAGAATTGAAAATTCATGCAAGAGGGACATGTTCCTTCAAAATAGTCTCCCATGATGGGACGCGAAACTACACAGCTTGTTTGCGAAAATACTACTCTCTCCGTTCTAGAAAGAATACAATTTAGTACATTGTCATGTTTAGTATTTTAACTTTCAATATTTATGATATCGAATGTTTGCCAAAAGTACACTAGTACCGAAAAAAAATTTTGCATGACGGGCGTTTTCAATTTTTGGAGGCGGGCTAGCCTACCTGTGACAGATGAGGGGTCACCAAAAAATTTTTTTCGGGGTGGGCGAAATGTGCCCGCCACGGTTAATCTAGCAAAAAAAAAAAAAGCCCAGCCCGGTTAGGTGCGGGCCGGGATCGGCAGTCTTTGGGTGGATCTGCACCACGGCCGCCTCTGGAGCCGCTCCCGCCGTCGATCCACGTCGCCGTCACCTCCTCGACCCTCACCCGTCGCCGATCCGCGCCACCATCGCATCCTCGAAGCTGCTCACGCCCGTCGTCACGTGCCGCCGTGGCCTCCGCGATACCGTCACCTCCTCGAGCCGCTCCCGCCCGTCGATCCAGCGCCCGCCCGTGTCTACCTCATGCCAATGGGGAGTGGGAGGTAGGCGAAGAGCACCACACGGAGGTCGAGGTCGAGGGAGCCTTGTATTTGCCGAGATCCGGTCGCCAACGAGTGGATCCGCCCTCGCCGACGGGCGGATCCGCCTCCTCGTGGCCGCTGCCGCCTCCCTCGTGTAGTGGCGCGTCGGTGCCCCTCCTCGCCGCCAGATCCGCCCGCCGTCTGCCGGCGCTTGGAGGAGGGGGAGGAGGGATGGCGCCGCATGGAGGAGGGACGGCGCCGCTTGGAGAAGGAGGGGTGGCGCTCGCGTGGAGCGCGTGGTGGCGAGGATGGGCAGCGGCGCTGCGTGAAGGAGCACGGCTTTATGTGAGGAGGGGAGGAGACCCGCTGCGTGAAGAAGAGAGAGAGCAGAGGAGCGGAGAGTGAGATGGAACAAACCCTAGAGTTTTGTATATATATGGTCCGATAGCTGGGGGGTTGGGCTTCGCTGTGGGCTTCGAGGGAATTTTCCATTGCGGGCCTATGTAACATGCCCGCCTCTGTAAAATGGTTGCATTTTCCGTGGTGGGCCATTTATAAAGGCCCGCCACGGTTAATCAATTTTTAATATGGACAATTGTGGCGCCTCAAAAATAAAAAATGCCCGTCCACGGTTAATCGGTGCATTAACCGTAGCGGGCAAAACTTGTGCCCACCACGAATAGATTTGTGGGGTGTCACGTAAAAAAATTCTGTAGTAGTGGTATCAATACTTATGATATCAAATAAATACCATTATATTAATTATGAAATGTATTTTCATAATAAATAAATAAATATGAATACTATTTAGTAGAAACTTGTTCAAACATGGGCCACTTTAACTAGCACGCAATCGTAATAGGTAGATGATGAAAGAAGATGTGTGATTGGACAAAAAATCGTTCCCTAGAAATTATGGATTGAAAAACTTAGTTTTTATGTGTAACTAGGTGAATTCCCAGCGATCTTTGCTTGGTATGCAAAAATAAATTTAATCTAGCTAAAAAAGAATTTAAAATATTTTCAATAATGAACTAAAGAAAAGACATCATCTTAATCTTGGATCTTCAACTTCAAAGAAAACATAGGTCACTAACTTGTGGAGGATAATTTTTGAAACTTAATGTACAACACAAAAATTATGGGTTTACTGTAAGAATAGATTTGAGAAAGTTCTAATCGCTAATGATCCAACATACCTTCGGTGTCTTCTAGTAATATATTTAACTTCAAAAAATCTAGACGCGTTGTCGCTGAATTTAAGGTTAGTTTTTTTAGTGATTATTTGATGATGGAAAGAAAGATATAAACATGTGAGTTATTTAATGAGAATTTCCAACACAAAAACCTTAAGGTCTCAAGGATCAAGAAAGCAATATACCCCATACGTTGCCACAAAAATTGTTGATGGTTTGGAATAAAGGGATAAACAATTATAAGTTAATGTTATGTGAGTTATTTAATGAGAATTTCTAATACAAAAACCTTAAAGTCTCAAGGATCAAGAAAGCAATACCACATGGGTTGCCACAAAAATTATTGATGGTTTGGAATAAGATTATTTATATAAAGGGATAAATAATTATAAGTTAATGTTAGTGGATGGCGTGGCATAATGCTAGTGGATGATGTGTCTTGCTTGCATGTAGATTATAATTGTAGATGCTAGTTGACCATAAATGTGATTTGTTAGTGGAATGATGAGGTGGATAGCTTGCATATTGAGAGAATTAGCTAGTGGGGTTTGTCTATATAGATGTAGTAGATGTCTTCATAAATTATACCTATATAGAAAGTAAACGTGTGGTTTCCAAACCGGTCATGCCAATAAACCTAAATAAGATAATTTTTTTTCCATACAGCGAGGCCGCAAAATTTCAGAAATCACAGCAGTAGTAGTTGCGATCATTGGCCAAGCTCCCCTCAGAGCAAGTTCAATAAAACTTGGCTATAGCCCAATTCATACAATAACTTGTCTCTTCCTTTAATCTACACATGCTATTTTATATTTGCTTGGGACCGCATGTTAGTGTTAATCTACATCCATGAGTGGAAGAGGAGTTTTGGTTTCCGTGATGAGCTTGGCGACGGAAGCAGCGCCAAGCTGCGTACTCTCTCTCCTCCAACGCATCCACGGCGCTGACGTGGTCGGCGAATCGCCGGTTATTGTACCTGGGCTCATGTATCTCGGCTGTCGTCCAAATTAATGGTTCCAAACCAAGCATTGACATGAGACCATTAATGCTGATGAAAAGCAATTGCAACTTTCAATAAAAAAACAGCAAAAAGCTCAGAGTTTTACTTTTTGAGAAATCAAATTCTCTATTCCCACATCATACTAATAGTATATATTATATTATAGGAAACAATTAATTAAACCCAACAATATTTGGTTTCTCAAGCAAATAAATAATAATCCATGTGGTTGTTTAATTATATTTGGCCCATCACCCATGTTATGGTAGGCAAAGCACCGGGGCCTAGGCTTTTTTTGTTTCTCTGTTTTTTTGGAAACAAAAATTGTGGACAGAAGCTAAATTGGTAACATGTGTGTGACAGATTACAAGAGATATGATCTTCTATGATGATTTTCTTATAACGACCGCCAAATTTGTCGCTAAGTCATTCTGTTTTTTTTTTTTTTTTTTTTTTTTTTTTTGACGAAACTTATATGCCCGTCACTAAGATCAAGTAGGAGTTGTCGTAAATAGAAGGATTTCCATATTATGACAAACTTGAATTTGTCGTGACATGCCAAGAGATAATCTTCATAAGTTTTTGTTTAAATTTTAACATGCTAAGCACAACTCCACGTATCATATTTTTGGGATTTAATTTTTTTGAATTGTCTAAACTATGATAATTTGAAAAAAATCTTTTTATGATAAAAGTCCAATAAAGTGTAGATAAATATTTTAAAACATATACTTGTTTATCAATAAGTAAAATTAATATATAAAACTTTTCATAAATCTAAAAATCTAAAGTACTTGATTAAGTCCATCTTTGACTCCTCAACTCTTGCCGTTGTCTAACTTTCCTCAACTATCCAAACCCTTTAGTTTTGACCTCTAAGGCTCTAGGGTCAAAATTTACACGGTTTTGAATGTTTAGGTGCCAAAGTTAAACGATTATTGTAGTTGGGGGTTAAAATTAGATAAAGGCAGGAGTTGAGGGATCAAAATGGACTTAACCTTTTTTAACATATTAATAGTACGTGAAAAAGGATGGATTCAGATCAGATTCACATGGAATCGAATTCGGATAACACTGTTTACTATATTTTAATTTGATTTCAAACTCAAATACGGGTACAAATATTATAGATTGCAAATTCTTATCCTGAGAATCGGAATTCGGAATTGTATTGGGATATCTACTTCATACTGAAAATCAATGAAACTGTAGGTGGATCCAAACAGCCACGGCTAAAAATTAGCAGCAATTAGCTAGCTAATTTTTCCCTAATACTACGCAGCATAAACCATCATCTAACACTCACAGTGTGCTGTGGACAACTTGTGCAACATGCTGTGGACACTGGAGACCTCCCCATCGTCCCGCTAGCGTATAGCGATCGATCTGCATGCTCTTGCCTTGTTGGTATTGGTACAGGTACACGCTGCTATCACTAGAGGTTAATTTTCTGCTGAACGGTGGTCTCCGATATGGCCTATGGCAGCGACGTACAGGTCACAGGTCATGTCCTGGGGACTATTGACAACACTTGGCAGTTGCATTGGCATTCAAGATCAGACAATAATATTATTAGTACAGTCAGTGCAGAGTACTCTTGACAGTTGGGAGTTGGCATTCAAGTTCCTTGCAAGATGCAGGGCAAGGCAGTGATGGACGAACTGAACTGATAGCGCCCAACCACCCTTCATGTGTCACACTGTCACATATGGATCCACGCCACCAATCAATTAATTATTAACGCCATGACATAATTGTGATCCATTCTTTCCATCCATGTTTCTATCACTGCATCGGTTGGGTTATACTAACATTCAGCTTTACAGCGACGGCACATTGCCGGGACCCTAAAGCGGCCGGTGTTGCTGGTATTGGGGAGGAGCGCCCATAATCGTGCCCCGGGAACTAGGCTTTGGCTGAACCTCGTTAACAAATATCGTGCTTCTGGTGTCGTCTTTAATCTTGCATGCTCGTCTCGGTAGATTCAATCGACGCTTCTGCCTGTGGAGATTAGCAATCAGCTCGTCGCTGTGGGGGCTAATTTCTAACAATTGACAACCCTTGGTAGTTGGCATTAGTACTCCGGCAAGGCATCGATGGGTGAATGAACTGATAGCGCCCAACCGCTACTATGACACGGATCCGCCACCAATTCTTTCCGTCCATGTTTCTGTCACAGCATGGGTTGGGTTGCCTAACATTCAGCTTTACGACGATTTTATTCTAGAAGGGAACTCATAGCTACCACTGTACCACAGTGTGTTACGAGGTTAATTACACTGGTACATTATAGCAGTTCGTCCTTCTCATATGTCCTAATCGTCCTTTTTTAACAATTAAGTTGATGTTTAGTCCTCAACTCTCAAATCCGTCTACCTCAACAATCAAAACCGTTTAATTTTGGTCTAGCTAGGGCCATCTCAAAACCCCTCAATACTTTCTTGGACTCAAAATGGAACGGTTCTGATAGTTGTGGTACTGATGTGCTCCATTGTTTCCACTTCTTGGTCACAAATAATGCAAAGGTTCGAAGGTTGCAGCCCATGACGATAGCGTCGGTCACCCGTCCAACAGCGACCATGCAAAGTGATGGCGTCGTCGTCGTAGTGGTCGGCGCTGAGGATGTCGAGCGGCGTGGAAAATTATCATAAATTAAATTCAACGGTTTAATTTATGATAATTTTAAAACTCCCTTTACGATAAAAATCCAATAAAGTGTAGAGAAATATTTTAATATATATAATTATTTATCAATAAGTAAATTTAATATCTAAAACTTTTCATAAATACAAAAACGAGAGTATTGGATTAAGTCCATTTTGGCTCTTAACTCTTGCTTTTGTCTAACTTACGCAACTATCAAAACCATTCAATTTTGACCACCGAGCTAGTTTTTCAGTGGTTTTTAGAAACTCTCTATTTAAATGGGCTTTAAGGTTGAGGTAGTGAAGATCTCTAGTTTGGTTTTGGATAATTGATGACACCCTAGGACTAATCTCTCTATGTTAAGTGTTTGATTAGTTGGAGATTGGTCAAGCCAAGTGTGATGCACGGTGGTCATGGTGGATGGATCGCGGTGACCTAAAAGATGATCAAGTGCTCAACTTGGAGAAGTTCGAGGATCAAAATGGGCTCAAGGCAAAGGTATATCCATAGGGCCATTTTGATTTTGCACTCAAGACACCATAGAGGGTGTGAGTGACTTAGGATCGATAAGCCATACTATAAAGAGGGGAAAACCATCGAAAATTTCGATCCTCATGTGCCTCTAGGTTCAAACATCATTTGCATGCATTCTAACCTAGAGAGCTAACTTCGCACTTGGTGAAAATGTTTTCTAAATGCTAACACACGTGCTCGGAGTGTTCTTCGACGTGTTGGCAACATGAAACAAGTGACGGAAGTTGGTTTGGAGCAACGGTGTGTTAACGTGTTTTCGACTTGCTTGTTTCTGGATTCACGGCCCGATCCATTTGGAGCAACCGACCGCACGCGTCCGTCACCGTGGTCCGATCAGTTTCGAGTAAGGTCGAAAAACGGAGTTCGGATGAAGAAGGCATTTCTTCGACCAGATCGCGTCCGATCGGTGATCGGTGCGTCTGGTCAATCATGGATGGTCGTGAAGGATTTGAAGCGAAGTAGCCGTTGGTGGGGCTTGTCCGTTGTGACCGGACGCTTGACTAGGGCGACGGGCGGGTTCTCGGCCCGGCATGTCCGGTCGGCCGTGTGGGCAGCTTTGTTTTGCCCCAACGGCTACATAACGGTTGGGGGCTTATAAATAGGAGTTTGGCCGGCCATGGGGAGTCCTCTTGGTTATTTTCATTCATCCTAACATCCTTTGAGCTGAGCAAACACTCTCCGACTCTCTCCCTTTGCTTGTGAGCACATTTCTTGAGAGTTGAGGAGATTCAAGTGCACTTTGCATTGAGCTTTGCATCTAGAGGTACTTGGTGATCGTGGTTAGCCGGTGGATTTCTTGTTACTCTTGGAGAGCACCACTCCTAGCCGGCTTGGTGATTGGTGGAAGCGTTGGGAAGAAAAGGAGATTGTTCTTGCCCACTTCCGGTTGATTGTGAGGGGTTCGTGATCTTCCCCGGCGGTGTGCCAAAATTGATACTCTAGTGGATTGCTCGTTCCATTGAGTTACCCCTCATTTGCTTGGGTGCAAGTAGCCTAGTGATTAGCTAGGAGTGAGCTCCACCTTGACCCACACGTGAGACGGTCGGCACAACGGAGACTAGCTTGAGGGTGCTCAAGTGAACTTCGGGTTAAATCGTGTGTCTCTCATTTGTGTGATTGATTGTCTCCCGGTGATTGGCTTCATTCTCTATACATTGTGATATCATCTCCGGTGATTGGGTGACTTACCTCTACACGTCGGTATAACACCTTCTACTCTCTTGCATTACTTTGTTTTATATCTTATCCTTGAGTAGCTTGTGTAGTTTAGCTAGTTGCCTAGTTTTCTAGTGTTGTTTAGCTTGTTAACCTAATTGTAGAGTAGTGACTTAGCTTCTTGTGTGAATTAGAGACAATAGCAACTAGAATTGTTGATAGGAGGCTTGCCGACAAGTAGAGCTAGAGCAAACACTTTTACGCTTTGTTATTTACTAACAAGTTGTTCTAGTGATTTTGTAGAATTTTTATCAGGCTATTCACCCCCTCTAGCCATTCAGGACCTTTCAATTGGTATCAAAGCCGTGGTCATTGTTTAAGCAAGGATTAACACCCTTCGGTGCAAGATATGGCTAGTATTGTGTTCAACCATGTTGGGGGAAAGCCACCTCACTTTGATGGTGAGAGTTCTTTTGATCATTGGAAGAGAAAGATGACTATGTACCTTGGATCAATACATGAGAGAGTATAGGAGGTGACGAAAAGTGATTATGTCATCCTTGATCCTACCAAGCTCACCGATGATGATAGAGCAAACCGCACTTGCAATCGGATGGCACTCAACACCATATACAATGCCATCGATGTCAAGATATTTGAAGGCATCAAGGACTTAGATCGTGCAAGTGAAGTATGGACAAGGTTGAGTGAAACATATGAGGGCACTAAGATTGTCAAGAGTGCCAAGCTCTATGGGCTCAAGAGTGAGTTTGAGACCTTCTCCACGAAGGAGGGTGAAACAATCCTAGAGATGTTTCGTAGGATACAAGTGATAGTGAATGATCTCAAGAGCCTAGGCTACAAGACACAAGACCAAGACTTTTGTCACAAGTTCTTGATTAGCCTACCTCCAAGATTCAAGATGTTGATTCTCATGTTGCAAAGAGATGGGCTTGATACAAAGAAGCCAAATGATTTGCTTGGAGAGGTGTTGACATTTGACAAGTATGATCATGATGTTGATGCCAAGGAGAAGAAGGAGGACAAGAAGGTTGAGGAGAAGAAAGCCGTAGCATTCAAGGCATCCTCTTCCTCATGCAAGGGCAAGGCCAAGGCTCAAGAAGAAGAATGTGATATATCCAGCCTAGAAGAGGTTGATGAAGCTCTTGCTTTGGTTGTCAAGAAATTTAATTGGCACCATGCTCAAATACAATAGAAGATTTGGGCATTACAAGAAGAAAGACACTCCCAAAAACAATGAAGAGAAGAGACTTTGTTGGAAGTGTGATAGTCCCGATCATCTCTTTGAGGATTGTCCTCACAGAAAGGACAAGAAGAACACCAAGGACTATAGAAGGGGCAAGAACAAGGCCACCTTCAAGATGGGCAAAGATGGTGCATATGTGGTCACTTGGGATAGTGATGAGTCCGATGAGGAAGAAGAAGGGAAGGCAATGATGGCAATGGGCAATCATGAGAAGCCATCTCTATTTGACTCATCCTCCGGTTCATGCTTCATGGCCAAAGGCACTAAGGTATATTATGATGATGAACCATGTGCTAATGAAGTAAAATATGATAGTGAAGGAGAATATGATGAATCAAATGAACCCACTAAAGAAGAGATGTTTGAGGCAATGGAGCAAGCCAACATTGTTCTCATAGCTAAAGCTAAGGAATGTAAGGCCTTGGAAAAGAGAGTTGCATCTCTTAAAAAGAGCCTTAGGGAGCAAGAAGCCTCTTATGAGTGTCTAAAGGAAGACCATGAGGAGCTAGAACTTGCTCACACAAAGCTTCAAAAAGCTCATTCCTTGCTAATTGCTAAGAATGACAAGGTTGTCTTGATCTCCAAGAGGGATGTTGGTCCAACATGTGACATCATAGATGAACCATTCGTGGTTGATGTTGAAGAACCATGCATACCTTACATATCCACATCAACCCACTCTACCTCCACTAGTAGCGATGAAGTGATTTTAGATTCATCATTATTAGTTGAGAATGAGACTCTCAAGAGAGAGGTGGATGAGCTCACCCACGCCTTGGGTAAGGCATATGGTGGGGATGCCAAGTTGCTAAAGTGCTCGGGTAGCCAAAGATTTTCCCTTAACAAGGAAGGTCTAGGGTATATCCCCAAGAAAGGCAAGAAGGCCTTTGTGACCCCAAAGCCTAGCTTTGTGAGGAGCAATGGTTCTTATTGCTATAGATGCAAGCAAGTTGGGCATCAAGAGTAACAATGTGCTAAAATGAACACCAACAAGAAAGCAAACAATGTGCATTCTATTTGTTTTGATTCTTGCTATTTGCTTACCAAGCGTGAGAAAGGTGTAAAGGCAAAGTTCATTGGTACACCAATTGTGGGACCAAAGAAGAAGTCCATTTGGGTGCGAAAGTCTTTGGTGACTAACCTCCAAGGACCCAAGCAAAGATGGGTACCTAAATCTCATTGATTGATTTTGTAGGTGAACTACGAGGCCGGAGGGAGGCATTGAATACTTGATAGTGGGTGCACTCAACATATGGCCGGTGATGCAAGAATGTTTAAATCTATTGAAACTCAAACTCATGGTGGCAACACTATCACATTTGGTGATAATAGCAAAGGCAAGGTTAGAGGACTTAGAAAGATTGCAATCACCAATGACTTGAGCATATCCAATGTGGCACTAGTTGATGAGGTGAACTTCAATTTGCTTTCGGTGGCACAAATATGTGACCTTGGTTTCAAATGCATATTTGGTGTTGATGACATTGAGGTTGTTAGTGTTGATGGTTCAAACTTGATATTCAAAGGCTTTAGGCATGACAATCTCTATCTAGTTGATTTTGATACTAGTGAAGCTAAATTGAGTACATGCTTGATCTCTAAATCAAGTATGGGTTGGTTATGGCATAGAAGGCTTGGTCATATTGGCATGAAGCAATTGAACAAGCTTGTGAAGCATGATCTAGTAAGAGGCTTGAATGGAGTTGAGTTTGAAAAGGACAAACTTTGTAGTGCATGTCAAGCCGACAAGCAAGTGGGCAACACTCATCCTAAGAAGAATATCATGAGCACTTGCAAGCCATTTGAGTTGATGCATATGGATTTATTTGGACCAACCACATATACTAGCATTGGTGGCAACAAGTATGGATTTGTGATTGTGGATGATTTCACTAGATATACTTGGGTATTCTTTCTCAATGACAAGAGTGACACATATTCTATCTTCAAGTCATTTCTCAAGCAAGTTTGCAATGAGTTTGATGTCACCATCAAGAAAGTGAGAAGTGACAATGGAAGTGAGTTCAAGAATACAAGAGTTGAAGAGCTATGTGATGATTATGGTATTAGGCATCAATTCTTGCCCACATACACACCACAATCCAATGGCCTAGTTGAAAGGAAAAATAGGACTCTCATGGATATGGCAAGATCAATGCTTAGTGAATATGATGTGAGTCAATCTTTTTGGGCCGAAGCTATCAATACCGCTTGCTACTACATCAACCGATTGTATTGTCATCCAATGATGGGCATGACACACTATGAGCTATTGAATGGGAGAAAGCCAAACATTGCTTATTTTAGAGTCTTTAGTTGCAAATGCTACATTTTGAAGAAAGGCACTAGATTGGTCAAGTTTGACAAGAAGTGTGATGAGGGATTCTTGCTTGGTTATTCCACTACAAGCAAAGCATATAGAGTGTGGAATAGCACTAGTGGTCAACTTGAGGAAGTGCATGATGTTGAGTTTGATGAAACCAATGGGTCCCAAGATGAAGATGAGAATCTCAATGATGTTAGTGGAACTCAATTGGTGGAAGCAATGAAGAACATGGACATTGGGCATATTAGGCCAACTCAAGTGATAGATGTCCAAGATGACAAAGATCAAGTGCTACCATCTCCAATGATTCAAGCTAGTGGTTCTCAAGTGCAAGATCAACAAGCTAGTATATCATCTCAAGTGCAAGCCACAACAAGTGATCAACCAAGTTCAAGCAATAAACTACCAATACTCCAAAACTCAAGTGTTGCTAGAGATCACCCAATTGATCAAATTATTGGTGACATTGCAAGTGGAGTACAAATAAGAGGAAGATTTGCGGCATTTTGTGAGCACTTTGCATTTGTGTCTCAAGAGGAGCCAAAAGACATAGACAAAGCCATGAAAGATGAAGAATGGGTCTTGGCAATGCAAAAGGAGCTAAACAACTTTGATAGGAATGAAGTTTGGGAATTGGTGGAAAGGCCAACCAACTATAATGTCATTGGAACCAAGTGGGTGTTCAAGAATAAGCAAGGCCAAGATGGCATTGTGGTTAGAAATAAAGCAAGACTAGTTGCACAAGGTTACACTCAAGTTGAGGGTCTTGACTTTGGTGAAACATATGCTTCGGTTGCAAGATTAGAGGCAATTAGAATTCTATTAGCCTATGCATGTGCCCATGACATCAAGCTCTATCAAATGGATGTGAAGAGTGCATTTCTCAATGGCTACATCAATGAGCTTGTGTATGTTGAGCAACCTCCCAGTTTTGAAGATTTTCACAAGCCCGACCATGTTTACAAGTTGAAGAAGGCATTATATGGCTTGAAGCAAGCACCTAGAGCATGGTATGAGAGGTTGAGAGACTTCCTACTCAAGAAGGGTTTCAAGATGGGAAAGGTTGATACTACTCTCTTCACTAAGAGGATTGGCAAGGATTTGTTCATCTTGTAAATATATGTGGATGATATCATATTTGGATCAACAAATCAGGACTATTGTGAAGAGTTTGGTAAAATGATGGCCAAAGAGTTTGAAATGTCTATGCTTGGAGAGCTCACATACTTCCTTGGACTTCAAATCAAACAATTGAAGAGTGGCACATTCATAAGTCAAGGCAAGTACATAAGAGACATGATCAAGAAATTTAGCATGGAAGATGCAAAGGGCATCACTACACCTATGGGTACTAGTGGCACCTTGGATAGTGATCTCAAAGGCAATATGGTTGATCAAAGGCTATTTTGGTCAATGATTGAAAGCTTACTCTATGTGACCGCATCAAGACCGGATGTCATGTTTAGTGTATGTTTGTGTGTAAGATTTCAATCCTCACCAAGAGAGAGTCATCTCAAGGCCGCAAAGAGAATATTGAGGTATTTGAAGCATACACAAGATGTTGGCTTATGGTATCCTAAGGGGTCTAGCTTTGAACTTGTTGGGTATTCAGACTCCAACTATGGTGGATGCAAGATCAATAGAAGAAGCACTAGTGGCGCTTGTTGTTGACATTTCTTAACGTATGCTGAAGAATCCGCAAGCGTACGGAATTATCGTTATAGCATTTCACCCGGAAGTATTCGTAGGTATCGTATTTCCACGAGGAACGGTTGTGTGACTTTTCTCTCGAACAGAATCACCCTAGGATAACTATGGGTGGTGAGGTATCTTTATGGGCTCAAACTCTCTAGCAGGGATCACTTGGCTGTTATGTCCTTACCGCACACGCATGGGGCAATCGCCCAAACGGGATGGAGACAGGCATTTAGCACCGCGCCACACCCAAACGGGGGGGATTACAAGGGACGGTCAAGGTGTCACAACCCAGCCGCCTACCCCCTCAACCGTGGGATGCGCCACAAAAGATAGATAACCTCTAGCCTAGACACCACGTCTACACTAGTGATTATTACTCCGGCGTGTTAACCTGGGCTTACCTAGTCATATTAGGGGTCCTTCTACGAGCAACGCCCGAAGGAACGACTATCAATCCCGCAAGTCTATAATAGCTAGATAATATGCTTAAGAGTAATAAGCCAAAGAGGGACACAACCATTCTTATCCAAAATGATTAGAAGGTTGTAGAGGTACAAAGCGTGACGGGCTGCCGACAAGTCAGGGCACTCAGGCCACCCGAGATCCGCAATGCACCGGGAGGCACAGGGACTCCATGGAGAAGAGGCCAAGCCCTCTTCTAGCCTTCCCTCTCTCACTCTCCATTAGAACTAAGAAGAAGAGGAAGAAGAAGAGTGGGAGTGGAAGCTTCTTCCTCTCTTCTACATTGTGGCTCCTCTTTGTGTTGTGTGGAATTGGTGTCTTGTGGAAGAGGGGGAGAGCCTCCTTTTATAGCTTGGAGATAGGGGGGTCTTTGGAAATGTGCCACCCCCCATAATGACCAAACCGACCAGGGAATAGGCGGTTTCTAGGTTCATTGCACCTGGTCCATGCCACCACCGACGTTCCCTGGTTGAATGCAACCGTCATGAGAAAGGTGGGCCCGGTTGGCAGCCGCAGGGGTGCTGCCGCACCCTAAGGTGCGGGCGCACCAAGATCTGGGCCGAATGGGCTCAAATTTTGTGAGCACATCGGTTTCGTCGTTAGCTCCGTTTTGGCGGGTGGTACAACGAAAACGGAGTCCGTATGAAAAAGTTATGCCCGAAATACTAAACCCATGTCATGTGGCCCAATGTCATTTCATGTTGGATTCGGGCCTCGACCTCTTGGGCTTGTATTTGGATGTTGATATTCATGTTTATGGGCTTTTCTCCTCTCTTCTCCTTGCTTTGCTTATGTCCATTTAGGTCCTTGTTATTTCTTATATGTTTTCCTTTGCTTTTGGCCCAAAATGTATATGTTTCCAACATTGCCCTGCAAAACAAGTGAAGTACAAAAACTTGTGGAAATGGTTAGCTCAAAGCCCTATCACTATTGTGTTTTGGTAGTTTTATAATAATGTTGACGGTATAAAATATGTAGTTAACGACCGTCAACACTTGTCAATTCGTTGGAAGATCTCTTGTGTCATGGTCCTCAAAGAAGCAAACAAGTGTGACACTCTCTACCGCCGAAGCCGAATATGTTAGTGCGGGGGGTTGTTGTTGTCAACTACTTTGGTTGAGATCCACATTGAAGGATTATGGTTTTGACTTCAACCATGTGCCCTTGTATTGTGACAATGAGAGTGCTTGCAAGATGACTCAAAATCCGGTGCAACATACAAGAACCAAACATATTGATATAAGGCACCATTTCATTCGTGAGCATCAACAACAAGGAGATATTACAATCCATCCTATTGGTACCGAAGACCAACTTGCCGATATCTTTACCAAGCCACTTGATGAGAAGAGATTTTGCAAGCTAAGAAATGAATTGAACATTCTTGACTTCTCCAATATGAGTTGAATGCACCCCACACATGTGACATGCCTCTCCACCGAGCCAAAGCAAAGGTGAAATTGTTTGACATGTCATTCATGATATCTAAGAACTTGTTAGAACATATAGACATCCAACTTGGTTCCTTAGGTTGCATTCATGAAAAAGCAATGAATTTCAATGTATGTATGCCATCACTATTGCTTTTATGCTTGATTGATCTAGTGATGACATATGACATGCTTGTGGGCTTGCAATCTCAAGTGTTGAATTTGGATATATTGTCAAATATGTGATTCAACATAGATATGATAACCCTTTCATGAGGTGTGAAAAAGCTTGTCTTTGGTTCAAACCGAATTATATGTTTGGCAAGCTATCCAAATTTGGCCAAAGTTGAAAACTAATCTTTCCAGTATCAAAAGAACATGATCAATCCTTTTATGTCAATCGGTGACAAAGGGGGAGAGATTAGTGCATAAAGATTAGAAGGGGATCAAAATTTTGGAAAGCACACAAGTAGGGGGAGCAAGCTCATAAGCCCTTTGTTGCATTTGTTTGTGCACTAACATATGATGTGCTCTTGCACATGTATTTAAATTCCATATATACATGCTTGTGTGGTGTATGCTAGTAGTACTTTGAATGATGATTGATCAACTAGCATGCTTAAGTGGTAGCTAGATATTTTGATTTCCGCTCTAAATTCAAGTACCTTGCTTATAATGTGATCTTATGTGGTACTTTGATTTTTTGATGAAATATATAGTTGTCCATGATGCTTGTATGGTGAGAAAGGCGCAACTCGATTGGTATCACGCTTCAAAGGTCCATTCTTTCACCATAGCATCATTTTGGTAACATGGCCCTCTCCCTAATTTCAATATTCATACATGTATGCAAAGCTTAGTTCCAAACTCTCGGCATACATGTAGGGGGAGCTCATGCTACCAAAACCGAACTATGATGTTTGTCCAATCCTATATTCATGAGCAAAATGCTTGGACAACCATGATAGGTTCAAAAATCCTTTATCATAAAATCTTTTTGTGGGTTGTCACCAATTACCAAAAGGGGGGAGATTGAAGATCTCTAGTTTGGTTTTGGATAATTGATGACACCCTAGGACTAATCTCTCTATGCTAAGTGTTTGCTTAGTTGGAGATTGGTCAAGCCAAGTGTGATGCACGGTGGTCATGGTGGATGGATCGCGGTGACCTAAAAGATGATCAAGTGTTCAACTTGGAGAGGTTCGAGGATCAAAATGGGCTCAAGGCAAAGGTATATCCACAGGGCCATTTTGATTTTGCACTCAAGACACCATAGAGGGTGTGAGTGACTTAGGATCGATAAGCCGTACTATAAAGAGGGCAAAACCATCAGAAATTTTGATCCTCATGTGCCTCTAGGTTCAAACATCATTTGCATGCATTCTAACCTAGAGAGCTAACTTCGCACTTGGTGAAAATGTTTTCTAAATGCTAACACACGTGCTCGGGGTGTTCTTCGACGTGTTGGCAATATGAAACAAGTGACAGAAGTTGGTTTGGAGCAACGGTGAAGAAACGACGATGCAACGACTTCGACCTGCTGTTTCTCACCTGACCGGACGCTGGAGCAACCGACCGGCGCGTCCGGTCAGCTGCGTCCGATCGGTTCCAGTAAGGTCCAGTTTCAGCGTTTCTTCGACCTGACGCGTCCGGTCGGTGACCGGTGCGTCCGGTCAATCATGGATGGTCGTGAAGGATTTGAAGCGAAGTAGCCGTTGGTGGGGCTTGTCCGTTTTTGACCAGACGCTTGACCTGACGCGGGCAATTCTCGACCGGCGCGTCCGGTCAGCCCATGTGGGCAGCTGTTTTGCCCCAACGGCTACATAACGGTTGGGGCTTATAAATAGGAGTTTGGCCGGCCATGGGGAGTCCTCTTGATCATTTTCATTCATCCTAACATCCTTTGAGATGAGCAAACACTCTCCCACTCTCTCCCTTTGCTTGTGAGCACATTTCTTGAGAGTTGAGGAGATTCAAGTGCACTTTGCATTGAGCTTTGCATCTAGATGCACTTGGTGATCGTGGTTAGCCGGTGGATTTCTTGTTACTCTTGGAGAGCACCACTCCTAGCTGGCTTGGTGATTGGTGGAAGCGTTGGGAAGAAAAGGAGATTGTTCTTGCCCACTTCCGGTTGATTGTGAGGGGTTTGTGATCTTCCCCTGCGGTGTGCCAAAATTGATACTCTAGTGGATTGCTCGTGCCATTGAGTTACCCCTCATTTGCTTGGGTGCAAGTAGCCCAGTGATGGGCTAGGAGTGAGCTCCACCTTGACCCACACGTGAGACGGTCGGCACAACGGAGACTAGCATGAGGGTGCTCAAGTGAACTTCGGGTTAAATCGTGTGTCTCTCCTTTGTGTGATTGATTGTCTCCCGGTGATTGGCTTTATTCTCTATACATTGTGATATCATCTCCGGTGATTGGGTGACTTACCTCTACACGTCGGTATAAGACCTTCTACTCTCTTGCATTACTTTGTTTTATATCTTATGCTTGAGTAGCTTGTGTAGTTTAGCTAGTTGCCTAGTTTGCTAGTGTTGTTTAGCTTGTTCACCTAGTTGTAGAGTAGTCACTTAGCTTCTTGTGTGAATTAGAGATAATAGCAACTAGAATTGTTGATAGGAGGCTTGCCGACAAGTAGAGCTAGAGCAAACGCTTTTACGCTTTGTTATTTACTAACAAGTTGTTCTAGTGATTTTGTAGAATTTTTATTAGGCTATTCACCCCCTTCTAGCCATTTAGGACCTTTGAGGTACCAAAGTTAGATGATTTTGGCAGTTGGAGGGTTAAATTAGATAAATATAAGAGTTGAGGGATCAAAGATGGACTTAATCTTTTTTAACATACTAGCAAAAGTGCCCCTTGGTTGCAACGGGTGATTGGCAAATATATCAATACCACCGATTCAAACTTCAAGGGCCATAATTTTGTTTCATTTTGAAGTTTGCCATGATATCTTGTATGACGTTCTTGCGTGTATTTTTGTTATTTCTACAATTTTTTTATCTAACTAACATGGGCAAAAACTACTTTAATATGATCTACAATTTTCTAGAAAATTTTTATGTAACTAATTAGCTTATGTTTTAATATCCGTGTATGATTCCGTGTATGCCTAGCAACTCCCCTATGAGGCTCGCACCTGGGTCGTAGGGCTGGTGGGGATTGGCTGCCGATCTTGTTCCATAGACCAAGCCATATTCGCGCTTGCCGGTGGTTCATGCGAACCGAGTGCACACCAAAGGCGGGGAGAGATCATTGACAAGCGGGGCCTCGCAAGAAGTGTGTGTGTCGGCCCTTGGCCAAGTCGACGCGAGGCGGGGCCATCCACTCGGCCTTGGATCCCATCGCCGCGCTGCGTCGCCCCCCTCATCCGGTCGCACCTAAAGGGGCACAGCATTTCGGCTTGGCGAGGCGAGCGGCAGCGCGGGGTGGCGGCACACGGCGAAGCTCGGCGTGGCGGGTGGTTGCGCTGAAAGCAACGGTCGAGTAACGATGGCGTGAAGATCTCGGCGGGCGCTTTGGCGAAAGTCGCGGCCTCGGCTGCGAGACCTTGGGCAGCTAACCGCAGACGGTGCTCGGCAAGTAGCTCCGTGTCAAGGCGGCCGCGGGTTCGGCCTCGGCTCGGCGACGGCAGCGAACGCGGCCGGGCGCCGCTTTGGTCCCACGACGCTCCTTGTGGAGCTCGGCATAGTCGCGGCTCGACGCCCCGTCCTCGCGTGGTCGGCGAGGTGTCAGGGATACCTCCTTGGCGGTGGATCTTGGCGGTCCATGTTTGTGTGGCAGCAAATGAGCTCACACGTTTCTCGGCCCTAGCGGCGGCCGGCGGCGAGGGCGCGTTCACCGCTGCTCGCAGGCCCGGGTTCCACCGCTAGTGGGGACTACGTACCGCTTGGGTGGATCTCGCTAGACCAGCGCGGTCGTGTTTGTGCCGGGTTAAAGCAATCTAGCGGGAGCGTGATTCGAGGACGCCTGGGTCCACCACGAGGGAACAAATGTGCGCGAAGCGTCGGGGGACGATGCTCTCTACGAATCTTTGTAACACATTGACAGTAACATTATTTTTGTGTTACTATATAGAGTATATTTGTAACATATTTTATATGTTCCATTTATGTGTTACAATGTAGTGCTCTATTTTAACATTTTTCTTGTAACACTAATTTTGTGTTACTAAAATTATTGTCAATAACACATTTTTATGAAAAAAGTGTTTTGTGTTACAACCAAAGCTTGTAACACTCTATTTTGTGTTACTATGAGATTTCATTGTAACACATTGATGAATATGTTACAAGAAAGTGTTACAATATCTTTGTTATGTAGTGGTGTTTCTTGCTACATGGTTGGTGGCTTTAATTTGTATGATGTATGTATCTGCAATATATGTGATAGATTTGATTTGGTATTGTACTGGATCTATTTATTCTCGATCGAAATCATGATAGTCTTGGATTCTTTTCTCTGATGTGTATCCTAGTCTTTTGTATTCGTTTCCAACTCTTACGTGTAAAGCCGCTGATGTGGACAGGAAAAAAGGTGAAATTTTTTTTGGTGGACTGAAATTTTCTCGCTTTATCAATAGGTATAGACTAATAGTATGTGAAAAGGGATGGATTCAGATTGTATTCGCATGGATTCGAACTCGGATAACACTAATTACTATATTTTAATTTGAATTCGAACTCGAATATGGATACAAATATTGTTGATTGCGAATTCTTCTCCAGAGAATCTGAATTCGGATTTATATTGGGATATCTACTTGATTTTAAAAATCAATAAAATTATAGATGGTCCAAACACCCCCACTAAAAATTAGCTAGCTAATGGATCAAACAGGCCCTAATACTACGCAGCATATACCATCAGCTAACAGTGTGTTGCGGAGAACTTGTGCAACATGCTGTGGACACTGGAGAGCTCTCCATCGTCCCGCTAGCGTATAGCGATTGATATGCATGCTCTTGGCTTGTTGGTATTGGTACAGGTACACGCTGCTATCACTAGGTTAATTTCTTGTTGAACGGTGGTCTCCGATATGGCCTATGGCAGCGTCGTCGCGGGTCGCGGCCAGGCCTCTGCCGATTGCCACCACCCGCTGGGGCGACGTCAGGTCACACATCATGTCCTCGGGACTATTGACAACACTTGGCAGTTGGCATTAAGCTCAGACGATGATATTATTAGGGCACTCCAATGGTAATAGCTAGTACTAGCTATCTGGTCAGCTGATGTGAATGTGAGAGGTAATAAAAAAGACTATTTTACACTATAGGACCCGTATGCTTCTCTCATATGTTCTTGGGCTACGTAAAATAGACTAGCTATTCTATTTGCTCGTCGCTAGTGACTATTCTCTCTTACTTTTTGCTTGCCACGTCAGATCTAGCTAACCAAATAGCTAGCTATTGCGGACGCCCTTAGTACAGTCCAAGTGCAAAGTACACTTGACAGTTGGCCATTGGCTTTAGTATAGGCATTGATGGATGAACTGAGAACTGATAGAGCCCAGTGCCCAACCACCTTTCATGTGTCACACTGTCATCCACGCCACCAATTAATTAACGCCTTGACATAATTGTGATCCATTCTTTCCGTCCATGTTTCTATCACAGCATGGGTTGGGTAATACTAACATTCAGCTACTTTATTCTAGAAGGGCACTCACAGCTACCACTGTATCGCAATGTAGTAGGAGGTTAATTACATATGTGAACAGGCACACTGATATGCAATAAAAATTGAAAGCGGCAGATCTCGTATGTTTAGCTAACCATTTGGACACCCATCATCGTCCCTGCAGATATGTTCATCCTTGATTAGCAGCGAAGCTTGAGAGATAAGAAAAGAGGTGCGCTTAATTACCTTGTGGATATATATAGACTTACGTCGTATATAAGAGGTGCATATATAATTAATGGCGGATCTACATGCAAAGCTGTGGGGCCACCTGGCCAATAGCTTTTTCTAACCTTCCTTTAAACCCTATTATAAATATGTCAATTAGGAGTACTCCCTCTGTCGCGATGAAATTGTCGTTCTACGCCGTGAAGGATGTCCCGATAAAAATGTCGTTTTAGTGCGGTCCCCAGCTACGCTCTGCACTGTAGCATGTAGCCTTGTTTTTCACCGCTCTGCTCTGCTCAAAAATCCGCACGCAATGGCCTGGAGCTCCCTAGACCGACCGCCGCCGCCCTCGCCTTGCAGCTCCGACGATGCGCGCCACCGGCTGCTGCTGCAGCCCCGGCGGCGGCGCTGCTACGCCGTCGTCACATGGCGACCTCCACGACGACAACGCAGCCGAAGCCGCATGGCGGCGGGGATGGTGATGGCGACGGCAACAGCGGCAGGCCCGCCGAAGGCGGCCGCGTGATAGATCCCGCGTCGTGGCCACAACCTTCCTCCTCCAACGGCAGCTACCTCTTCTCTTCTTGTCGAGGACCCCGCGTCGGAACGCCGCCACCGAGATCCGCCCACGCGTCGGTGCGCAAGAGCGGTGCTCACCGCGAGCCCCGCCCACCGTCACCGAGATCCGGTCACTGGAGACGTCCACCACCAAGCCGACACTCTCATCTTCTTGGAGCACCCCCACCATCACCAGTCCTCACCGGCGCTTCTCTTCCCCTTGTCAGCACTGCGAGATCCGGCCGGAGCACCTGAGATCCAGCCGGTGGCCGCATCCGCCGTCTTCTTCTCCTCGACTGTCGGCGCCATCGCCGGATCCGCAGCCGACGCTACCACTCCAACCCTCCCTCAGATCCACAGCGGCACTTCTTCTTCACCGGTGGCCGGGCGGCCGCCATCGCCAGCCCTTCCGCTCGGCCCCCTCACTCTCGACGCGGAGCCGGCGCCCGAGCCGCTCTTTTCCTCCACCATACGGGAGAGGCGCCGCCCTTCTCTTGTGCTCCACCAGCGTGGAGGCCGCGGCCCTAATCCCCTTCGCGAAAGAGAGAGAATGGCAAGAGAGAGGGCGTCGGGTTCGATGACGGGAACGGCAAGAGAGAGGAGAGAGGAGACAAAACGCAGTAGCATGCAGGTCTACGGGATGGAGGGAGTATATATGTTAATTGCAGTGATGAGCTTAAAATTAATAGGTTTGGCCCCACAGGTTTTAAGTCCTGGATATGCCACTGTGGCCCCACAGCTTGCATGTAGATGCGCCATAATTACTTTGTTTTTCAGCTTTAGAGGATGTATTTGCACCCAACAGCTAGTGAGTAGTTTTGCCCGCTTGTCCCTGTCTTTGTTGCGTTGGGTGAATGGATGGAGCCGTGACCATGGTGCGCAGGTGACATTCGGGCTCCCTGAGTTCCGGTCCGACTACAAAATATATACATTGGGAGAGTATAATCTGTAGCTACCTACAGAATACCATATTTTGTAGCCAGGCCGGTGGACCGCACCACGTGTGCCCAACCGCGCCGACACCGTGCTGTTGGAATCCTCATTTACTTCATTGCATGCAGCCATGCAAGAGCCTTCCTGTACGTTCATTAATGACAGGCTTCGGTAATTACGTTAATTTGCCTTCCCAGACCATGTAAGGCCTCGTTTAGTTCCCTGAAGAAGTTAGAAAGTTAGAATTTAAACTCCTGTAGCACTCTTGTAGCAATTTCGTTTGTATTTGGTAAATATTGTCCAATCATAGACTAACTAGGCTCAAAAGATTCGTCTTGTGATTTACAACCAAACTGTGCAACTAGTTATTTTTTTTACCTACATTTACTGCTCCGTACATATGTCCCTAGATTGATGTGATGTGATGTGATGGAGAGAGTGTGGAAAAACTTGGAAGTTGGAGGGGGAACTAAACAAGGCCTAAGCTAATTATAGTTGGGCACCTTGATTTCTAGTAGTAGTTACCATAATTTGGTATGAGTTCAGTAGTTACCATAATTAGAATTAGAATAATGAATTATCGTAATTTGACGACAACTAGTTTCCAATAACTAGTACCATGATTTGATATATGGTAATTCTCATTGCTGTTTGATATTGTAAATAAGAAATGAAGTTACGACACATTTACCATGAGTTGATTTATGGTAATTTTCATTGTTTGGTATGGTAAATAAGAATGCAGTTACGACAAATTAAGGTCATCCTTGCCGTTGAATATCATTTACTAGAACCTACTCCCTCCGTCCCTAAGTACTTGACGTTTGCGCTTTCCAAGAAAAACAACTTAAATTAAATATATATTAAAAATATTAATAACTATAGTATATAATTAGTATCTTTAGAAAGAAATTTTTATCTAGTTTTTTAACAAAATTATTTGAAGATACAAATGTTGCACGTATTTTCTATAAATTAACTCAAACTTATGGCACGCACACCAAAAACGATAATTAAAAAGGACGGAGGGAGTAGTTACCATATAATTAGAATTAGAATGCAGTTACCATTTTATATATATATGCGCTCCACAAGAAACTCTTCTTGCCTGATCATCTGGGAGCACGGTTCTCATGCTGCTTGCTGGTGTGTACGTCTGCAGTGAACCACCGCTAGACCTGAGCATCTCGGGGCCAGGCTAAAAGACACTAGTATTGATTTTATTTTTGCGTGACGGGTGGTTTTCATTAACCGTGGCGGGCAAAGCCACCCGTCACGCTTCAGAGGTCACGGTAAATCTTAGATTAACCGTGGTGGGCTACAGTACCCATCACGGTTAATGATTCCAAAAAAAAAAAAAAAAAAAAAAACACGGACAAGCCCGCAAGCCCATCCACGGGCCCGCCGAGCCCATCTAGGGTTTGCGCCGCCCGCCGGGCGGCGGGCTCATAGATCGTGCACTGTGTCGTAGATTGGGCCGCCGGTGTCGCAGATCGGGCGCCATGTCGTAGATCGGGCGCCGGTGTCGTAGATTGGGCCACGGTGTCATAGATCGGGCCGCCGTGTCGTCAGATCGGGCCGCCGGTGTCGCAGATTGGGCGCCCAGCTCCGTGTCACAATGGAGGACGGACGCCGTGGCCGTGAGCCGCCACGCAGCCGCCGTGGCCGCGATGCCGCCGCCGCGTCCCCCGCGGGCCATGCCACCGCAGCCCCAGCGCGCCGCCGGGATCTCGCCGGAGGAGGGCGGGAGCACCGTTGGGAGGGGCCGCCGCCACCGTGGGGAGGTGGGAGGAGAGGGGAAGGGCCGCCGCCGCCATGGGGAGGAGGGGAGGAGAGGGAGGGACGCGCGGCCATGCCGCCACGCTGAAGGGAGAGATGCCGCGATAGGGAGGAGTGCGTCGAGCGCGGTGGGGAGGAGGCGCGGGGTGGGTAGGAGGCGATGGTGAGAGTGAGGTGGGATGAGAGTGAACCATAACCCCTAAGTCCTCAATTTATATGAGCCCGACAGAGGATGTTTTGGGCTGGGTGTTGGGGCTTCGTTATTTCTTCGTGACGTGCCTTTTAAAGGTGCCCGCCACGGCTAATAGATATTTTTCGTGGCGGGCTTTTAAAGGTGCCCGCCACGGAAAATAGATTAACCGCGACGGGCGACTGAGCGGCCGACTGGAGAACTATTAACCGTGGCGGGCAAAATGTGTGCCCGCCACAAGTTTATTTGGGGGTGTCACGCAAAATATTTTGTGTACTAGTGAAAAATGCTGCTACTTTCGGACCAAAAAGTCCCACCATGGCCGTCCCATGGGTGTCGGGCCTGGGTCAGCCGCTCGCTATTTTCCAATTAGAAAATAAATCAAAATAATAGTTTAGGGTTCGGGCAAAGAAAAAAAATTTATAGGCAGCGACACCTCTGCCCAAGCCCTATCCACTAAGTCTAGTGGGCGGGCTAAAACCTAGCACGGGCTGGGCCGGCAAGCCGGTTCTGCTCAGGTCTAACCACCACCTGAGTGCAAATGCTACTGCTCATTACTGTTGCATTGCCAGAGTAACTTTTTAATCTCGCTCTCGCCACCGCTCCTGGTGCTAAAATGCTGTAACGAAAACAGTTGAAGATATTTCCTATCTGTTACTGTCCGTTTTCACCCCTACCATAGTTTGTGAGCCACAATGGAGAACCGTGCTCTCAAGCGGAAGTGTGAAACCCTCAAGGGGGCCAATTAATTAAGCAAACTGTGTGAGAGATGGTCAAACCCCTATTACTCTAATAGACAACAACAAACTTATAGATCCGCAAATGAAGATTTTGTCAAACATCGTTATAAGACCTACCAAAATAGGGCTAACTGTCGTCTGTGGTGTTAGTTTGTTGTTGGTTTGTTATGCTTACTGCTTCCTCTATTCCAAATTGTTTGTCATTTTGGTTCTTCCAGTTACAGTCTTTTCTACACACCTAAATATATATTATGTCTAGATATAAAGTAGACATTACGTATCTAGTACAATTTAGAACAGAGAGAGTACCTCTTATTTAACATGTGCTAAAGCAATTGCAACTTGCAAAAAATGAAAAGCAAAAAACCTCAGAGTTGGGAGTCAAATTCTCTACTTCTGTAGCATACTAGTAGTATATACCCCAACCCATTAGTAGTTTGTAATAGTTGGCCCATGTGTGGTCCATGTGCGGTTGTGGTTGGTGAATTTATTAGTACCACCTTGTAATTAAGGAGGGTGAGGCTAGCTTATAATCTTGTTGTTCCAAACGTAACACCTTGTCGTTCATCAGTTTTCATCTCAAATGAATCATTTTCCCACTACAACATTAAAGAACAACCGTGGTGGTTTTTTTTTTCGTGGCAGTTTTCGTAACCGCCACCGAGAAAAGGTCACGGTTAATCCATATCATGCCATATTGCCAGTTATGTATTGCTTAGACCCCCACATGCAATGCTCCGCTATGAAATCAATCAACTGCAGCAGCCCAAAGCTATGTATGTCATCAACAACTTAGTTGGCAAAGTTTTACCCTTCAGCCATGACTTTGGAGCATTGTCTGACAAGCTAAAAAAAGATCGAATTCTAAGAACAAGCCATATACCTATGTCATTTGGCCTACAAACCACAATAAGGTAGAAAAATGTTAACCAAGGCACGCAAAAAGCATTAACACGTCCAAAGGTCACGGTTAAGTGGGCCTTTAATGGAGGCGGTTGGCCGCCTGCCTCTCGCTTAATCGAATAAGAAACAACAAAATAAGAAAGCCTGTGGACAAGCCTAGCGAGCCCATCCAGGTGCTGCCGCCACCCCTCGCCTAGAGAGGGTGGGGGAGAGGGGCGTTGCTCGGGTGAGGGAGATGGTGGGGAAGAGCACCGCCGCCACTCGCAACCCGGATCCACCTACGTTCGAACTCTTGACCGTCGTGATCCACCCGGTCCGGCTCGCCGCCACCTAGAGCAGCTCCTCCTCGCTAGATCCGGTTGTAGGAGCCGCACCGCCGCAGATCCGACCTCCTCGTCGCCCGGATCGGGTGGCGCCACCATCGATCCGCCCGTCGGGGAGGGGCATCACGCGGCCCCGACCCCCGTGCGCCGCCGCCGCCGCCGGCCGGGTCCCTAGAAGAGAGGAGGGGCGCATCGGGTGGGAAGGGAGGGGGGCGTGTCGGGATGCTTAGGGAAGGGGCGCATCATAATGAAGGGAAGGGGCTGCGTCGGGACGGAGGGAGGGAAGGGGGAGGGGTCACCGGGGGGGGAGGGAGGGGCACGTTGGGAGGAAGGGAGGGGATGCCGGGAGGGGGAGGGGGCTCGTCGGGAGGATGAAGGGTCGAGATGGCGAGACTAGAGGGGGGTGAATCGTCCTTTCTAAAACTAATCGTGCTTGGCTAACCGAAACTAACGTGGAATTAAACTTATCGATCTAGCCAAGACTTCACCCCTCTATCTATAGCTTTAAAGCACCTCTAAAAAGAACCTACGCCAAGCAATAGAGGCGCCGGGCTAGGTAGAGCTCACCTAAACAATTCTATGCACTAGTACTTTAGCAAGCAAGGGAGCTCCTACACAATACTAGTGAGCAAAAGCACAAAGCCAACCTAAGCTCACTAATGCATAATGGACAAGGCAACACACGCCTAACCCAAAGGCTCAAAATACTTAGCTACACAAACTAAGTAAAGCAACTACACAAGCATAATCACAAGATATATATCAAAGTAAATGCGAAGCTTGTGAACAAGAATGCAAACCACCGCGAAGAGTGGACACAAGATGACACCGGTGATTTTTTACTAAGGTCTCGGGAAGCTTGCCAACTTCCCCCTACTCCTCGTTGTGTCGACCAACACCTTGGTGGTTCCTCGATTAGGCGATTCACCCACTTAAAGGTTCACGAGCTAATTGGCGTCAATGCCAAACCCGCAGCCGGGTGCCGCACAACCAACCAAGATGGGGATCCTCGAGCCCGCAAGAACCCACACCCAAGTGTGGTAACTCAATGACATGCTCCACTAGAGTTGCTCTTCACGATCCCCGTGAGGTGAGCACAAACCTCTCACAATCTCTTCTCCGGAGCACCGCACAATCTTTTTTGCGTGCTTCGACAGAGCCTCTTGCCACCAAGCCGTCTAGGAGGTGGCAACCTCCAAGAGAAACAAGCGCACCGGCTTGCAACACGATCACCTAGTGCCACGAATGCGATCTCTCAACACAACGCACTAGAAATCGATCTCTCCCTCAATCGAATGAACACTATCAAGCATATGTGAGTGGGAGGGCTCTCTTGCACTCTCAAGCATGGGCACAAAGTCCTCGAGGTGCTCAGCAACCAGCCATGCCTGGCCACACCAAGTATTTATAAGCCCCCTCAAAGAAAGAGCCGTTGGGGGGCTGAAACGTGTTTTCATTACGCATCGCGCCGACGCGGCCCGGGCGAGCGGCGCGCGCCGATCGCATGCAACGCGTTGCGGGCGCGATCGACCATTGGCGGCGATCACAGCGTCCGTCCGGCCCGACCCGGCGTCGGTCGCGTGGTGGCGTCGGGCGCGCGCCATCGCGGGGCGCACTAGACGCGTTAGGCACGCACTGACGCGCCCGGTCGCGCGACGTCCGGTGCGACCTCCACGCAGCGGTGCCCATCGACAACATCGGCGCCACGCTGACGCGCCCAGTCGCGGCGTCCATCGCTGCTATCGCAGCGACGCTTGTGCCAAGCGCCAGTACCAAGCGCCGGACGCTGGGGTCTGAACCCCTGGCGTCGATCGCGTTTGCACCTGGCGGGCGCAGCCGGCGTCCGACGCAGCACTTCCACGAGATTTTGTCATTTCGACGTCGCCTTTTCTTCGATTCAAGATTCACCACTTGCGTCAAGTTGCCAATACGCCAAAGTACATCTCCATAGCATGAGTGTTAGCAAGATTTCACCACCAAGTTGCATCCGGCGCAATAGAAAATAGCCATCTCATTTTCTCAAAAATGCTGAATCCCGCCTCTCAAGCTCAGTGGGAGGATGAGCGGTACCCAAACCCAACTCAACCCTGCAAACACCACCGCCTTTGCAAATGTGCCAACACCACCAAGTGTACAACACTATGTGCTTGTGTGTTAGCATTTTCACAATCATTTTCAAAGGATTTTCACTTGAGCTCACCGTGCCACTCGATCCTAACACATCGCAAAGTTAGATCAGACAAGTGGCACTAGACGACCGATATGCGAACAAGTTTGCCCCTCTTGATAGTACGGCCATCTATCCTAAATCCGGTCATAAACTTCTCTACACACCTATGACCGGCGAAATGAAATGCCCTAGGTTATTGTGGGGGATCGATAATTAGGACGACGGAAAACCAGCCCAATCCAAAGTGAAAGCCCAGGCGCGGCCTGGCCTGACAAACAACCGAGCTCGCAGCACGAGTGACGGAGCAAGCCGCCCCATCATAGCACACGGACTCAAGCTCAGCCGACGGACGAGCTCTCCGGCCCCGTACGAGCACGCTCACGGTCAGAGATCTCTCTCCGCCTCGCTCGAGCTCCGCGGGCTCTCCGACTCCGTACGAGGACGAGCTCGATAGGGGACCTCTTCCCGACTCGCTCGAGCTCTATCGTTATGAGCTCTCTGGGCTTGTGCGATCCTCCGTCTCGCTCGAGCTCTACCACCGTGAGCTCCCCGACTCCTCACAAGCATGAACCCGGTCCAGGACCTCACTCCGCCTCGCTCGAGCTCCATCATTACGAGCTCTGCGATCACGTAGCGCCCAAGCCCCGCACGCGACCTAGAGCTCGTCCGCCTGCCTTCTCGGGAAGCCATTGGGTACAGAGTTGGTCAACCACTCCCCTGACGAGCACTGTAGCCATGCTCGGCCACAGTGACCGGGAGGGGATGATGGATTCACCCCACCATATCCTGTTGCGACCAACCACTCCTCCACAGTGCAATCCGGGTACACATGACGCATGCCCACCTCGTCCAAGCACGGTCGAGCCCATACCGACGGGATGCGTTCCTACTCCGATTGAAGACCGGGCGTGGACCGACCACCGTCCAACTCCCAGAATCCCGCATACGACGACGACCAAGCACGACAACATGTACGTGCCCGAGCTTGCAACAACCTCTATCGGCCATACGAGCTCGGCGCCTCACGCCATTTTGACACTTTCGCCCCCACAATCATACCTCCCTCCTCTTTTTAGTCCTCCGCTCCGGTGGCACCCGTGTACCCCCTTGCGACTAGAAAAGGGGAGCCTTGCCACTGGGTAGAGGCAGGTCAATAGATTCACTCAACATTCCACTCCTTCACACTCGATATTGGCATTTGCCTCAATCATAGAGACTTGGGAGTTCGTTCCCTCTCTCGACCCGGTTGTACTCACCCCGATATGAGCATTTGAGCTCAGATAGTGACTCTGACTGGACTAGGGAGCGCGATTTGCCCCGAACCAGTATAATCCTTGTGTCATTGTCTCTAGAGCTAGGCCATCGCTGCACACACTAGCCAGACGATCACTGTGACGGTGGTATTAGACCACGACAGTTGGCGCGCCAGGTAGGGGCAGCGCTAGTGTGACGTTCCCCACTTCGATGGCTTCCTCCGCTTCATCGGCATCCGGAGCGCCCACGATGCGCTTCGGGGCTCTCGACCTCACCAGCACCGGGCCGGAGCAGCCTCCCGCCGGAGCTGTCTTCCCCCAGCTGATGCGGCAAGAGGACGTGCCCAGCCGTCTTCGCGGTGCCGCCGACTCCGTGTTGGCAAACATGGGCCGGGATTCGACTTCCGTGCCCGCAAGCCCCATCCGTGCGGCGGCGGATCGCTTCTTCGTCCTCATCAAGGACCTACTCCCGAACATCCTAGGGCTCGAGCCCACTCAGGCTCTATTCCGCGACGTAACCTACTCCATCACCAACGTCGTCCTGCAGCTCGCCGGAGAAGACGCGTTGTCGGTCGACGAGTTCGGGGCGGCCTACGCCAGGACGTACCCCGACGGGCAGACAGGCCTCCCTCTCTACTGGGGCACCGAGCCCCAGCAGAATGACATCCACGAGCTCGAGCTCGCCCTCGACGGCATGAGTCTCATGGACGGCGACCCGTCTCGCCAGTGCTTCATGTGCCGGACCCCGGCGGCGCATTGGACAGCCCACCCTCGAGCGACTCCATCGAGCACACCCCGGCACTCCGCGGCCCGGTGGCGTGAGCCACCGGTCGACCACGTCAAGGCCCGCCTAGACGAGCTCGGCGTGAGGCGGCGCGGGGGAACGCGAGGCCCTCTCGCCGAACATGGAGGGAGACAAGACGCGCGAGCACGAGCTCGCGACACCCACCACCGCATCAACCGCGATGAGGGTGCCGGCGAACTCCCACCGGTGTTCGGGAGGGCCTCACGAGAACCTGGCGGCGGCCCACGATGCTCTGCGGCGCTGTCCCGCCCCGAGGATCCGGAGGCTCGCCCGAGCTCACGAGCAGCTCAAAAAGCTTCTCGCGGGGCGGCCGATCCGGCGGCGGCGAGCTTAGCGTCTCACCGCCCGGCCCGGGAGGAGCACGAGGCCTCTTCGAACCCCTCGCAGGTCCACGCCACGCCGGCGAGTTGGCGAGAACCGCGACACACGGGACACGCTCACCGCCCGACGCCGCGGAGGCCGGGCGAAGAAGCACGCCCGCGAGGCGGCGGCGAGCACCGCGGCGACGACCACCGCGACGACCGCCCGCGTTCGTTTCATACAACAAGCGGCGGGGTGGCCGCTATGATAGCCAAGAAGACCGGAGCCGTAGCCCGACGCCGGTGCGGCGTCCCGAGCTCGTCGCAAAGACGGGAGCGCCGCAGCTCGAGATTAAGCTCGAGGAGGCCAAGGGCGTTCGGGTCGCGCATCCACGACGCCCCGTTCCCTTCTCGGCCGAGCTCCGACCTCGGTGCGAAGTACAACGGGGAGACCGACCCCGCCACATGGCTAGAGGACTATCGCCTCGGCTGCCAGGCCAGCGGCGCCGACAACGAATATTTCATCATCCGCAACCTCCCGCTCTACCTTGCAGATTCAGCTCGGTCATGGCTCGAGCACCTGCCGGAGGGAGCAATCCGCAGTTGGGAGGATCTGCGTGACGTCTTCGTCGGCAACTTCCAGGGCACCTACACCAGGCCGAGCACAATGTGGGACCAACGTGGGAGCAAGCAGAAGAAGGGAGAAAGCCTACGTGACTACATCAGGCGCTTCTCCAAGCTCTGCAACAACCTCTCCGAGGCCTCCGATGCCGAGATCATCACCGCGTTCACCTTCAGCACCACCTACGAGAGCCTGATCCGCGAGCTCGGCATCAGGAAGCCCAGGACCGTAAAAGAGCTCCTCGACCTCGCCACCAGCCATGCCAAGGGAGAGGACGCCGTCTCCGCCGTCACCGGCAGAGGCAAGGCCAAGGCCGACGACGAGGCCGCGGAAGGGGCCGGCTCCCGCACGAGCAAGAAGAAGAAGAACAGGAAGAACAAACGCCGCCGCGACGACGACGACGATGAATTCGTGGCCGTGGCAGACAAGAGGAAGGCCGGCACCAAAGGGGGCAAGCCGTTTGTCCCCAAAGAGCACTTCGACAAGATGCTCGAAGGCCCGTGCCCGCACCACGAGGGCCCCGTCAAGCACAAGATGAAGGACTGCCGGCTCATGGAGAAGCACGTGATGGGCACGCTGCGAGGCGGCGACAAGGACGACGACCAGGACACGGCGAGGGGAGCACCCGAGGATGGCGACGAGGACGTCTACATCGAGGAAGGCGCTGTCAACGTCGTCTTTGGCGGGGCACCAGGATACGAGTCCAAGTGCCAGCAAAAGCTAACCCGCCGCGAGGTCCTCTTCACCGAACCGGCCGCGCCTGCGTACCTCAAGTGGTCGAGCTCGGCGATCACCTTCGACAAGACCGACCGTCCTCGTCACATCCACGGCCCGGGAAGGTTCCCGCTCGTCGTCGATCCCATCATCGGCACCATGCGTCTCGGCAAGGTGTTGATGGACAGCGGCAGCGGCCTCAACCTCCTCTACATCCACGCGCTCCAAGCCCTTGGCATCCCCAAGGCATGACTTCGGCCCTCACCGGACCCGATCCACGGAGTGGTACCAGGGAAGCAGATGGTCCCCCTCGGGCGGATCGACCTCCCCGTCACGTTCGGCACCCCGGACAACTTCCGTAAGGAGACGCTTATGTTCGAAGTGCTCCCATTCAGGAACACCTACCACGCACTCTTGGGGCGGCCGTGCTACGCAAAATTCATGGCCGTCCCCAACTACAACTACCTCAAGCTCAAGATCCCCAGACCAAAGGGGGTCATCACCGTCGACTCCACCTTCGAGCGCGTTTATCGCAAAGGCGCCGCCGTCGCGACGCCGACGCCGCTATCGAGATCGAGCGACGCCGCCCAAGATGGCGGCTGGGCGGTGCCAGGACTCCCCGAGCTCAAGAAGGTGGCGAGCATGAGCTCGTCCGGTGAGCCCGAGAGGGTCACGGCACGCGTTCGAGCCCGAGAAGGATGCCAAGGAGGTCGAGGTCGGCAAGGACGGACGTACCCTCTGTGTGGGCGCCGAGCTCACCCCGAAATAGGAAAGCGAGCTCATCGACTTCCTCCGCGCAAACCTCGACGTGTTCGCATGGAGGGCCTCGGATATGCCAGGCATACCAAGGGAAATCGCCAAGCACTCCTTGAACATCAAACCCGGCTCGGCCGGTGAAGCAAAGGCTCAGAGCGTTTCGACGACGCCGATGCGAGGCAATCGCCGAGGAGATAGATAAGCTATTAGCCGCTAGGTTTATCAAGGAGGTGTATCATCCCGAGTGGATAGCCAACCCTGTACTAGTTAAGAAGAAGAATGGGAAATGGAGAATGTGTGTTGATTATACTGGTCTCAACAAGGCATGCCCAAAGGATCCGTTTCCTTTACCGCGCATCGACCAAATCGTTGACTCCACCTCGGGTGCGAAACACTCTGTTTTTCTCGACGCCTACTCCGGCTACCACCGGTCCCGATGAACGAGCTCGACCAGCTCGCCACCTCCTTCATCACTCCGTTTGGCGCATTCATTTGCGTGACGATGCCCTTCGGTTAATTTGAAGAACGCTGGCGCCACCTTCCAAAGGTCCATGCAGAAAGTCTTCAAAGAACTCCTCGGAAAGCTCATCGAGGCATACGTCGACGACATCGTTGTCAAGACAAAGCGCTCCGGAGAGCTCGTCCCTGACCTCGAAAAGGTCTTCGCTAAACTCCGCGAGTTTGGAGTCAAGCTCAACCAGAGAAGTGCGTCTTCGAGTTCCGCGAGGCAAACTACTCGGCTTCATTGTATCCGAGCGTGGCATCGAGGCCAATCCTGAAAAGATTGCCGCCATCGCGAGTATGGGGCCAATCAAAAACGTGAAAGGTGTGCAGCGGCTCACGGGATGTCTCGCCGCCCTCAGTCGATTCATAGCTCGACTCGGGGAACGCAGCCTGCCGCTGTACAAGTTGTTGAAGAAGACCGAGCGCTTCACCTGGACCGACGAGGCCCAACAAGCCCTCGACTCTCTAAAACAACTCCTCGCCAACCCACCTGTACTCGTGGCTCCGGCTCCTAACGAACCCATCCTCCTCTACATCTCGGTGACCACAAAGGTCGTGAGCACCGTGCTCGTTATCGAAAGAGAGGAGGAAGGGCACGCACTCAAGGTCCAGCGCCCGGTCTACTTCGTCAGCGAGGTCCTCTCCCACACCAAGACCTGGTACTCACAGCTTGAAAAGCTCGTGTACGCGCTGCTGATCACCCGGCGCAAGCTTCGACACTACTTCGACTCGCACCCCGTTACAGTCGTCTCAAAGTACCCCATTGGCGAAGTCATCCGCAGCCCCGAGGTCGCGGGGCGCATGGCCAAATGGGCCATCGAGCTGATGGGGGCCGACATCACGTACGCACCCAGAGAGTCCATAAAATCGCAGGCCCTGTCCGACTTCGTCGCTGAGTGGACCGAGGTCGAGCAGCCGCCTAGGCCCGACGACGTGGAGTACTGGGTGATGTATTTCGACAGCTCCGTAAAAAAATACGGCGTGGGAGTCGGGCTAGTCTTCATCTCGCCGAACAAGGTTCGCATGAAGTACTCGATCCGTCTCCACTTCCCGGCCTCTAACAACGTCGCCGAGTACGAGGCTCTGGTGAATGGGCTACGCATAGCCCACGAGCTCGGCATCCGGCACCTCGAGGTCCGGGGCGACTCCGAGCTCATGAAAAACCAGGTCATGAAAGAGGCCGACTGCGTCAACCCAAAGATGATCGCGTACCACCAGAAGGTCCGCGAGCTCGAGGAACACTTCCACGGGATCGAGGTCAACCACGTTCATCGCAACCTCAACAACGACGCCGGCGCCCTCGCCAAGCTCGCGTCGGACCGACTGCCCGGTCCCGCCCGGCGTCTTCATGCACGAACAACGCAAGCCTTCGATACGGCTCGTGGGCGGGGCGACGACGGCCGGCGCAGAACACAGGCTCACCGCCAACGCCCGAGCTCGGGACGCCACGGAGGTCGATATCCCAACGAGCTCGAGCCCGCTCGTCGTAGCGGCCTGCTTACCTGTAAGCCCGAGTGCCGCTGGTTCGGGGGCCGGCTCGGGGGCTGGATCGAGCTCGGTCCCAAGGGCTCCAAAGCCTGACTGGCGAATCCCGCTCCTACAGTGGATGAGGGAGGGCAAGCTCCCCTCGGGCCGCGAAGAGTCGAGGCGACTAGCCCGTAGGGCCAAATCTTTCGTCCTCATCGGAGAAGAGCTCTATCGCCGCGGCGCCTCCGGCATCCTCCAACGTTGCATCACGTTCGAGCAGGGGGAGGAGCTCGTCAGGGAGATCCACGCCGGCGAGTGTGGCCACCACGCGGCCCCGCGAGCTCTTGTCGGAAAAGCCTTTCGGCAAGGCTTCTACTGGCCGACCGCCGTCACAGACGCCAGCCAAATCATGCGCCATTGCGAGGGCTACTAGTTCTTCGCCAAGCAGACGCACCTCCCGGCCCAGTCTCTGCAGACGATCCCACTTACCTGGCCCTTCGCGGTCTGGGGTCTCGACATGGTAGGACCTCTCAAAAGAACGCGCAGGGGCTACACACACCTGCTCGTCGCCATCGACAAGTTCTCCAAGTGAATTGAGGTTATGCCCATCGCCCGGTGCCGAGCGGAAGAGACCGTCAAGTTCTTCACCGGCATCATCCACCGCTTCGGAGTCCCAAACTCCATCATCACCGACAACGGCACCAACTTCGTAGGAGAGGTCTTCCTCGACTGGTGCGGCGAGCGCGGCATCCGCATCGACACCGCCTCCGTCGGCCATCCAAGGACCAACGGGCAGGTAGAACGAGCTAACGGCATGATCCTGCAGGGTGTGAAATCACGCATCTTCAAACGACTCGAAAAATTCGCCGGCCGATGGCTCGCCGAGCTCCCTGCCGTCGTATGGAGCCTCCGCACTACACCGAGCAGGGCCACGGGGCGCACTCCGTTCTTCCTTGTCTTCGGATCTGAGGCCGTGCTCCCCACCGACCTCGAGTACAGCTCGCCCTGAGTTCAGGCCTATAACGAGGACGACAACCAGGCATCGCTCGAGGACGCGGTCGATCGGCTCGACCAGGCTCGCGACATCGCTCTCCTCCACTCCGCCAAGTACCTCCAATCCATGCGGCGCTACCACGACCGCCACGTTAAGGGCCGGGCGTTCAGCGTCGGCGATCACGTCCTCCGCCGAATCCAGAGCACGAAGGACCGCCACAAACTCGCGGCGCCGTGGGAAGGCCCCTTCACCATCGACCGAGTGCTGAGGCCGGGCACGTACAAGCTCAAGGATGACCAGGGCCGCATCCTTGCCAACGCATGGAACATCGAACAGCTACGTCACTTTTACCCCTGAATGTACTTTGAAATATTGTAGCTGCAAAGTTCAATAAAAACACCGATTCGATGCGCCAATCTGTGCAAGCATCTCGAACTCTCTTTTCTTCTAGTCCGACTGAGCAACGGACGGCCTTCGCTTCCAGCAAGGCCCTTCCTTGCTCGGGGGCTACAAAGAATGGGGCGCATACCCCACGCCTTTAACACACCGTTTTTTCGCAAACTCCCACTTCGAGCTCCAGAGCTCGACGCCGAGCTCACACAGATCATGCTACTCGACTATGAGTCTGGATCTCGAACTCGGATAAACCTCGACCTCGCGTTTACTTCTTCTCCGAACTCGCACAACGTATCGAAGTGTCTAAGTCTCGAGATCGCCATCGCAGGGCACGGCGCGACTGCCTAACGACCTCCCGCGCCCCTGCGGCCAGCGAGGAATGGCCCGCCGCTCGTTTTTTGAGAAACGAGCTCGAACTTAGACAAAATAAAGATAAAATGCGACACGGAAAAGAAGTTAACGCCTCGTCGTTCAGCACGAGCTATCGTTATATTTACACTTCTCCTCGACTTCGAGGACTTCAAAATCACAACAAAAAGAGGCCCAGCCTCAAGCTCCTACATCTAATCCTGTGTAGGTGGATCTTGGAGCACCAGCCCCCCTGCGGCAAGCCCCTCGCCCTACGCAGGCGGATCTTGGACGGCCATCTCTTCCTCAACGGGCTCCTCGAGCTCCGGAGCTGCACCGGCCTCGCCTTCACCAGCAGGGGGCTCGAAGACGTTGAGCTCCTCGGCGGCGAGCTTGAAGAGCTCGACGGCCATCTCCGCGGTGACGGCCTCAGCGGCATCAGCCTTCCGATTGAGCTCCTCGTCGTTGTCCGACATCGGCCACCCGGTCTTCACCACCTCGACATCAAACTCGGGGTAATGGGTGAAGATGACGCTAACCGCCTTGTGAACAACTCGGCGGGCATCCTCCGTCACCTTGCGCGGGATGGCCGACACTCGGCGAACCGGATCCTCCATGTCTTCGACACCAAGGGCATCGCGGGCCGCTTCCACCTCAGAGGCGTACTCGTCGTACTCGTGCCTCGAGTCCCTGGCCTTCTCCTCAGCCATCATCGCACGTTGACTGAACTCGACGAGCTCCTTTTGCTTGTTCTCGAGCTCCGTCTGCTTCCGCTGGAACTCGGAGGTCACGGTCATGAGATCGTCGGTCCTCTTCTTCAGGCCGCCCTCCTTGGTTCGCAGCTCGAGCTGCGTATGCTTTAGGGTGGCCGGCGGAGGCAAGGGCTTGTTCCTTATCATGGAGGTCCCGAGCCAACCGCTGCGAATTCTCCTTTTCACCTGTGAACGGGCGAACAAATCAGAATATGAGTCACGAGACAAATGAAAGATGGGAAACAGAAGGTCGCTCGCTTACTCCACAGAATATTTTAAAGGTCCTCTTGGTTATCCCAAAACGAGTGGTTTTCGGCATCGAGCCGGTCCCGCTCTGCCTCCGAAGCACGGTAAAGACACCACAGCTCGGCGAACTCGTGATCGTAAACTGGAAGCCTCACCGACGAGGTCGATCAGCTTCACGTACCGGAAGGGAAAGATGGGCGGGCATGAGAAGACCACTCACCTTGAACCTCGGCGTCGCGCTGCCGCAGCTTCTCCACGACCTCCTCCTTGTCTTGCTGTAGCCGGTTAGCCTGGATCTCAAGCGCCGAGCGCTCGAGCTCCTTGTCCTCCAGCACCTTACGGAGCACAGCGAGCTCCTCCTCCATCTTCTCGCGTTGCTGCTTGTTCGCAAGGTCGATCTCCTCCTGCCGCTGGGTCGCCTGCTGCAGCTCGGCGGCAACCTTCTCGCGGACCTCCTGAGTGACGCGCTCCTCGGTGTCACGGATGTGGTCGGCGACATCCCTGATCCGGCCCTCCATGAACTGGGGATGAATGCGCGTCTGACCAAGGCCGCCGCTCACTTCCGTCCAGAGCGACATCATCCGCCCCATAAGGTCCTCGGCCTTCAGGTACACCGTCGCCACATGGTTATACCCCTTGGCGGCCTCCTGCAACCCCTGCGAAGAAAAAGACAAGCGACTGAGCATGCGAAGAGAGCGAGCTCGAAGCTCGACAGCACTAGCAGACGGAAGAAAAATAACGAAGATCCTAACCTGCGAAACCCGATGAAGACACTCCGGCGCGGCGCTCCCGGACGACAAGGCCAGCTCTCCCGCCAGCGACGGCGCTGGCCCCTCCAGGAATTGCCATGGCATGATCGACGCTAAGGACGGTGGAAGGAAGACGTCCAAGTCCTCGGGAGGGACGCTCGCCGAACGCGGCGTCGGCGGCGACACGACGTCGCCAGCTACGTCGGCATCCGCGGCCACGGTGTCCTCATCACCCTTGGGCTCGACCCCCGCCGTATCATCCTTTGACCCGGCAGCAGGCTCCTCGACGTCGGGCACAACGACGGTCCTCGCGGCCGCATCCCTCCCAGCATCACCTTCAACCAGCGTGGTCGCCTCCGCCGCCCGTCGGCGTCAACGTCAATGACCTCCACGACCTCGCGCCGGCAACGGTCTCCACCGGTTCAGGGGCGAGCGCCCGGCTTCCCATGGCCCACCTCGGACCCATTCCTCGATGTCCGTCCTCACCACCAAGCTCTCCGTCACCCGCACCTCGGGGGCCGCGGGCGCCTCCACCGACGCCGGGGTCCGGGCTCGGCGATCGAGCTCATCATCGTCGCCGGCGCTGCGCCAGGGACGAGGGTCAGCGACGGCGCCACCGCTAGCCGAACCAACCGGACCCGCCGCCGCCGCCGGTACCGAAACTAGCGGCATCGGTGGGAAGCGGTCCCATGAATGGGGGAAAGTGTCGCAGCCCGCGGCAGAGCTCGCCGTCGCCGCCACCGGCACGCACGCCGCCCACGCACCTCGGGCGCTTCACGGGAAGGGGCTTGGCCAACCCTGAACAAGAAGAAGTCAGCTCACATGGAAACCGTCGGACGCGACAACGTTGCGGGAGTCGGGAACTCACTCGCGGGCCATCTTCCTCTTCTTCTTCCTCGTCTTGGCCGCCTTCGAGCTCCCGCCTCCCCTCATCCTCGGAGCTCGGCCCCGCGACGAGAGCTCGGTCATCGGCCGGGGCTGCGGGGCTGGGAGGCGGGCCGCCTCACTCGAAGGGGTTACCGAGGATGATGACGTCCCAAGACCCGCTGAAGTCCCCTCCTCCTTAGCCGGCGGGCGCTCCGGCTGCGTGGCGTCGTACTCCGCTTGATCGACGGCATGCTCCTCGTCACCATCGGATGAATCGGCTCCCTCACTCAGGATCGGAGCTTGGAGCATGTCGGCCGCCGTTCCCGTCGGTCTCTCGCCAGGGAGCGGGGGACGGGAAGGAGGGAGATCCACCACACCGACCTGCGGGACCAAGGATTAAAGCGAGCTCGAACAGAACGACGACAATGAAAAGAAGAAAAAGCGAACACTCACGAGCTCCGACGTCGCCTGATTGGGGAGGGCCAGAGGCACGCCCTCTGGCCTGGCTACGGTCCTCATCACGTGACCGACCCACCAGTCGACCTGATCGACCGTCAGCCCCGGAGCCGTCGCTGTCCCCTCGAAAGGAGCAAGCTCCGGCGCCATCTCCCAGAGCCGGAGCACGCGGGCGGCAGTAGGGGGACCCGCGCCGCGACCGAGCCAGGTCGTGATGATATGGCTGATCGTCAGTCCGGCCTCATGGAGGGCCTTGATCTTCTCTGTCACCCGTTCGACGTGCTCCGACATGTGGGCGTGGGGCCCCTCCCGCCACACCGAGTTCGCATCCGAGAACGTGCGCCCAGTATACCGAGGCAGGGGATGGAGAGGGTCGTTCTTTAGGTAGAACCACTTCCCCCGCCACCCGGTATTGGCGGCGGGGAGCTCACCGTCCAGGAAGGTCGCCTTCATCCTCCCTCCTCTCTCATTTGGATCGCCATAGAGGCAATCGGGGGGGGCACCTTCCCTTTGCCGGGCAAATAGTGGATCTTGGCGAAGAGGAACTGGCGGAAGAGCTCCCAGTTCGGCGGGAAGCCATCCCTCGCAGAGCGTGCAGAAGACGGAGAAGAGGAGCACCCCGTTCGGTGTGAGGTGCTGGAGCTCGATGCCCCAGTACGACATCAGGCCGCGGAAGAAGTCGTCGATGGGAACGCCGAATCCCCGGTCGTGGAACGCCGTGAAGGAGACCACGTAGCCCTCTCGGGCGGATCGGGGATGGCATGCGCCGGCGGCGGCACTTTCCACTCCTCCTTCGTCGTCCAAGACGGGAGCCCGCCGCAGAGGGTGCACCTCTCCAACAGGGCTGGGGTCACCATCGATGGCCGCCACGAACCCATCCTCCCCTCCTCTGGCAAGACGATCGCTGGGGACTAAGGGAGGAGGGAGACGAGGATTTGGATCTAGAAAACGACGATGACGGCTTTTGCTTCTCCTCGAAGGAAGGCGGGGGATGGAAAGGTTAGTCCGTCCTCCCGTCCTCTCCTATTTATAGGCGACGCGTGACGGACGCGCCGAGGTAAATCCGCGAGGGGGGCCCACCGCGCGTCGCGCCCGCCGGAACCGTCTTCCAGGGCGCGCCCACGTGTACGACACGCGGCAGGATGACGAGCGACCGTGGTGAAAGCGGTGATAACCGCACGGCAACGGTAACATTTCCAACGGCCACATCCCCAACGACTATTTTTACCACAGAGTAAATGCGCCCGAGCTCGGCCTCAACGGTCGTATTTCCGAAAAAGGGAGGCGGAGCTCGAACGAAAACTTCTCGGGTTCGAAGGCCGGCTCTCCTCAAGAGCTCGAAGACCGCCCGGAGACACGACGAGCAAGGGGCACATAGGGAAAGAAGACGGCTCGCCCCGGACTCGCGAAAAGAGCTCGGGAGCTTTCGCCACGCGCTTGGGTCGCCAAGGGCAACGAAACGACCTCAGGTCATCCTCACCGATGAGGAGGCATCGCGCCTTTGAGCCCTGCGCGGGGGCTTGGGGACCGTAAAGGTCGAACCCTTGGAATACAAGGTCCGTCCGCCAGCAGACCAAATGAACGAGCTCGAGCTCGGACCTCACCCGAGCTACCCGCCAGCAGCTCACCGAGCACTTGGTTTCGGCCACCGAGGCAAGACCGAGCTCGAGCTCATCCCCTCCACGGGCAACCGTGGAGAAAACGAAGCGGAAATTTGAAAAATCTCAAAGCCTCCGCAAGAACCTCCCGTTCTCACGGAGCCTCAGGGGCTACACCCGCGAGCGCACCCGCATGCGAAACTAACCTCGGCCGGGGTCGCCCTCCATGTCATAATCTTGAGATCAACTCGAGAACGTCAGGAGGAGACTCCCTCTCCCCCAGGCACGCCGGGCTACTGTGGGGGATCGATATTTAGGACGACGAAAAACCAGCCCAATCCAAAGTGAAAGCCCAAGCGCGGCCTGGCCCGACTAACAACTGAGCTCGCAGCACGAGTGACGAAGCAAGCCGCCCCATCATAGCACACGGACTCAACCTTAGCTGACGGACGAGCTCTCCAGCCCCGTACGAGCACGCTCACGGTCAGAGATCTCTCTTCGCCTCGCTTGAGCTCCGCGGGCTCTCCGACTCCGTACGAGGATGAGCTCGATAGGGGACCTCTTCCCGACTCACTCGAGCTCTATCGTTATGAGCTCTCTGGGCTTGTGCGATCCTCCGTCTCGCTCGAGCTCTACCACCGTGAGCTCCCCGACTCCTCACAAGCATGAACCCGGTCCAGGACCTCACTCCGCCTCGCTCGAGCTCCATCATTACGAGCTCTGCGATCACGCGCGCGCCCAAGCCCGGGCAACGACCTAGAGCTCATCCGCCTTCCTTCTCGGGGAAGCCATCGGGTACAGAGTTGGTCAACCACTCCCCTGACGAGCACTATAGCCATGCTCGGCCACAGTGACCGGGAGGGGATGATGGATTCACCCCGCCATATCCTGCTGCGACCAACCACTCCTCCACAGTGCAATCCGGGTACACATGACACATGCCTACCTCGTCCAAGCACGGTCGAGCCCATACTGACGGGATGCGTTCCTACTCCGATTGAAGACCGGGCGTGGACCGACCATCGTCCAACTCCCAGAATCCCGCATACGACGACGACCAAGCACGACAACATGTACGCGCCCGAGCTCGCAACAACCTCTATCGGCCATACGAGCTCGGCGCCTCACGCCATTTTGACACTTTCGCCCCCACAATCATACCTCCCTCCTCTTTTTAGTCCTCCGCTCCGGTGGCACCCGTGTACCCCCTTGCGACTATAAAAGGGGAGCCTTGACACTGGGTAGAGGCAGGTCAATAGATTCACTCAACATTCCACTCCTCACTCGATATTGGCATTTGCCTCAATCGTAGAGACTTGGGAGTTCGTTCCCTCTCTCGACCCGCTTGTACTCACCCCGGTATGAGCATTTGAGCTCAGATAGTGACTCCGACTGGACTAGGGAGCGCGATTTGCCCCGAACCAGTATAATCCTTGTGTCATTGTCTCTAGAGCTAGGCCATCGCTGCACACACTAGCCAGACGATCACTGTGACGGTGGTATTAGACCACGACAGTTATACCTTTGCCTTGCGCATTTCCATTCCGCTCCATCTCCTCCAAATGCGGATGCAACACATGCACCAACATGATCAAGAATGATATGATCCACTTCATATCATCACATGACCTTCTTGGTCCATCGATCTTGACCTCACTTGCTTTTCACCGTTGCGTCGGTCTGTCGGCGCCAAGTCTTGCTCAAGCTTCACCGCCTCGCGGTCCATGACTTCAAAGCCTCGACTTGCCCTTCACACTTACAACCGATCTATCAAGCCAAGCCTCATCTTGATCTTCTCCACCTTGGTCATATGACTCCATGTCATGTCTCATATGCAATAAGCTCCTTCATTACATCATCGCATGTGAACTAATCTTCTGTGTATTATCTGAATCACACATATTAGTTCACCTAATGTTGTCACTCAATTACCAAAAACAACAAGGGACCTTTCAGAGGAGACTAGAGAGAGGGAGAGAGCAATGTGGTAGAGGAGGGAGTGCGGCTGAGGAGACCGAAACCGTAAAGTTTGGTATATATATGTGTGTTCGAAATGGTCTTTTTAGGCTAGAGGGCTGGGCTTGATTTACCAAGGTGATTGGGTTAGAATGCCTGCCTCGGTTAATAATTTACTGAGGTGGTTGCTATTAGGATCACTGCCTCAGTTAAATAAATATTAACCGAGGCTGTCGCAATAGGTTGCCTGCCTCGGTTAGCAGATTTTGTGAGGCGATTGACTAAGACCGCCTTGGTTAATAAAAATGATGGCCTTGGTTAATCCTACGCATTAACCGAGGCGGTTCACAAGCTTGCCCAGCTCCGACGCTAATTTCAAAAGGCCTCGCAAAATCATTTGTGTAAAAGTGGGCCGGGCACGCTGGCGTGCACCCCGAAGCCACGCACCCGGGCGCCCGGAAGAAGATGACTTGTGGGCGGATGCAGGGGACTGCAGCGGACTTGCGCCGTGACTGCTGCGGCAGGCGCCGCCACCGGCGTGCACATGTTGACCCGCGGCGGGACGTCGTGGCCTCCCACACCTAGAGGAACGCCGTGCCCGCATCCAGGAGTCACGATCGAGAGGCAGCCCTGCAGCCGCACCCCGGAGGCAGCCCCTCCCCATTCCCGCACTGTGGAGTCACGGCATCCCCATCGGAGCTTCTGCATCCGCCGTCGGATACCCGCCCCGAGCTACCCGAGCCCGATGCAGACGCGGCTCGACACCCGTGCTTCAATTTGGGGTGAGGAGGTAAGGATAAGGGGCACTATGGTCATTTTGCCTTTGTTTTTAGATTTTTTTTTTTTAGAATTACACAAAGACAACGCAGGACACTCACACACGCACGCACACTCATCCCTATGAACACACGCACGTAAACCCTACCCCTATGAGCACCTCAGAAGGACTGGGCGCCCAGATCTGGAGATTCTTGAAGTCACCACGGGCGCCTCGTCGTCGACGGAACGCCGCTACCACTTAATGCACAACGCCGGTAAATCCTGGGAAAATCCCAAGAAAAGGTGCGAGCACCGGGATTTGAACCCCTGGTGGGTAGCGGCCCCACCTGGACTGTCCTACCATTGGACTACAAGCCAATTCGCCCAAGTTGAAAAAACTGCGGCAAAATCATAACTGGCTTACCAGAGAAGGGTAAGAACACAATTTTCCCAAATAATAATCCATGTCGATGCTTAATTAAATTTGGCCCATCACCCATGTCACAGTAGGCAAAGGAACGGGCCTAGGTTTTTTGTTTCTTTTCTTTTTTGGAAACAAAAATTTTGGACAAAGGCTACATAATGGCAACTTGTGTGTTGGATGCCTTAATGCATGGGGAAACCAATATGCGCATCATCAAGTCAAATCGACACGTTTAGAACAAGAATTTCGTAAGAATTGTGCAGAAATTTTATAATAAGAACCCATTCAATTTTGCAGTAAAAACATAGGGACCAAAAATTGGCCTATGTTCCAAACATGCCCTAAGCCTGCACGACAGGACACCACTGGAGCTAAACATGAGTTTCCTTTTGCTACTGGATCGGAGCTAACTGTCCGAGAAGACTTTTAGTTGCAGAGAAACTTCTGATTGGACCTACAGCTGAGTACCCATTTTCTGGGAATACACTATACCACACTTTTTACAGCAACTACAAAGGAGTCGCTATAGGTCGCTATAGCGACCGAACATCAATCGGTATAACTCTTTAGCGACCGATGTCAACTGCCGGTGTAAGTGGCGTCGCTATAAATATATACCGACCGACACATCTATAGCGACCGATAGTCAATGGCTCAAGTTTATACCGACTGTTGTTCAGTTACAAGCTATACCGACCAATGATTTGATGGTATATAACCTTGTACCGACCAACAATCCAATGCTATGAACTGACATGAATACATAATTAATTTAGCATCCACATGACATGATTATATAATTAATTTCACATCAATCATATAATGACAGGTGTACTCAACATCGATACAAGTTCACATCGCAAACAATAACACAATTGGATAAACATGTGCCAAGTTTTCATTGAAGCCATGTTTACAAAAGGAGAAAACAGATCAAATAGCATCCACAAGCCATACACGTTGGCCTTAGTCTACAAAATGATCCATCTTACTCAGTTACAAAATAGCATCAGTGAGCACAGCTCTTAATTAGTAGCTAGATCAAATGGCATCCAGAAGCCATACATACAAAATGCTAAGTAAGAAATAGCATCACTAAGCACTAGACAGATATGCTTGTTGATCCAGCAAGACAGAAACTCTAGGGCCTCCCACCTGAACAAAATAAAAGTAAAATGGTCATGGAAAATAGTAGGGCCTCTCCAGCAACACAGAATAGTAGGCCATCAGAAATAAAGATGTATGCATGAGCATGAGTCGCCGCATGCATGCTATCTGCTTGTGTACAGCCAAAACAAGAAAAGAAAAGCTCCTGCGCCTACCTGGGCACCTATAGCTTGCATTATTATACAGTACTACGTCATTGTTTTAACTAACTTGTTTCAAAACTCAAAAAGAATGTTGTTCCTGCTGTTAGGCACTAGGTTCAATCATGATAGGGAAGCACAAATCGCAGTTCAGGTTTACATGCACATCTGTATCATAGGCACACTACAGCACAAGTGAAACTCTGCTTTTCCACAATTTACCAAACATAATTCTGATTTTACTACTTCTAAAAATAGACATATAATCGATAATAACTGGATCTTACAGGAAACTACTTAGATATAGATATCAGTGCTTTTAATCTACTGTCCACACTCTGTAGGTGAATATTTACAGGCAACAGTTAACATCCTACATTATTTATTGAGTACATTGCATTGCAGGTCCAAAAAGTCAGAGCAAATTGTTTCACAATGCCTATGATACCTTGATTTAGTTAACTGTTCAGCTGATAAGAAACAACAAGACTATGGATTCCTAATTACGAAGTGACAAGTGAGATGAGAATAACATACCTGAAGTACCATGATTTGGTGCTGGTTCCTTGCTAGCCTTGATCTTCATCTATCACAAATATCACTAGTTAGAAGTCTTGTCACTAACCACATATGAGAAAATAGGAAACAATGACTAGGACAGTTTATTACTCTCTTGTATGGCCATGCAATTGGCAACTTATGAGCATCGCTCATCTTCTCCACCCCAGCATAAGGGCGAGGCAGAACTGCATCCCTTTTGATCACAACATTCACCACAACCTCACAATAGTGCTTTCCAAGAGCTACACCCCCAAGAGTGGTTTTAGGATTTACTGAAATAATGGTTCCCTTGGCCACAGCGGCATTAGATCTGACCAATTTATATAATATCACATCCTTTCCAACCTGAAGCAAGTAATACATCTATGAGAATTGAACTAATGACAACACAAATTATGCAGTTATGATAAGAAACTTGGTAGCATGGATGAGAGCATTACATGTTCATCATGTGATTGAGAGCGAGGGGGGTTGACATTCATCGCCTTTGCCGATTTGGCTACCTTAGTCTGTGTTGGCTTCGCAACCTGGGGTTGATGTGCTGGTTTAGATGCTTGGAGCTGTGATGGCTGAGATGCATGGGGCTGCATTGTAGAAGCTTCATTGTTGAGGCCAAACTGACGAAACTGAACTTGTGAGGCTACATTGGGCTGCACTGCTGGAGATGCATTGGTAGGGCTGCACTGAGAGGATTGGGCTGCACGGGGCTGCATTACAAGGGCGACATTGGAAGGGCTTTGCATAGTTGGGGCTGCATTAGGCCTATCCACAGGCAAGTATTCACCTGCACCAATGGCATCGTTGTCCTCATTATCTTCATAAGCTTCATCTTCTTGAAAATGAGCATCATGATATTCCTCATGATCATGTTCTGCAGATCTGGGGCTCTAAAAATAAAATGGAAGAGACAATGAGATAAATCTGCACAAGGTATTAAGAGGCCAAAGGACTAGCTGATGTACTGTTATAGAAGTATATACCACATTTTGTTGTGAATTAGAACCATTATGTGGCATTACTTCTGCATTTTCGCCTTTCCTGTGCAAACCTTTCCTCCATCATTTGCAGCTGCGCTTCCATTTGAGTTAGGCGATGTTCTAGAGCTTCATTCCTAATTTCAGCCTTTTTACGGGCCAAAGCTTCCATTTGAAATCTTGTAGGTGTGTAAGACTTCAGTCCTGCTATACCAACATCTTGAGGAGTAGGTCCTAGACCTAAAGCTCGCACACGACCTCTTGGCTCCTTTGAACCCAAAGCAACAGCAAATACATCACCTTGTTGAATTGTTTTTTCTGCCAACTCTGGATGGGCCTCAAGAGTTTCTTTAAGTTTGCTCTACATAAATGAAATATCTATATTTACACACCATAAAGATCACATACTGTAATTCAGCAATCATACTTGAATAACTTACAATGACTGGCTCTGCATTCCTTATTGCAACACCATCTTTTGTTGTATGAGTTTTGAAATAGAGTTCATCCCTTCGAGGAGGGCGTCCTAGTTCATCAACCTACAAGTGTTTTACCTTTCAGCATAAAAAATCTGCACAAAGCAACTATATAGGACACAATGGGCAATAAGTAAGTATAACTATGTACCATTTCATGTGCAGAACAAGCAAAACTCTTAGTGCCTGATGTATGATGTATCTCTAACTTAGCACGGTTTGCTTTGGCAATTTGCGTCCAAACCTAAAACAGAAATTGTTACACTATTTAAAGATATTGAACAAAATAAGTTAGATATGTATATATTAGCCTTACTTCAGATTCAGGAGACTTCCAATATGTTACGAGAAAACTCCAATCCTCATCATTAACTCTACCACCATGCCTTTTCTTCAATTCATCATCTGTTATGTTCTCATCAAAATACTGTTCTCATCAAAATACTGCTCCTTTTGGTCTGCCTTGTAGTCCTTCCACTTCTGTGCAGCGGACTTTAAAAACCAATTCTTACCAGCATCATTTATATCAAAAAATTTCTGTATTTTTCATGGAAAAGTACAAAATCAGTTTTACACAAGAAACAATATAATGTTCTTGCAAATAAATAGTGACATATTGTTCTAGTTGATAACCATACCACATCTTCTACATATAATCTATATGATTGTTGTGAAAAAACAGCATACTGTTCTAGCATAAATAAACTGACATTTGATTGAGTTTTTTTTTTGCATAGAAAAACAGCAGGCTATTCTAGCATACATTTACCTGTACTTCCTCCCAAACTGCATCTTTTTCTTCAATATCAATAAGCCTCCAATCATGACAACGAACTGATAATTTCTTCCTCACCAGGCAACCAATAACACTAGAAAGTTTCCTATAATTCTTCCCTACAGGCTGACCAAGATCATTAAGGGTAATTCTGATTTTTGGCATGTCAGGTGTCCTTGAAAATATATCCTCCATTTTAGTGATCTTCCTCCCATTCCTTTTCTTGTGTGGACTAGTGTGACCATCTGTACAAGCAATTTTAATCATGAGAAACAACTCAAATAGCAAGATATGATATTGTTACGATAAGAAGGTAGAAGACATGGTATAATACCTTCATTGTCACTTCATTGTCACATAAAAAGTCTCCAACTGATTCACAATCTAGATCTTCATCAATCCGCTCTTGTGCACACTCAACATGATTTCTCTCTGGCCTTGGGCGCAAATTATGTTGTGCAGGTGCAGCAGCACTTGTGTGATGAGTCCTCTAAAAGTAACATGATAGCATAAGTACTTTGTCATGAAATATTCGAACAATAGTACAATATATGTGTATAGAACCTTTATTCTTTTCTTAGTTTGACCATGCTGCACTTCTGGCCTGGGAGGGATCAGACTCGCTAGCATCGCTTTGTTTCTTGCAATGTTTGCATTCCTTTCCAGTTCTATCTCGGTGAGGGGAGCATCCTCATTATTTCTTCTTGCCATTTTTCCTCCTGAAATAAAGCCAAAAGAATTGAATAGACAAATAATTTCAGCGAGAGACACGACCGCAGAGAGCAGACAAAAAAGGCTCAGATAAGCACAAATTGCAGGTAGCCTTTACTGCTCTTCAGAAACAACACCAGGTAGCATGTTACTGCTCTTTAGAAACAATTCAGAACACCACTTCCAGAGTATTACCAAAAACAATCAAATCAAAACCTAAAGATCTAGGATTCAGAACATGGAATCAAATCATGGGAAAGCATAAATGACTGGATCTATTAAAAAACTAATCACTTCCCTACAGATTTCAGAAAAAACGAAGAGAACCATAGGAAAAGGGAAAAGTTTGGTTACAGAATGAAATGCAAGCAATGCACTTCCTGTTACTACGATACTTCTATAGGAAGGAATGCAAAGCAAGTAGCAGCAATCAATCTGGTGTAGCTCGATCTAGACTTCAGAGATAATTGGTACACGACACAGTATATATGTACAATCAAATGTAGTGACATCGCTCGCACAGGGTTCCAATTTGTCACAAAAACAAGTAATGCCTCCATGCTGACCTGCTGTGCACGCATCCAAGGAAGGGGTCCAATGCTGAGAGGGGATGCGTGGGGAAGGAAGCAGCGTACGGGGATGTGAGGGAGGAGAACGAGTACCTGCTTTGGGGCGCTCCAGTTCGAGCTCGTCAGTGGCGGGAGCGGGGACTGCGACGGCGGCGGGGACGACGGCGGCCGGACGGTGGGGATGACGGCGACAACGGCGGACGGACGGACGGCGAGTACTGTGGCTGGACGGCGAGGACTGCGGCCAGACGGAGAGGACGGCCGGCGCGGTGCTGGAACGGCGTCTGCTACGGCGAGATGCCGGACGAGCTGCGGCGGCGGCGCCTCAGGGAGCAGCGCGGGCACCCTCCAGCGGCACGCGACGCCGTGCAGCGGTGGCCCCTGGGAGCGGCGTGGCCCCTGCTGGGAGATTGCTGGGAGATCAAGCGGCGGACCGGAGGGAACACGATTTGGCAAGTGCAGGCGGCGGCGACGATTTTGGGATGGGTGGAAGGGGATAAGGTCACGCGGGGGCTGTACTGCGCCAGCCAGGAGAAAAAAGGCGGGCCCGAATTTTTTCCCCGCTTATAGGGATTTTGGGCAGATGTTGAGCGCGGGGCATGGTGCGCGCTTCTGGGTTTTGGGTAAATATATACGCCGATCGATTGTCGGGTGCTATTACTGATATAGAGCGACCGATTGTTTGACCCTATCTATAGCGACGGATGCATAGTCCCTAAATGAACTTTTACCGACTGATTCGTTGGAATTCTATAGCGACCAATGCTCCATTGCTAAATTACCAGATTTAGCGACTCATGTCTGATGCTAATTTTGGTGTGTGGTATAGTGATAGGCCGGTCTGAGTAGGAGCTTCATATGAGTTTCATCTACATCTAATAGACTGCCACATAAACATTTTTTATGTTGTCACAACGTTTTTAAGAAAAGAGAGAAGAAGTGAGTTTCATCTAGTTTCTAGCTTAAACACAACCTCTCCACACTACATAGAAAAGGATCCATAAGAACGTCCCATTTTTTATTAGTAGGGGTGGCTCTAACAAAAACAGCCCCTACAGTAGTCGCCTCCACCACTACTGCAGCGACCCGTCCCTACAAATCCTTTTATAAGGGTGGTTTTTGTTATGAGCCGCCCTTACAAATGGCGTCTATTTGTAGGGGCGACTCAATATAGAACCACCCCTGCAAATATGAGGCACTAAAAATTAATTTTTTTAAAATGACCTCGGATGGAAAAATGATCTAAATAAAAAATATAAATCTCAAAAAGTTATGAATCTTTGTTGTTAACAACTTTTTTTAATTGACTTTATTTGATGTCTCCAAATGTAGGGTTTGAATGTCTAAAATTCAAAATTTGAATTTTTCAAACCACCTCGGATGGAAAAACATTCTAAATAAGAGTTGTAGATCTCGAAAAGTTATGAAACTTTGTAGTTGACAACTTTTTTTATTTGAAATCATCTTGTCATGCAAAAACTACATTGAAATCCCTCAAATTTAAAATTCAAATTTAAGTAAACAACCTCGGATGGAGAAACTCCCTAAATGAAAGTTGTAGACCTCAAAAAGTTATTAAACTTTGTATTTGACAATTTTTTATTTGAATTTGTTTAGGGACTCAAATAGTCAATTTTCACTGGATTTGTACAATATGTGAGGAACCGAAATGGGTTATACACACAAGTGAGCGTGTAGGGGAATAAAAAGTTTTTTTTTTTTTTAAAAGAATTTGAAGCACAAATTCTAGAAATAATTTGTAGGGATGGCTCAATCACCACCGTCCCTACAATCGAATAGCAAGGGCACCTAGGAAACCGCCCTGTAGTGCCTCCAACATTAAGAACGAAAGGTTAAGGGCGGCCGGCAAAACCCGGCCCGCCCCTATAGAGCGTCGCCAACCGCCCAAGATAGCGTTTGTAGTAGTGTCAATAGTGTCAACTTTTAGTAATGACTTATAGTATGATTAGACCTATACTACTCCATCAACCTATGCTTTCACACGGACTAGAATTTGTGAAAGATATAGGTACTCCCCCCTGTTATTTTTACATGTTACATTAATTTTTTCTTAAGTCAAATATTACTATCTTTAACCATTAATTCTAAAAAATGATGTAATTTCATAGCGGATGAATTATACATTATGAAATCATTTTCATAGTGAATCTAAAAAATCTAAATCTTATGTTATGAACCTGTATAAGTTTTTTTTTTGAAATCAATGACAAAAGATACACATTTGATTTAGGACAAAGCCTTCGTGCGGCCTCGAGCCCGATGGCGTCCTCACGAGCCACTACGGCGGGAGTGGCCCCGAGGTGGCTGGGCTGCGGTAAAAAGCAGGAGAGGAAGAAGAGCTCGTGGGGAAGAAAGACCAAGCCCGAATTCGATGGGGGCGAGCCGCAATGGCGGGCGCGGCATGCTATTTATAGGCGGCGAGACGGAACAGTAGGGTGGTGCTCCGGTGAGATATTTTTCCTGGCCGCGAGGATATTTGCCGGCAATGGTGGCAGGGCACAGTGCAGGCAGCAGCGGAGCTTTGTCCACGCGTGCGCGTGCTTGGCCTCGGCTTGCTGTTATGCTGTCAACGAACTTTGCGGGAAAGGAAAGAAGACGACGGCTGTGTTTAGTTGCTGCCAAACTTTGGTAAGTGGCTGAAAAGTGTACTGTAATACTTTTTGTTTGTTTGTTATAATTGTTGTCCTATTATGGGCTAATTAGGCTTAAAAGATTTGTCTCATAAAATACATCCATACGGTGTAATTAGTTATTTCGTTTATTTACATTTGATCATCCGAGGCAAAAAATTTGATGTGACATGAAATCTTTGGATATGCCGATGTAAACACACGACCTGGCAAACCGAGGAAACACTTTTGATTCTGTCAACTCAACTTTGTCAGGTGTGTGACTGACATACCAGATGAGCAAAATAGCATGGCCATAGGGGCAGGTGCCAGCCTTTACAAGCAGAGAGGGTGTTTAGTTCTCATGTAACAATCCAAAAAGTGCTACAGTTTCCCGTCACATCGAATCTCTTAACGCATGCATAAAGCATTAAATATAATTAAACAAAATAACTAATTACACAGTTTGGCTGAAAAGTGCGAGACGAATCTTTTGAGCCCAATTAGTCCATGATAAGACAATAATTACAAAATACAAACGAAAAGTGCTAAAGTAGCCGAACCCAAAATATTTCACCAACTAAACACCCCCAGAAGCAGCACTCGTTCCAAAAAAATTTGCAATTGTAGTAGCTAGAAAACTTACCAAAATTCCCCTGAGATCAACGCATAGTGCATTCACCGGAGGTACTACCATTAGGACAAGAAAAAGAGTAAACCTAAATCTAACATTATTCTGCTTTATTTAGACTGGGAGTGCAACCCCTGAACATAGCAACCCCTGAACATAGCTACATTATTCTAACTGGACATAGCTACTCACAAAAGCTAATCCATGAGACACACCTCCCGTTTAAGCAAGTAGCTAGGCCGGCAAGAAGGTTCTTGGCGTACCAAGATATAGCCAAGACAACAAAGCGCCTTTCTGTCAAGCTGATGGGGTAACTACTGGTTGCCAGCCCCCAGGACTCGGCACCGGTACTCTCCTAGAGCCCAAATTGGGAAGGTGTTCCTGTACTGGGAGTAACTGATCATGCAGTTCTTGTTGAACACTCCTTTAAACTCCTGTGTTGGGTGGTGCAATAGTTAGTTATGAACAAAAAGGCAATACAACAACATGCCCATGCAACCAACGATTAACCCTGGTTAATAACACAAATTGATATGCCTAAGATGTTCAGATATCAAGAAAAAAGAGGAATCACTACATAAGACCGCGCAGCTTACTTTGTCTCAGCAATATACATGCCTAGAATAACCAACCATTTTTACCCTCTTGCTCCTTGAGCAAAGCTTTTAAATTGAGACTATATTTGATGTAAGCAAGATTAAGGATAGTATCTGTGTGGACTGATTGTTATTTACCTGCTGAGGAAATTCTCCATCCTTTGATTGCATGTTGATCAAAACCTTTGCTCCTCGATTTAGAGGCGTTGGATCTCTCTCAGCCTGTATGGATGACATTTAGTAACATAACGAATGTGCACATCGTATGTATCAGAGTCTCCAAAGCCACAAGCTAAATAACAGACCTGTCCTGCATCAATCAGCGCTAGCATGGCCCAACCAGTGTTCACTGCATGAGCTCAGTTTGCCTTTGAGATTGGTGTAAACCTGATTGAGCGCGTCAAGAGATGGTTAATGCAAAGGCCTTCCAATTCCAAGAAGTCTATATGGATATAAGAGTCAACACTGCGCCACTGTTTTGCTCGCTAGCAGGTTTGCATTTTAACTGCTATCTACTTGTAACAAAATCTTCAGATAAAACGATGCGGTCTAAATAGACAGGCTTTCTCTGGGACTGGTAGATATATGTACGTTACAAATCTAAAAGTAAAAGCAGGTTGCCCTAAAATCTTGACTGTGGCACACAGATGATGAAAATTGGAATAGATAAACATAACGCAGCAAACGGCATTGCCAGTATATCCATAATACTGTTAAGTGCTGTTATTTTACAGAAACTGACAGGAGTGAATTTACCTAGTCTTGAGATGATAAATAGCTTTCTCCTCAACCACCGGAAGTAAGATCTTTTGATAACAGAAACTCACATGCCTTTCTGATTGTAGGACTATTTTCAAATGTTCTACCAGCAGCAATTAGTCCCTTCACACCAAACCAAGTGCCGTACCTGAAACAAACAGCCCAAGAGACATACCTGTTGGAACAGATAAACATATAGAAGGTAACAAAGAGTGCTATTTGGAGGCACCTTCCAAAATAACGAATTTGTTTAATTGCTTTTTTTTTTGTTGCATGGAGTCCAAATACTGACCATGAACCGTCACTTTTCTGAGTAGTCTCAATGAAATTAGCAGCTTTGCTGATACATTTGTCCACCTCTTTTCAACGGTGCCTAGGGTATAGTTTTTTGAATGATGTCAGGGCCTGAATTGCTGCTGATGTACATTCAACATACCTGCAAAATGAGTTTTATGTTTCTTCAGTTTGTTTTATAAGTAAACATCAGCACAATGAAAGGTTACTGCATCTTACGGGTAATCAACAACAATAGCCCCAAAGGTCTCAGCAGGATTGATAAGCTGACTAATTTAAGAAAGAATGTCAATATAGATGAAACATTAAAGATTCAAGGAATGCTGATAAATTATTCTTTTTTGAAACAAAACAAATGACTTATCTAGCATGTATTTCTACTCAATGGCAAATGGCAATAATTTAAAAATTCACAAGTGGCCTGATTAACTTAGCAATTAGTGTTCTATACTTCATAAAGTAGGGTAACTTCCCATTTCAGAGGAGAGCATGCAAACATTAATGTAAAATACTACAACGCTTAGACATGCACAGACAAAGATGTCTGCTTCATGCGGTGTGTGGGGGGTTTCCAAGAAGTTCATCCATCTACCTCCAGCCAGGCAAAAGATCTTGTGAGTTCATATGTCATGAAATCACCATTATCATTCTGTAAAGGTTAACACAAACCAATGAGACATAGTCGCTCCAATGGATTTATTCGAAACACATAAGCAATCGGCTCAAAGATAAACTGCATAGAATTTAAATGAGATGTATCATATATGACCACAGTATAATAAGAGGGCTGCTGCCAATTCAAGAGTCTTCTTTTCCATAACGAACACAATGTTTACAGATTTACATCGACCATTTCTTTAAAAATCAATTAAGTAGAAACAATTGCAAGAAGATAAAGAATGAAATTCAAGATGCTTACCATATAGGACATCAGACAACTGACAGCATCATAAAATCTTTTAGCTTCCAACGGTTCACCAACAATTTCAGGAGAAATCTTTGATAACAATAATGAAGCCTAGAGTAAAAGAAAAGAAGCAATTAACTATTTAAAAAATAATTATGAATTTATGATGTGTCGGAGACACTATATTGTCAAGATTGCTAGAACATGAATGTGAATGAACAAAGCTAAACTTTGTTAGCTACGTGAGCATGCGTGGGAAGATTTCGAGATGCTGAATGAACAAAGGATCCTAGATCCCAAAAGACAAATTTTAATTTTCTAAAGTAAATTTCCTTATTGGTAATTCGATGACCAAATTCACCTTTAGTCCTTCAGCAAAGTGCAATCAGATATAGGCCAACCATTATCCGCAGTTGAGAATGGCCATGCAACATTAGAATGGCCATTCACCGCCACACACATCTAAAGGTGCATGGCCATTCTCAACTGTGGATAATGGTTGGCCTCAGATCCGATTGCAATCGCTAAAAGAACTAAAGGTGAATTTGGTCATCAGAGTTACAAATAAGGAAATTTACTTTAGAAAATTAAAATTTTGTCTTTTGAGATGTAGGATCCTTTGTTCTTTCAGCATCTCGAAATCTTCCCATGCATGCTCACGTAGCTAACAAAGTTTAGCTTTGTTCATTCACATTCATGTTCTAGCAATCTTGACAATATAGTGTCTGACACATCATAAATTCATAATTATTTTTTAAATAGCTAATTGCTTCTTTTCTTTTACTAGAAGGCTTCATTATTGTTATCAAAGATTTCTCCAGATCCCACAAAACAAGCAATAATGACCTGCAACTTCATGCCATCTTCAGCAAGCCACAAGTAATCATAGACTCTTGGGTTGTGGAGTTTGAAGGCCTCGAGTTTGGATCTTCAATCCAGCAAGCAAGCATATTTAATACCGCACGGAATTTCTTGCGGCAATCAGTTGAACAATATTAAGAAATAATCAAGAAATACACTACTACAAAAAATCTTTTACAAGACCTTTCCAATTTATTAACCGTAACGGTTAAAAAACCATCACGGTTAATACCTCAATTAAGCGTGGTAGTTTTTTAATTTACTATGGCGGCTATAAAAACTGCCACGGTTAATCAATTTACCATGGCGGTTTTTCATGGTAAATAAGGCACAGGCTTCCAGCAAACCCTTGCAATGAAAGCCCATATCGGCCCGATATCACTGCTGCAGATATATATATTGTGGCATTAGGGTTTCACTCTCACATCTCTCCCTCTCTCTACTCCCACTGAGCCGCAGCTCCTGAACTCCCAAGTCCCCAACAACTCCCAAACTCCCTCTCTCTACCTCGGCGGGGCACGGCGGGGCGGTGGCGCGGTGCGGCGCACGCCCCTCGGTCTCTCCTTCTCACTCCCCTCTCCCTCTTGGGCGCAGGCACATGCGAGGCGGTCCGGCGGTCGGTGGCGCGGCGACGGTGCTCAGCGTGGCGGCTTCATGCTCGCAAATCCGGGGTTTCGGCAGCGGGGGTGGCTAGATCCGTCGGGTTGGAGGCCGACGGCTGCGGATCCGGCCTCCTCCCCTCACTCCATGGCTCCTCCGGCGGGTGGTGTCGTGGATCCGGCGGGATGGAGCCACCACGGCACAGATCCGGCGGCGGAGAGCCACCATGCGGCGGCCAGCCTAGATAACCGTGGTGGCTTTTGGTGGTTCTAAAAACCGCCATGGTTAATCCATCGATTAACCGTGACCTTTGCTCGGTGACGGTTTCAAAAACTGCCATGGTAAATCCAAAAAAAAAACCGCCACGGTTAATTTTTTTATGTAGTAGTGATACTATACCAATCTTGTAATCACAAACTATGAGCATAAACTGAACATCATCAAATTTTTTGTTGATAGAAAACTGTTGGAGATATAAGTACACTCAAGGCTGAGGAATAAGTGGCAAAACAAGAGTCAGAAATATGTACACCCAAGACGGGGAATCCATCCCAGACGTCAAGGCACTAGCTAAAAAAGGATATTTTTGTTAATACAAAACTGTAGGAGCAGAGAGCGAAAGAGAAAGAAACAATTCCATAATCTGCATAGATCGTTCAATATAGTGGGGTTGTTGCATTCTTACCCCTGTTTTCTATCAAAAGTGTGGTTTTGCCCCTATTTTTTTCTAAATTTGTGAATTACCCATGTCTTTTCAAAACGAAGCACTACTTTGCCTCTATTCTGTCATTCTCCATAACGGTGTTAACTTTTATGCAAAACGACAAATATACCAATGTGATTTTGCCCTTGGTTTCTAAAGCTATTTGTGATTTTACCCCTGATTTAGAATAAGACATTTATATTGTATTTTGATTAAAAAAATGGTTAGATATGGCCAAATAAATTTGGCACAATTTGCAATTATTTCAAATCAGATTTAATATTGAAAAAAAATAAAATTTTGGTAGCGTCTTAGCAAAATTTGTATAACATTACGGCAACAATATAGGAATCCATCAGTCGTTCAGAGATCACCCCAACACCAATGCCAAGAAGAGATAATCCTTCTGAAATGATCTCAGCCAAGCAATCTCCTTGGTGCAACACAGCAACAGGGACTCCACCAAGAAGCAGTTAAGAAGCTTCGAACTGGAGAGCAGCCTTGACGATGACGATGACGGCAGGTGCACGGGACATCGTGCCGTACAAGTACCAGCAGCACCATAACGAGAAAGCTGCTAGCCATGGCAGCAAAGCACTTGCACTCCAATGAGGATGTGCATTGGAGAAGAGAAGCAAGGAGACCAGCACATCGATCTCCAGGAGCCGTGTGCCATGGCCTGCGCGCTCCGCGCGACTCAACGCAGCCGCCCGGACTCCGCCGCTGAATGCGCCACCACGCCCACGTTCGGATGCCGCCCCTGCGTGCCAAGCCGCACGGCACCCGCACCAAAGCGCCGCAGGTGAGACCAGCGGCCGGGGGCCCCTGCACCACGCGTCTGGGCCGGCGCCGCTCCGCCCCTGCGCAGGCCACGCCCCACACCGGGCCCGCCGCCGCCCGCCCGTGACCGAGCACTGCGGCCGGGATCCGCCTTCGCCTCGCAGTCGGGACCTGCCATGGCAGGGGCGGCCGGTAGCCACCGCCCGCGGCCCTGAGGCCGGGACCCGCCTCCGTCCCGCGCCCGCGTGCCACAATGCCAACACCAACGGAAGAGCCTCACGCGCCCTCGTGCGCCCCCTTTAGCCGCAACACATTTTGCGGTTTTGCCTCTGGTTGGACGAGCAAGAGGCTCAAGATAATATACGTGGCAATTTGGTCTTTTGGCTTTCCTGTTTTGGAATTTTGATTTTTTTTTTCAAATTCATTTATTCCGGTCCATCCAACGGACATGCAAATCAGGGGCAAAATGCGTTCCAACTTAATAAGGACAAAATTACAGTTAAACTGCTGGACAGGGGCTAGAACACAATTTTCCCTTCAATATATTATCCTGTTTGTTCCCTCAAAATAAAAAAAAATTCCCTCAAAAATATACTATCTTGTTTGGCCTAATCTGATGCTGTTACAATGGTCCGTGGATTGCATATACTGGATTCAATTAGCAAAATCATGAGTACTTATGGCACAGAATGCATTTTTTAATAGGCCAATCGTAGTGCTTGAGAAGGTAGAAGAACCGAAGAATTGACACAGAACCCACAACAGCAATTGTAATATTAACAGAAATATGTGGTGGACTAGTAGGAATATTTTTTAGTTTTCATAGATAGTTCAAGAGAAAGTAATGTGTTAAAAAAAGTTGAATATGATAACGGGAGGGTTTGTCATCGTAATGCCATAGTAAGCTAAGACAGCACAGACAATTGTAATGTGTTTATTTTTTATTCTCATAGGCAGTGCAGGAGAATGTAATGTGTTTAAGAAGGTGAAGATGGTAAGTTGGTAACAGGAGGGTTAATCATCGTAGTGCCATAGTAAGCTAAGACAACACAAGTTGAAAGTTAAAGGAAGCACTGAAATCACAAACGCCTCAGCTTTTCTTTCTTGTCGGAGAGTAAATAGATCTATATCAAAGTCGCTAGCATATGGCCATGTGATGCTTGCGGCAAGAATAGGACAACATAAGACCACACCTCCTTAAGTGAAGGTTCAGCAAGCAATCTTGGCTCTCAATTTACCTTGTTTACTGGACCAACGCAAATGTATCGAGTGTTCTCATCCACGTAGTGAACATGTTGCATGACTGTTTCCAGAGCTTTCCCCCTCAATTTACTGCCAGGCCAATGCATCATAACTGGTTCAACGAATTTGTGGAGAGTGGCCCATAAGACATCTTGAACGAATGGGTGTGGGCGGTAAAGATCTTCCTGCAGCGCAAATGTATCAAAACTCATTCAGATAGAACAATCAGGATCCAAAATGGACTCCTCATAGACAAAGTACGGTAAACATGAAAGTTCCTTTAAATTTTCAGAACTAAGCACCTTATCGAATAGCATCACTTGCCAGTTAATAACTGTTATCAATAAAAGGGACTTTGAGACACATTATGTGAAAGATGGATCCCATACTTACTAAAGAAGTACAGACCTAGATCAATTGGTCCCATCATTGTAGTAACTGGTAATTACATGGTTTATCTTGAAGAAAATGAAAGGAAGGAGAGAGTTCGAAGTATGACAATATATGAAAGAGATCTCTTTAAGCTTATTGATAGTTTACATATTATAAGTAGTGTTACGACAAGGTTGTGCTAGCAACTAAGCATACTCTTTTGGCAGTGGGATTTCTAAACAAGGAGCAAGGACAACCATAGCCAAAAACAAGATCAACTTGAGACTAATAGATAACTTTGTGGTACCTCATGCAATGAACTTGTGTAAGACCATGTCTATCAATGCCCATAAGAAATGTTACATAAAAAGTTAACAAACCTTAGCACATAGATTGCGGGCCTTGTCCCAATCAATCTTGCCGTAAGGATCTTTGAAAAGTTCCTTTCTTATAATTCTGATACGAAAGTGATGTGATTCGGCCGACAAACCTCTTCCCATAGATGTAGCACATTGGCAAATACACCATTCGACAATGACAGCACATCCTCCCTGCAAGACATTGTAAACCATAATAGCGTATCGTATCAGCAAAAGGAACAACATAGCAACCAAGAGCAGACTACTAAAAGACTATGGTAAGGCAAAGTAGCTTGATTGTTGGCCGATTGACCCATTAAAAATGAAAAAAGGGAATGGTATATTAATGATGAATTTTATGATACACTAAGATCATTGGTGATTGTAACATTCAATTAGGGCCAAATATCTATTGTTTAATCTTCAATGCGTTGTATATACAACCTTTAGGACCAACTTAGCAATCTTCACCACGGGAATAGAATGTATATATACACGAATAACATACTAGATTTATGTACACTGATGAAAAGAAAGCAGAACCTGGGTGAAATGGTAGGAGATATGGCAATAGTCATACTTCTGGTGGTACCGGGTTGTTACCAGACCATTCAAATACACCAAGTACCTTCAATAAGCCAGGTAATTAGAAGGAATTGAAACAGATCCAAGAAAATGGAAAGCAACTGATAAACAAATGAATAAGAGTCAATTCCCTACCGAGAGCCAAAACTTCCGCTATGATGTTATATATGTTGCTCCAGCATGGTCTAAGATCCAGTTTCGACCTTTCTCCATGGCTCCATCTCCACTATCTGGTCCCTCTCCAAGAAATATTAAAATAACGTAGGTCAGTGCTGAGCCAAGCATGGTGCTTGGACCCTCAATGTGCAGGCCCTAGTACCATCTTCATTCTACGGTTGCAACACCAAAATTAGATCACCTTTAGCCGCTGTAGGGTTGACAAATTTAGAACTGAATCCTTGCCTGATGATTAAAGATACCAACGGATCTCCTTCTGGTGTTCTGATGACAAGACAGTGTTTAGTGCTCCAGTCGCATACAATGTTATGATCTAGTTAAAGGATTAATACAATTAGTAGTTGTTTCGTAAAAACCAGGAAACATGAAACATAAGGTTTTCCATATAATCTAAAAATGAGATGGCTGCCACAATTGCCGGTTCCTATTTTAGGAGGCATCCAAATTGGTACTCACATTGACTCCAAGAAAAAACATTGAGCTCACATACAATATAAGGCATAACAAGTGAGAAAAGAAAGATAGCACAATTTTGTCTTAAAAACATATCACAAGATTAAGCACAGAGCACAAATTTAGTCATAGGAATGTATATTGAAATGAAGTAAGCGAGTTGAACATATCACTGTAGAAGAGTCGACAGAGGTACCAAGCCTGGCATAAGGAACATAGGACCACCATAATCCCCAGGCCAATGCCCATCATGTGCCTGGAGAGTAGAAAAACGGCTGATTGCCCTTTTCAATGTAGTCGACACAGCTTCCTCGGTAACATCTTCATGCTCACGGAGCTTGATCGCTGGAAGGTCAAGCTCAAGAGGATTTTCTTTGGCGAACTGCAGTGTGTAAATGGGAGCAGATGTTTCAAATTAACAGGGAAGCATAGCACTGAAACAGAGACTGCACAATAAGGAGGGTGTTTAGTTCACAAAAAGTGAACCCAAAAAGTGCTACAGTACCCGTCACATCGAATATTTTGCCTCATGTATGGACCATTAAAAGTAGGTAAATAAAAAAAACTAATTGTACAGTTTGGCTGTAAAGTGTGAGATGAATATTTTGAGTCTAGTTAGTCCATGGTTGGACAATAATTACCAAATACAAACAAAAAGTACTACAGTAGCCGAACCCAAAATATTTCACCAACTAAACACCCCCAAGGAAACACTAAGCGCAAGAGCCAAGACTGGACTACATTAATTGCCAAAATCTGTGTCCATTTTTTACCATTTTGTGGCTGTACTAAGGGTGTGTTTGCCTTAGGGCACTCATAATACAGAAACTATCATTTATGTGTATTAATTACCCTGCAACCTAAACATTTTGCTAATGTGGCAAGCGATTTAATGAGGAGAGATGAAGAAACCAGGTCTAAGTTAGACACCAAGTCTACACGAGAACCAAGACATGAAGAGATATGATAAGTAAATAAGGGAGAGAGAAGAGATGTGATTGGACAAAAGATCATCATGTAGAAACTATCCATTGGAAACGTACCAAGACGACGTATCATGAGTTACCCTGCCACCTAAGCTAGCATGTCTGTACGCAAGGCGTGGCTATATATGAGTAGCCGGCCGGGGCCAGGGGCAGTGATGATGAGCACAATATGATGGCTACCGCGGGGAGACATGCTGAGACGACGTGATGCCAGCCCCCCTCAGGCCTCAACTCCATCTCCATGGTCAGGCATGCGTGCTTCAACCTTGCGGCCGGTGGGAATGCGTACGTGGCAGTAGAACGAACTAATGGGATCGGAGGATCGGAGGGGGATGGAGGTGCCGCTGGGTCTATCGGCTGGGTCTATCGGCTGCCGCTGTTCGGTCTGCCGGTCCGCTTGGCGCTGTCTTCCCCAACGCACCCCGCACAAAGGAAACAAAAATGGGTTGGGCTTCGGCGGGCTGGGGCCACGTGGGAACCAAGGAAAATAATTAAGAGAATTTTAATTTAGTTATATATCTCTGCTTTGAGATGCATGTAATTTCTAGAAAGAGGAGTATTGCAGCAGTGGCCACCTTGAAAATTTTGGGTGAGTGAAAATCTCGAACCCAGTCGGTAAACAAGATATCTCAGAAATTTCGGAATACAGCAGCCGATATTTTAAACTAGCGGCTAGCGATTGGCAGGAAGGTAGGCACCCACCTGGATGTGCATGAGGACGTCGGCGCTGTGTTTGGGGCGGCGCCTCCTGCTGACGAAGGCGCGGCGTCGATGGCGAGTTCGGGGTCGGCAGTGGCGTCAAACTCCCAGATCTGGCGGTTTTTCGTGCGGAGCCAGGGGCCCCGCCCCCCTCCGCGATCCTCAGGTGCCACATCACCCCGCGTCGTCCCCCTCCTCGTGCGTGGCGTGGCGTGGCGGCTCCCGGGATCCCCTCTCTTCTCTTGTCTAGGTTCCTTCCTCTACTGCCTGCGCCTAGATGCTGAGGGGAGTCAAGGACAGGACAGTGGACAGGCTGTGCGGCAGGCTGGAGTTGCAGCCTGCTGGAGGGCGCCCGTGCGGGGTTTGGTTTAATTGGGGACATGGGATGGGGTTTATAAGGTGGCAGGCTGCAACAGTGATACAATGAGGACATGAGAGCGTACCATAAGGATAGCTCCAACAGTGATATTTCAACTAGCTTAGAAAGATCCACCTCAACACATTTTGCTTACGTAAAAGAGAGAAGACCTACAGCCTAGTGCAGGACCCTGGATAAGCTTGGTTTGTTCTTGGACACATCCTACTCGTCGATTTAGCTCAATGGACACTGCATTTTGGTGTTGTTGACACTCAAAATTGTTCGACATGGTTTTCGGCAAAAACAAACAAGTTATATTGGCCATGGACATAGCTGAGGTCAAGTGGCGTCACAAATGGAGCACAAAGTCACGCGAATAAGACGGCGAGCCACGGCGAGCCGCCACAACTGGCTTAGCCGCCTGCACGGGCCGGCTTAGCCGCCCCCTTTGCCAAATCAGCCGGCCGCCCATCGGGCCGGCTTAGCCGGTTTCATAAGCCAAGTCGGCTTGGCCGACCGCCAGGCCAGCTAGGCCGGCTTTGCCGCCGCGCCGGCTTCGCCGCCTGTGCTGTGCGAGGAAACCGGCTTAGCCGGGTTGACAGCGGGCTAAGCCAGTTCATGTTGATTCCGAACCGATTTCGATGTAAATCGTGTTTTTGGTAATTTCTAGAGTTGGTTAAGCATTGGACTTGTTTCCTAAGGGGATAAGACCACCCCCCTCTATATACATCGAGAGGTTCACGGCCGATTGATCCCATCTACCCAATCGATCAAAAATAGAACACATATCTCTTCTGCCCTAACTTCTCCTCTAGCTTTCAATCTGCTGTTCAGCACTTCTCTCCACGGGATTTGTTGACATCCTAGGCGGCCTTGCTGGTTCTAGGAGATCCTCCATGTGCTACTTCCCGATGGATCTTTTTAGAGGTGGTTCGGGAGCCGTTTTTAGCCGAGATCAAGCTCCACATTCGCTCTATCGGTCTCTAGATCGATTTGGCCGGTCACGCTTCAAATCTTGTTGTTCGTGCAGGTCGTGTGTGACCTCTAGGGCGTCCAAGGCCCGCTAGTGTGTTGACCTAGATTCATTTTAGTGTCAACACACTTTTTGGCGACTCCGCTAGGGAAGACAAGGCGGCGACTTTGATTTCAATCTACTTCCAGTGACATGTCGGACAAGACCAATGCCGGAGACGACACCACTAGGGCTGAGATGCACGACAATAACATCAAGCGCCCTCAGACTGCGGTGAGCTGCCTAAAGAGCTATGCAAGAAGCTGCAAGAGAAGACTGAAGCTGATACATGCGCTTTTGTACAAAGTTGCATCAAGGATCGGCACGATCGGATCACGCAATACAAGGAGCCCATCTATGGTGACGCTCTACAGCTCCAGCTAATGAGGTAATTCCTGATGACAAGCCTAAATTTGATGATGCTTACCCTACACATGCAAATTATGCTAAGATGGTAATAGACGAAAAGAATTCAATAACTGGACTCATGGGTCAACTTGCAAATCAAATTAAGGTTCGTTTTGAGAAATTAGAAAGTATGGCAACTGGTTCTAATCAATCGGGTGCTGTACCACAACCTGTAACACCCTAAAATTTGCATGTTTTTAAATAGCTCAGTTTGAATTAATTATGCAATTATTGTGATGCATTGAATATAGTGAAATAATAATTTTTATAAAAATAAAATTCATCATAAGGCTAGACACATGCTTATGCATCCATGCTGTTGCATAAATATTTCTGTGATGTCATGTTTTGCTGAAACTGAAATAGATTTCAAATCAATTTGCAAACGTTACTTGAAATCTGTTTAAAATAAAAAGAAAAGGAATTAATTCTCTCTCTCACTCTTTTCTCTCATTTCGGCCTGACAGCCCAGCGCACCGGCCCTTTCTCCTTCTTTTGTTCACTGGCCCGAGTGGCCGTCCTCTTTGGCCTGCTCAACTTGGGCCGCAACCCCAGCCCAGTGCAGCCAGCAAGCCGACTGGGAGCTAGCAGCACCCCTCTCCCTTCCCGGTCACACTGACGCTGTGGCCCTGCCATATTAGCGTCGCCGTCTTCCTCAGCTCGTCACCGAACCGGACTCGAGTCCACTGCTGCACGCAAAATACCGCAAAACCCGGCTCCTCTTCCCTAATCCGCTCGCGTCTGGCGCTATATAAACCAAGCCGCCGCCGTTTTTGGCCTTTTCGCAAGTATCCGCCTTGTCCGAGCAAAGCTGCCGTCGCCGCGGAACCCTAACCCGCCGCCGCTGATCTCGGTTCGCGATTCCACCGCCGTGACGCCTCCGTAAGCTGGTTTCCGAGCACCTATCCTCAATTTCGAACTCGCCGATATCGTTTGCTCTTTTCATCCTATTTTGTTTTGGCTCATACCGTTTTAATTCCGGCGAGAACACCGCCAAAGCACCCGTCCCCTCTAATTACGGCCGCCCCCATCCGATCCAACGGCCAAGAAGACCTGATGCCCTTTCGGTCGGCATCTTTGCATCTAAACCCTTATAATTACTTAATGTTTTCACCCGCGGACCTACGCGTATTCCTGGACCACACTTTGCCTTTTGGAAAGCGTATTCCTGACTTATCGATTCAAACTACACTTTTATATATTTACAGTTTTGCCACTGATTTCAAATGCTTATAACTTTTGCGTTTTGAATCCGTTTTAGTCCATTCAAGTTGCGTTAGGTTCATAATCTCGTAATCTACATGTTAATCTTACTGTTAGTCAGGTTTGCAATTTTTAAATTTCAATTTTATATTTAGTTTATTATTTTATTAATGTTAATCTTGTAAAATTCATATCTATGCCGTTTTAGTTTCGATTTACGTGAATTTGACATCTATGTGATCGTAGCAGCGTGTACTTGTGTTTTAAAACATTTTCAATTTGTTTTTCTTGCTGTTGGTGTACTATTCTCATAATATCCCTTTGTTTGCTTTGTGCTTGTTTGCATGAACGGATGAATGTTCTTTGCGTGATGATTAATATAGACGGTGAGCTATTCCTTGTGGAACCAGAGCTTCTTGGTAATCTGGAGCGTCATGCGTTCTTGAATCAAGGCAAGTATAGCATGGGATCATCCTTGTTGTCCTATTCACCGTATTCACTAAATTCATTATGCATGTGTCTACCTTGTTTAACCTTTAAGGATTTCCTAGCTTTTGTTAACTTGTGCCTTGATTACCTGGGGTTTATGCATTTGTTTAGTATTGTGCTAGCGCTGAACCAACCATTATTATCCTAGAACTTGAACAATTGTTGATGCAATAAATGTTAAAAGATGACTTTTTAGCAACATGAACTTAAAGCGAGTACCCCATGTTTCTTCATGGTGTCCTTGGCTCTCCATAAGGACTTACTTGTAAGTCATCATCCAGGATATCTAGTACAACTATGGGGGTCACATGGCTCTGGCTCTAGTTGATCAAAGGATCTTGTCTAACTATTTATTGGGGTTACCGGTTAGGGGATATATAGGGGTTTGTACCTGTGAGCTACTAACATGTTAGACAAACCTTTGAAGGCTTTATATGATTTTTATTATTTAGGGAGTCGCGAACCTACTCCTTTGGAAATCATGACCCATAGTGAAAGTGTACATCTTTGCGTAGAGTTAAAAACCGATATATCGGCCCGTGTTCGCGGTCATGAACGGCCTTGGACTCCTTATGAGATAGTTGATCACTGTTTAAGACTTGTTTATGATTTATTCATGATCTATTTATTGTTCATACTTGTTATCTTACATGATTATGGGTTGTTGGGAATATTTGATGCTAATGCTTAAAATTGTGAACTACTAAAAGCTAAACACAGTTGAACCAGTGTCTATCTTATTTGAGCCTCATTCATAACCCCATGTTATATTGGTTGAGTACGACATGTACTTACGCTTGCTTTACATTCAATATTTGAAAAATCCCTGATGGGTAACAGAGTATGGAGATGATGATGTGTTTCAACTGGATCTCTAGTCTTGAAGTCAACCAGTTGGCATCCCCGTGGATTTTGGAGCAGTACCTAAGTGCTAGATATTTATTTCCGCTTTGTTATACTTTTCTTTTATTTATGTAATGATTATTAAACGATATGTATTATGCTTGGAAATGATACTCGGTGATTTGTCTTGCATATGTGTGATTGATCTCGGGGCACATATGTAATCTTGTATTCGTTTTTTGTTCCTTAAAAATGGGTATGACACAACCTCGTTTGGGATGCCTTTGAATTTTTTGATAATCAATCTTCATATCAAAACGCTAGTCAATTCCAATGGGCCCCTTTGGCAACAGCCGATTAGACCGGTCCCGGTGGAGCTAGCACATTATCTGGCAAACAAAAATCGGCTCAACAATTGGGAACTGATCATGAAGCATCTAGAGGGGGGGGGGACACAATGTTTTACCAAACCCTTTGAAGTCTCCAAGCTTTAATCCTATGCTTGATCAAAATACATGTGCTCAAACTACCAATTTAGATAATGTTTGACCAAATCACTTGAGGAAAGCTTGGGAGCCCACATCAAGCCCACTAAAAGTACTTTCCAAAAGCCATACCCATGTTCCATTGATTTCATGAAAAATCCTCCGCGATGGAAGGTACCTAATTTTTAAAAATTTAGTGGTAATGATGGCAAAACAACCATGGAGCATATTAGTATGTATCTTGCACAATTAGGTGAGGGTAGTACTATGGATTTTATGAAAATTTGTAATTTTCCTTTGTCTCTTACCGGTACAATTTTTTCATGGTTTACTTCTTTGCCGTCATGTTCTATTAATTCTTGGGCTCAATTAGAAGAGAAATTTCACAGTCACTTTTATAATGGTGTCCAAGAAACTCGATTGTCCCATCTTACATCGGTTAGGCAAGGGCGTGATGAATCCGTCCTTGACTTTTTCAAAAGATTTAGAGAAATTAAAAGCCAATGCTTTCATTTATATATTTCTCGAATGGGACTTAATTGATTTTTTGCTTTGTGGGTCTTCGCTCTAGCATTAGGGATAAACTTGAGTATTGTCAATTTTCTACTTGTAATCAATTGCTAGAGAAGGCCGTTTCAGGTTGAATCACGCCTTAAAGATTCTCGTGATAGCTATAAATCTCATCGTTCTAATGTGCATACTTTTGATGGCTGTTCGACTATTCGGATGATGAAAGTAAAAAGTGCATGGCTGCTAAACTTAGGTGGCCAATAGAGAATAAGCTTGTTACATGTCCTTCTCTCAAGCCGATTCAAAAGAATCGGAATGAAGTAGTGAGATTTACTTTTGATGTTTCTAAATGCGACCGTATTTTTGATGAATTGCTTAAAATCGGATGCATTAGAGTCAATAATACTTTGCCTTCTGTGGATGAGTTAAAGAAAAGAGCATATTGCAAATATCATAATTCTTATTCTCATGCCACTAACGATTGTAATGTCTTCCGTCAGTAGGTCCAATCGGCTCTTAATGACGGACGATTGAGTCTTATCGATATGCAAGTTAACAAGGATCCTTTTCCAGCACACTTGAACATGGTTGAGGCGGGAACTCCAACTATTCTAATCCGTCCCGAGCAAGCCGATGCAGCCAAAGGCAAGAAGGTCATCATCGGTGAACCACATGAGGTATCAAGTGATGCTTGAGAAGGGTAAAGAAGGAAAGAACAAGCTTACAATCACCGCTGGATCAGTGGAATATTTAAGAAGGCAAAGATGGTACGAGACACGTGCAGTGTTGACGGTGGATAATATCAACATTTTATTGTTAAATAAACACAAAAGATGATATAAAAGGGTGATATCACTAGAGTCTATGGTTGGATTCTAACGGATTCCACGAGTTTTGGTGCTCTCACTTGTTTTGTAGGATTTCCAATTTTTCATAGAATAAAAGTATCTCAAATGATGATATGGAGTGCACTATTGCAAGGAGCTCGTCCAGACCATCGAAACAGATATATCATTCACCGTATTTGGAGTCCAGAATCAAAAGATATGAATCACGATGGCTAGAACCGAAAAGAAGACCCTAGAAGACACCAGAAGACGCCACGCCAAAGATGGGCCCCACTTGTCATTGGGGGAGGGCGGCCACCATCACCCCCAAGGGTGGCCGCCCTGACTTGGAGTCCAAGCAACCTCAGCTTCGGGAGTCTTGATCCTCTGTGTCTCTAGATTGCATCTACACCGTCCAATAAGGTCGGTTTGATCGGACGGCTACGATTCATCCCACCAGCCTATATAAGCAAGGGCAGACCACCCCCGGAAAAACCCTAATTCATTAGTTCTAATTCATAATCTCTTGATCTATTGATCATAGAGGTGTCCTAATGTGAGGAAAACCTCTCTACAATGTAATTAGATCTAGACATCTTCAATGTAGTAGATTAATTACTTGAGAGTAAGGGAGAGTGGAGCTGCACTCAGGTTCTAAAGAAGTCTTCAGAGTTTGGTATGTCTTTGTATCTTTACTTTACAAGACTTATGCTTTAATATATTTATCTTCTCCATTTACTTTTATGCCTTTCATATATATGGTTAATATAGTATTTATGCCACTGCATGGGATCTTTGCTCGTATTGAGTGCTCTAGTTATTCAAGGTAGCTAGAGTAGTAATCGAAAGTATAGATATGGTGTTTAGACTATAGGTTACCTGAAGTTACGCTCAATCCTCTGGTTAGTTGTGGTATCCCCAGAGGTGACAGCTCTGTTACGCCTTTGCAATCCACCACGTTAGGGTTGATCTTCGTAGAGCTTTAGGCAACCTTGCCCCAACTAGCCCTTCTCAGTCTTTCTTGAGAGTTGGAAAGGTACTGTTGCTCCAATATGCTTTTGTGTGATTGCTATATTTACCCATGCTTTAGTTGTCATAGAACCAAAGTAAAAGAGAAGTATATTAGGAACCTTGATATCTCTTGTTATTCTCTAAGTTATCTAAACTACTTATTATTCATAGATTTTTTTATGCATTATTATTCATATTCTTATTTATATGAATCATTTACCTCCTCACTTTACTCTAATTGGTTCGCTAAGTTAGTAGGTACATGATTGTGAACTATCAATCTCTTTAACTAAAGCTTCCCTATGGATACGATACTCTAGAATACTCTTAGGTAAAAGTTACAATGGTGTTCTACGCACTTGCAGAATCCTTCATATTCTAATCGCACTTTACAAATACCAACAAGCTTTTTGGTGCCGTTGCCGGGGAAGCAATTGGCGTAAAGATTTTAATAATGATCTTGATATCTACTAATTTAGTATATCACTAGCTTTAGTTGGACCCTATTCTATTGAGTTGTGGAATAGACAAGACAACAGATGCTGTTGTGACTTTTCAGCAATATTCCACAAGAAAAGGAAAGAAAAAGAAACATTGAAGAACCCAGGGTGCCTAATCATTCAAAGATTCATCAACATTGGAACCATGCTATCTCAATGTTTGTTTGTTCATCTGGCAGTGCTATTCTACACCCCGGTGTAGAGTTTATTCTACACCCAACAGTCAAATACTGACCAAATTAATAAAAATTACCGAACCAAATCGCAGGATTACTGAACCATGCTCACTGGTAGGGTGTTCAGTAATCACGCGCAGTAGTAAATACTGGAAATTCATTTAGTAATTTCTGCTGGGTGTAGAATTTTTGCTACACATAGGGTGCAGTGCAGATTACAAGCGTGCACACACACATATTATATATATATATATATATATATATATATATATATAGAACTATTAGTCCATGGCTGGCTACAAAATATTTGATTCTGTAGCCAGGTCGTGTGGAGCTGGCCCGGTTCCTGTCCCCAGCGCACCACACAGGCCATGCATTGAAGCCTCGACGTTGACTCAATTGAACGTGCTGCCGGTACTAATTAATAATACAGCCACAGCCTTAATTTATTCCCCCTAATTTAAGCTGTTTCCTTTTTAGTCGGCCACAAAAACACCGTACCCATCTCATCTCCTCACGTGGTCCAGAGATCTCCCAGCTCGTGCCCTCGACGGCACCGCGGCTCACGGCGGCGGCGGCTGCTTGTTCCAGTCGACTGCTCCTCACCTGTGCACCTCCGCGGCGAGCGGCGAGCGGCGAGCGGCTATGTTTGGCGCTGCGGTGTCGATGGTGGCGGCAGCAGCAACTACGACGCCGATCCGTTCCCCTCATTGATGGTGGTGGCGGTGATGACGACCTGCTGCGACGGTGGCCTTCCTCATCCACGACGTTGACGCTCCAACCACCGATGGCGTCCACGACAGCGACGCAGCACGGCCTGGAGCCATCCCCGACCGGAGGCGTGCGGCTTCCCATCGAACATCGTGTTCCGGCACCGGCAGCCGTGCTACTCGTCCCTTGCTGATCGAGCCGCGCGCACAGCCCCCATGGCCACCCTCGTTCATCATCAGGTAGCGCGCGGCGCCCCCACCCTGTGCGGTAGTGGTGTCTTCCCTTCCTTTGTATGCAGCGGCAACCCACCGGCAGCAGCACGGCGGCACCTCGCTTCACGTGGTTGGTTTCAGATCCCCTAGTATTCACTATTCAGGTTAGTTTCAAATCCCCAAATATTTTCCAGAAAATAATTTCTTTTGCAATATGGTTCTGATGATCAAATTTTTCATGTTTTAGTGATCAACTGCATCAATCCTAGCTCTCGTATTCTGCCTCATTCCATTTTCCATTTTGGTAATTATTTTATTAATAATTTGTTTCAGTACCATAGTACCTGGTTACTTAAACAGTTTGATGCTGAATTATGGTAACCCAAAACCATAATTATCGTAAATATATCTGGGAGCTGGTTCTCGTAATTATTAGTGGAAATTCTCGTAAATACTTATGTGGATTCTGGTAATACGGAAATGTAAATCCACAACTTAGATCTTGCTGGTAGATGAAGGCTCGAGTGATTTCATTATTCCTAGCCCCATAGCTAATTTCCTTTTGCAAGCAAAACGATCGGAGATGTGGATTTGACACACATCTGGTCCTGTCGAAGGCATATGGAAGTGTAGCGTAGGTTTTCTTCCTCATATTTTATTTCTAGCATCTCACAGTAGAAAATTCATATGCAATTTTTTCTTCTGTGTGCACAGTTTACCATGTGTCTAAAATAGTAGATTGGATATTGGGAATTTTATTGCTGCATCTACTAATCCCAAATTTCTGTTTGTAGGTAGATACTTTCTCAGCTCGATTTTTTCCACTGTCATTCTTTCGGAGAACGGAACTATGGCGAGCGAGGTAGAAGGCACCAAAATCGGTTGTGTTGTAGTGGTCAATGGGCTATGCATGTGGAGCAGATATCATTTTCAATATTGAATTCCACCCTTGTTATTGTCTCAAATGTAATATCGTTTAGCATTTTGAGTTGTAGTACTTGTTGTCAAATTACGATAATTCCATCTCGAGTTGTAGTACTTGTTGTCAAATTACGATAACTCCTTATTCTAATTATGCTAACTACTTGACGTCAATATTGTTTCAGTAAGGAAAAGTAGTAAATCCATTATAGTAAATTTACAATATTGTTTCTTCAGTAAGGAAAAGTAGTAAATCCATTATAGTAAATTTACTATAGCTTATCTTAGAAGCTTTATGCCTAATTGTGGTAAATAGAAGTTCAATATAAGGAAAGCACTATCGTAGAAAGGATCATATCTAGCAAATAAAATACTACACGTTCACCCTGTACGGAAACAGTAACTAGGACCTCCATGCATATCGGCGTTAATTGCAACCTGCATGCATCTGACAGGACCTTGCATGCACCTGGCGGTAATTAAGCATCTACTAATGACGCATGCAAATGCCACGCCACGCTCAGCCAGGTGCGTGAAAGCTGGTGCGCTCAATGGACCTGGCTACAGAATATTATATTTTGTAGCTAGCTATAGACTATACTCTCCCTATATATATATATATATATATATATATATATATATAGGGATGGGATCGTATCCTGTGTAATCTATGCAACCATCATTTAAGGCCACAGGATCTGGATCCAACGTCTGAGGTTTTTTTTCACTTAAACCCTCCCACCTAGATACACACGGGTTAGATTTAAACCCCACAGGTGTAGGGGTTTAAGTGAAAAAAACCTCAGACGCGTTGGATCTAGATCCCGTGGCCTTGATTGGTGGTTGTATAGGTTGCACACTAAGTTGATACGTTGCCTATATATATATATATATATAGGGTAAATTTTTCCTACACCCCCCGGGAGTAGCTACACCCATCTATTTTTAGACGCGAATCCTTCTCTCCTGCACGCACAAGGCACGCGAATCCTTCTCTCCGCATGGTCCGGCCCTCAGCTGCATGTCCCTCCGGTGGTGGCTGCATGCAGCAGCATGGCCCCGCCCCCATGCATACAACGGCGGCATGGCTAGTGGCAACGACGATCTGTTTTTTTTTTTTTTTTTTTTTTTTTTTTGAATTCGCAAGATTGATCCGGTGTCTTCTAGCGTCAAGTTGCTAATTGCCGGAATAGACATTTTTCTTTTGAATTCTTTTGAATACTACATGTATGTATTTATACTCCATATAAACATGTGTATGTGTTTATACTTCCTATATATAAAGACATATGGTTTCGTACTCATTTGTACATGTATGCACACATACTATAGTATATGCACATACTTGCTAATAAAATTCATATCGGTATGCGGATATACTTCCTAATAAACAATTGTGCAGGTATGCACGTATACTACTAAGTATATGCATATACTTCATAATAAGTACACAATTGTGCAGGCATGCACGTATACTAAGTATATGGACATATACTCTGGTCGTGTGGTTCAAAGTATGCACGTATACTGTAAAAACCTTGGCGTATGTATTAAAATATTCTTTATCCTATTCTGATAAGTATGTGCATATACTCCATTCTAAAAAGATAAGTATGTGCATATACTCCATTCTAAAAGTATGTTCATATACTCCATTCACAAAAAGTATGTACGTAAATGTACTCATACAATTAGTATTTCCTCATACTACTCGCTTTTTCTAATAACAAGTTTTTTCTTCCTTGCCTTTTTTTGTGAAATCATTAGTTCGGATTAGTATTAGTGTATACTATTTTTCCAAGGTGGGCCAACTCGGCTACTTTGTATTTGTGGGTCAATACATATATCAAGGCCTAAGCAAGTAATCGTATATATAACAGAATATCTCGCGAACTAGCGTATGTGTGCACGTATACTCCTGTTATTTATCTCATTACATATATATAAGTATACATCCATACTCATTTCACTTGGAATAATCATGTATTGTTTTCAAAGAGCAGCACCACTCACGCACAATTTTTGGCCTCACCAACCGGATGCATGCAATGTTTGGCGGAACAAATACCTCATTAGCGGGTCCGCTGCATGACCGCATGCAGGTTCCTAACCGATTAACACTAACTAGCAGCCCAGCCTCTTAATATCACTAGTGGGTGTAATTACTCCCGGGTGTATAAAAAGTGCATTATATATATATATATATATATATATATATATGAGTGTTCTATACTCCACGGGAGTAGTTACTCCCATCATCAAAAAACCACATTGCGTATGTGATCATACTTATTTATTAGTTTGAGTATGTTTAGATACTCATATTAAGATACTCTAAATCTTACTACGAAAAAAATATCGAAGGAACCCGTATTTGTTAATATATTACTAAAATGCCACCTTGTTGAATATAAAATAAGTATATCCACATACTCTACGTATGCATGCATACTTAACATACATACCACCCTAGATGGTCTAGTATGATCATATACTTCGTCTACATACACTTCATCCTGTCATATATGCCCTAAATCTAGAGATATACACATAGGAGTAACTACTCTCTAGGAGTAGAAAATAATTTTCCTATATATGTGTGTGTGTGTGTGTGTAGATTGGAGAAGAAATCGCCGTCACAAGAATTCAAATCACATCTCAAGTGGCAAACATAGAAGCTGCACATCATGATAAGTATGAAAAAAGGTGAGAGAGTTTTGCTCATGAACTTTAAACTTTTTGAGTAGTTACCTTTTTAATTATTGCATTCCACTGCATGTTTACTTTGATTAATTCATGCATTCCTTCCGTTTAGTTTATGTTTCCTTATTTTAAACCCACTACATGTTTAGTTCCTTGCATATATTCATGTCGTTTGCATTTAAAAGAAATAAAAAAAAATCTCACCATGATCATGCTCTTGCATAAATTGAGTAAATCTCTATAGTGTTTTCATTCTACCTTTGTTTCCTATAGTATGCTTTGGTTTGGAAGTACTACATGTGTACTTCCAAAGGCTTTTAAATTGAGCATGGTGCTTAGGTTAAAATGCCTTCCTTGATTAAATTAGACAGAGTCTAGTTTGATTATTGAACTAAGAATTGCTTGCGTGAGACCTTTGGTTATTTTGTTAGACTAACCCCCGCAGAAATTGTTAAATCCAATTCAGGTAAGTCAAGAGATGAACTCATATCAAAGATGGAGTAAGGCATATGATGAACTCCAACAACTTCGCGCAAAAGATCCGTAAGTATCAAATTCATTCACTTTATCTTTTTTTTCTGCAAGTTACCTTTGCCTTGAAGCATGCTAGAGTATAGCCACAAGTAAAATTTATTATAGATCATGTTAAACCTATGCTAAAGTAATTCAAAGACTATCTTTTCATTAGCATAGATGAAAATCTGATTTATCTTATGTTTATTTTTGTACAACCTTTGTCTTATGTTATGAAAAGAAAAAAAACAGATGTTCCTAGGATAAGCTCCCTTTGGGTATTCTTGGTCACTAACCCTTACAGGATAAGATTTAAGAATAAAGAAATGAACAATGTCTAAGGACATGGCGGTTACAACATACTCTGAGGGATGGTTTAGCATTCACACTTAAATTGTCGAGTGTGAGCAAGATTCAAGCATAGGAGAGGAAAGCTGGCTCCTCTAAAGAAGATCGACAATGCTCATCCTCTTCTCGGGCTCCGTCGCCACGACACATTTGGTTTGCAATCCCTCTACTCATTGTTCCTTTGTCTTTACAAGTTTGAATATGTTTACAAATGCCTCACATGAAAATAAGAATTAAGACAAAAATAAATCCATCCTTAGAAAAAAGTAATGGCAAATAATAAAGACATGTCATTTAAAACTTGGTATAAATTTTCTATGCTAATCAAAATGCTTAAACCAACTTTTCTATAGCATAGAAAGAGACATTTAGCTCTTTGATAATGCTACCCTTGTTATTATTTGTATATTCCTTTAGGTATGTGTTCTCTACTAATGCTTTGCAGGCATAAAACCACGAATGGAGCAAAAGGTCCAAACATAATTTCAAAGAAAAAAAATGGATGGCATGAGAAAGATAAAGTGCAAGATGCCTATGAATAGATCAAGCAAAATGAGAGGATTGCCAAAAGGTGTTATTGCTCCATCACATCCCAATAACAAAATGTAACATCTTAAGGTAAGTAGATATTATTTCCTTTGGCTCTATTATTCATATAACTAAACAAACAAACATGTTAGAGTTACAACCTTACTTGATATAATCTAACTAACTTAACATGTCTTGATCATTAAAGTTTGTTCATAGCATCACACTCTTGATCTTATAGTCTCAACCTTATGAGCTAGTATATTACTTTATCTTTGGAAGATGGTAGTCATAACCTTAAAATGTGACACATTTTGAAAAGCTTTAAGCCCCATGTGAATAATCTTGTAGAAAGGCGGCGGGGATATTTCTTTGTGGAGGCATAAAAATTAATATGCATACACATTCATTTAGTTACATTTTTTTCTATGGCATGCAAATTAAATTATTGAGAAGAGAAATCTGGTTGAAATTTTGTTTAGATTAAAAGCTTTAGGCAACTAAGGCCTATGTGGCCAACCATTAACGCTTAACTTGTTCCACGAGCTTTGTTGTCTATGTGAGTTCAACAGGATCTTAGAGACAAAAAGAAGTAAGATATGATAGGGGAGGAGTACGACCACTTGATGCAGCATTGTTTCAATAGCCGCCATCATCAACACTCCATCAAAGAAGGCCAACACCACCATCACTACCTACCTCACTTCAACACTATCAAGAGACTATGTCAACATCTAGCTTGGGGAAGCATCTCCGGTTACCAAATAAGTATTCCTCTATCTTATTACTATTAGCTTCATATGCTTGCTTTATTGAAAAGAAATAAAAAGATGAATAACCATAGAAAACTAAATAAAGAGTTTAAGTTATATATAATATTGCTAGAGTATGATCTTTAAGTTTTAAAATGAATAAATAGAGAGTGTACAAAAGTTTGTTTTTACGCTAGAATAAAATGAACTCTGAAGATAATCTTTAAGCATGGAAATGATGAATAGTTGCTCTACCATAATTCCTTTTAAGTACCTAGTTTCAATCTTAAATTCTTCCAAGTTTTGGATAAAACTGTTTTGATTTAAGATTTGTTACGAACTTGAAACTTCGTGGGTAGCGAATGCTTGATCTAAGTCTAGGTAATTGACGGATATAATATGAGATAGTCGAGCTACTGTTTATCTTGTTCCTAGTGATACTAGAGTTCTGGAGATTTATCATTTGAAAATTTAAAAAATGCTACATGATGAGTTCCTATATGATAGAGCTTGAAATTCCTACGACAACCATATATACATGCTACTTAGATTAGGAAAACTTCCACATATTTCTTGCTTACTTTGCATTGAGTGTTGTCAACCTTTGTCGACCCATAGAGACTTCTCATGCTTCTAAATCAAGATCATGTACACTCCACCCAAATATGTTGCTTCTATTCTGGAAGTACACAACAACATGCTTTCTATTTAGATCTACCAAAAATGTTCTACTCCAACAGTGGGAGTGAACACCAAAAATATTCCCTTCCTTTTCCATCCACCTAGCCAAGCACCCATCATCCACCAAAATAAATCTCCAATTCTTGTATTATCTCTTAGAACGTTCATTGCAGAAAAGAGGCTTGGGCTGTATTGAAAAAAAAGAAAAAAATGGACAAGTGTCCAAGAAAGGAAAAAAAAAGAAGAAAAAGAGAGTTAAAAAAATGAGTATATAGCCCAGGTTCTCCCAAATATTTCCAAGTTCTAAAAGAGGGATTTGTTTTAAGGAGCAAAAGTAGAATTTGGTTTTCACCATACATACCACATTTGACCACCTTACTTCATATTCATACCACCATTACCATATTAATCCACTCCTCATATATTCCATACACATGCACATCTTGATTTGATTGTATGACTTGTTTCTCCAAATCTATTGTTTAACTTTTTACAATATATGCTTAGTAAGTATGTATGAGCTGTCTCCCCACCTATGAGCTCTACAAAAGCCTTAGTAGTAGGTTGAGACAAAAGGCACAATGAATTTTTTCCTTGTTTCAAAAATACCACATATTCTAAAGAGAGAAGGCATAACACCATTATTGCCTTGGTAAGGATCCACAAATACCACATATGAGAGACTTGAGAGGATCATACAATAGCGAACTCTGATGGTTTATTTTGAAAACTTACAAAAACTCAGGAATAATAGTTGTCCAAAGGGCTAAGACATAGTACTTGGCTTGATTGTTCTGTCTTTCAATTACTCAAGACCCAAGTGAAGACTATAAGCCCCATGGTTGAAGGTAATATGGGTAAGTTTGAAAGTCAATTTATTCTAATCCGGAGGAGAATTTTTGTTTGAAAGCATGTGAACTTTTGAGGTGTGAAGGCATTGAAGCAACTCCCGATCCAAGTTTGCAGAGAAGGTTTTGCTAAGGGACTAGAAAGGGGTAAGCTTGGGGAGCTTGTTGACGGTGGATAACATCAACATTTTATAGTTAAATAAATATGAAAGATGATATAAAAGGATGATATCACTAGAGTCTAGGGTTTGATTCTAACGGAATCTACAGAGTTTTGGTGCTCTCACTTGTTTTGTAGGATTTTAATTTTTCATAGAATAAACGTATCTCAAATGATGATATGGAGTGCACCATTGCAAAGAGCTCATCAGACAATCGAAACAAATATATCATTCACCACATTTAGAGTCCAGAATCAAAAGTTATGAATCACGATGGCTAGAACCGAAAAGAAGACACCAGAAGATGCCACACCAAAGATGGGCCCCACATGTCATTTGGGGAGGGTGGCCGCCCTCACCCCCCAGGGCGGCCGCCCTGACTTGGAGTCCAAGCAACCTCAGCTTCAGGAGTCCTAATCCTCTGCGTCTCTAGATTGCATCTACACCGTCCAATAAGGTCGGTTTGATCCAACAGCTACGATTCATCTCACCGGCCTATATGAGCATGGGCAGACCACCCCCTGGAACCCCTAATTCATTAGTTCTAATTCATTATCTTTTAATCTATTGATCACAGAGGTGTTCCAATGTGAGGACAACCTCTCTATAATGTAATTAGATCTAGACATCTTTAATGTAGTAGATAAGTTATTTGAGAGTTAGGGAGAGTGGAGCTGCGCTCAGGTTCTGGAGAAGTCTTCAGAATTTGGTATGTCTTTGTATCTTTACTTTATAAGACTTATGCTTTAATATATTTATCTTCTCTATTTACTTTTATGCCTTTCATATATATGGTTAGTATAGTATTTATGCCATTACATGGGATCTTTGCTCATATTGAGTGCTATAGTTATTCGAGGTAGCTGGAGTAGTAATCAATAGTATAGACATGGTGTCTAGACTATAGGTTACATGAGGTTGCGCTCAACCCTCTAGTTAGTTGTGGAAGCCCCAGAGGTGACAACTCTGTTAGGCCTTTGTAATCCACCATATTAGGGTTGATGTTTGTAGAGCTTTAGGCAGCCTTCCCCCAACTACCCCTTCCCAGTCTTTCTCGAGAGTTGGAAAGGTACTGCTGCTCCATAGTGCTTTTGTGTGATTGCTATATTTATCCGTGCTTTAGTTATCATAGAACTAAAGTAAAAGAGAAGTATATTAGATTTCTTTTATGCATTATTATTCATAGTATTATTTATATGAATCATTTACCTCCTCACTTTAGTCTAGTTGGTTTGCTAAGTTAGTAGATACATGATTGTGAATTATCAATCTCTTTAACCAAAGCATCCCCCGTGGATACGATACTCTAGAATACTCTTAGGTAAAAGCTACAATGGTGTTCTGTGCGCTTGTAGATTCCTTCATATTCTAATTGCACTTAATAAATATCAACATGTAGCGATCCACAGACTGGCTAGGCTGACTCCTTCTGTCGGCCAGGTCAGTTGCTAGGTGGCTAAGCCGGCCTCCTAGGACGGCCAGGCCGGCTTCTAGCAGCTCAGCCCTAGCCGGCCAAGCTGGCCCCCAAGTCAGCTAGGACGGCTCAGCAGTGGGCAAACCCCAGTTGGCTAAGCCGGCCCCTCAAATTGGCCGGGCCGGCTCAAGAAGGGACAAGGCACGGCCCGGCTAAGTCGGCTACCCGGTGTGGTTTAGCCGACTCCGGTGCTTCCAGCAGTCCAAATTCATCCGGTGTTCATGTTACTTTTGTTCCACAAAAACTGGATGTTGGAATCTGGAAGACCAAAGAGCCAAAAGCCAAAGATTCGGTGATGAAACCGTTATGCACTTTTGATTGGCTTATGGCCAAATACAAGAAGCAAAAGGCCGATTCTGAGAATCGGCAAATAAATAGAAGAGAGTCTATGCCTCTTAAGCGAGATGAAGCAAAGAATAAGCAATTGGCTATGACTCCACCAGCAGTTCCTTCCATGCAGGTCACTCACCCTCGCGTATCCCATTGGGGTCCACCGCTTCCACCGGTTGTGCCACCTCCACAATGGGGCCCTAAGGTAGTATGGGTACCATATCCGACCGCTCCTACCAATGTTCAGCAAGGAGAAGGAGGTTTTGTTGGTCCATATCCAAAGTCAACCATTATCAACTGAATAGGTGGTCAATCAAGCTCTAGCGGTGCAAGCCAAGAGCGGGTGATCACATCAAGGGCTTTAACACTACAAGAGAAAGGCAAAGCACCTATGCAGCAGGTGTATGTGCCTAAAAAGGTTGAAGCTCCAATAAAGCCCTCTCCTCCACCAACCATCACTTTCAGCTCCATGGATGCTCTTATTGTTAATAATAATGGGCCATTTGTGATTGGTGGGCAAGCTCTAGCAAAAGGCCAAGATAAAGCATGCAAGATGTTTCAGGAATTGAAGATAAAAGAAAAGCGCCGAGAGATTCAAGGCACACTCAACCCAAGTGGTGTCTGCCAGGTTTGGACAAAACACAAAGGCACAAATTGCAGTGAGCTCGGCAGAGGAAGTTGAAGAGGGAATCTCTTGAGAGGATGCAAGATCAAATTACACCCAGAGATGCTTGTTGACATTTCTAACACGATCCAAATTAGGAAGGCAAAAGAAATGTATATGGTATCTATCTAATCATGTTAGCTTGGATGTGGAGTTAATCTCACAATCCAACAAAGGAGGAGTTAGGCGGTGTTAGTTGTGGGGTGTAATCTCAGTATCATTATCCATAGTGGAGTTAATCTCACTAAGGATATGTACACAAGGTATACCACTCATTTCTAGGCATTACCTACATACTAGTCTGTCACCCTAGCAATAACGCTCTAAGAAATGCAGGTATGGTATTCTTAATATGCCTTGATAAAAGATGAACATGATATCTGCAAGCGCACAGATAGAAATACCATTGTAGCACTTCACCGGAAGTCTATCCAGGTATCGTATTTATATTTTACCACAGGGAATGGGTAGTCTATGGAAAGTAAAAGAGATAGGGATATCTAAAGATTAAGTTAATTTTGGGATTTACTTGAGATTCACTTGCAGTTGTATAGTGCAGAGTAACCATATGCATCTAACAATACTCATAACAGGATAAGTCACATAGTAAAGATAAATGAATAAATGATAACTACCCAAGTCTAAGATCATGGTATGCCACTAGTATCATATGAGCTATTAACATGGTATAGAAAGAATAGAAAGAATATTCCTAAGTTACTCATAATCATATGTCAATGAATACTACAATTAGTGCAATTATATCTAGCTATCATGGCAAGGTTGCAATACATCTACACATGGTAAGCATTACCAATGACAATCAAGGACGAAACTTGATCATCACCGTAATTATGGCTCAACTTGGCCTATCATTCAGAGGGTGGACTCCAAAGGACTTAACAGGACTGTCACTCCCGCGATCTACCACACGTCCCAGAATGTAGGGTGCAGTCGCAGGTAAACGTTGTATAAACACCACGTTTACACATTGCTTACCACCCACTAAGTGATCATCTAAGTGGATGCTATACGACTCCATGCATAAAATATAAGACAAACTTACTAAACTAGATATATAATCATAGCAAGCATGGATACATATCACTAAGAATATAATCATTAAATAGAACAAAGTCATAGCAATTGTATTCCAACAAATATACTTACAGATTGGATATAAGAGAGAAGCCACGAGAAACTCTGCTCCGCTACTTCTTGACTATCGGGAATCCAAGGCAAGCTTGACTTCCTCTAGAGCTAACTAGGTAGCTAACTACTTCTAATATGATAAACTAGGGCTTAAGATCTAGACTTGGTTGGACTTGGATGAGTTGGACTCAAGAATGAATCGAACTCGAATTCAATGAATTGGTATGAATTAGGGTTTAGCCCCGGGGGGGGGGTGGTCTTCTTATATAGCCATCGGCGATGAACGAGGACCCTTGGATCAAACCAACCTTGAACAACGGTATAGATACAACCTCAATGTCGGTGGTAAACCGCCATAGAAAGGAGAGGCCGATTGGTGGGACCCACCGGGCGGTCGCCCGATAATGGGCTTCGGGCGATCGCCAGGCCCCCGGGCCACAACCATATCTCCTTCCTCCCGGTGTCTTCTGGTGTCTTCTAGAATGTTTTAGTCCACTTTTTGGATTTAGTTGCCTCACGGTTAAGTCTTGTCATCGTATGGGATGCAAACTCTTAGGTTTCTCACCGTTCTTATCGCTTTTTTATCTGTTCGGTCCCCTCGCAAAGTCATGGAATACCAAAACTCGTGGAAATATGTTAGTTGGACCCCTAGACTTATGTTGATGTCTATTCTAAGCCCTTATTTCATGTTTAGTTGGCTAATAATATTATGCTATAAGGCATACCAACAAGCTCCCCAAGCTTACCTCTTCTTTGGTCCCCCCAGCAAGACTTATCATATTATATTAACTACTTGGATCAGGAGTTGCTGCAACGCTTTCACACCTCAAGAGTACACATGCCTTCAAACAAAATTTCTCTCTAGAATAAACTTTTTCAACCTTCAACTTACCCATATTACCTTTTACCTTCTGGGGCTTATAACCTTTTCTTCGATCTTGGGCAATTGAAAGATAGAACAATCAAGTCAAGCACTATATCTCAAACTCTTTTGTTCAACTGTCCTTCTGGAGTTTTTACAAGTTTTCAGAATAAAACTCAAAGTTCCTTTTGGTGTGACCCTCTCGGTCTCTCATTTGTGGTATTTGTGGATCCTCTCTAAGGCAATAAGGTTGTTTTGCCTTTCTCTCATAATATGTGGTATTTTTGGCTAAGGCAGTAGCACACTATGCCTTCTTCTCTCTCACCCTATATCTAAGGCTTATATCTGGAACTCATAGATGAGAGAAACTACATCTACTTACTAAGCATATATTGTAAATTCAAGCAATGGATCCAAAGTTACGAGTCACACTGATCAAGTAGTGCATGTGTATGGTAGAAAGATTATAGTAGATATGATGGTAGGGAATATAGTAAGGTGTATGGAATTGAATGAGGGGAAAGCCTAATTCTACTTTTGCTCCTTGAGGAATCATCTCTCTTTTGGAATCTGGAAACTTTTGAGAGAACCTGGGTTGTATCTCTTTCTCTTTCTTTATTTTTCTTTTATGGAGAGGCGAGTATCTAAGTACCCATTGTTTTCAGCGGACACTTGTCCATTTTTTTAACTCTCCTTTATTCTTTTCTCTTTCTCCTTTTTTTTGTAACTACAACCCAAATCTCTTTTGCAATAACTTTTGAGAGATAGACAAAAGTAATGGAGCTTCTGTAAGACATTGGCTAGAAATGTATGGATGGGTATAGGGAATATTTTTGGTTGCTCTCTACCAAGATAGGAGTAGAACATTTTTGGTGGCTATAGTGAATGGATAGTGGTGTATGTATGGTGGATGCGTACTACCAGGGTGGAAATAGCATATAGGTGAATGGAGTTGAGTGGAGTGGAAATGTAGTGAGATGGAATGAGGTGGAGTGTACATGATCAGCATGACAAGTTTCTAAGGGTCACAAAGATTGAACAAACTCAATGCAAAGCAAGCAGCCTATATATATATATATCATAAAAGGGTTTTCCTAATCTAGGGAACATGTATATATGGCTGTGATAGGAGGTTCAACACTCTGTCACACAGGAACTTATCATGTGCATTTTCATATTTTTAAAATAAATCTCCAGAAATCTAGTGTCACTAGGAGTAAGATCAATAGCAGCTCAGACTATCTTATATCATATCCGTCAATTACCTAGACTTTAGAGCAAGCAATTTGCAACCCATAAGTTTCAGGTTTAGAGCAAATCTCAAGTCAAAACAATTTTGCATTTGGAGCTCAAGAGAAATTAAGCTTGAAAGCTAGGTACTAAAAAGAAATTACTGCGGAGCAGCTATTCATCATCTCCATATTGGCAGATTTTAAGGTTCATTTTAGTTGAGCAAAGCAAACTGGTGTACACTCTCTCTTGATCATTTTATTCTCACACTCTAACAAAAGACTCTTTAAACGACTAGACTTTATAAAACTAGACTCTTAGCAAACTATAGCAAACCAAATATTTAACTAATAATATTAATACTATAATATAGATAGAGATACTTATCGGGATAAATGGGGGTGCACTCCCCCAAGCTGGATTGAAGTGTGATCGTCAATGATGTAGAAGTTGAGGTAGATGGCGACAATGGTGGTGCCTATCATGTCTCTCCTCCTTTCAAAAATCCTACTGAACTCAAATAGACAACAAAGCTAGTGGAACTTGATTAAGCATTAGGGGTTAGCCACATTGCTTTAGGTTGCCTGGGATATATATATATATTTTTGGATTTTTATTTTTTCTATGCCAGAAAAGATAAAGTACTTATGCATCTTTATTTTATTTTTATGCCACCACAGCAAATAGCCTAGAGGGTGTTTAGGCCTCGGGGTTATTCACATGGGGCTTTAAGGTTTTCACAGAACAAAGCACAAAATATTTTTGTTGTTTTCAAATGCAGATATAAGATGCTAAAAAAAATATGCAATGCGGGAATTAAATATGGATAACTACCGAGTCACCTTTCGGCGAGGATTCGCGATTAGAGTCCTCCGAACAAGACTTCTAGTTACGCTCTTTACTCCCATGGTACATCGGTTGTCACAATTGGTGGCTCTGATGATTCTATCGTCTCTTCTGATGATGATTTGGGAGATGTCTTTTTCTTCCTCCATTTTAGCTTAGCTGGTGGACTCTTCTCTGGAGTGGTTGGTTCTACTTTCTCCATGGATGGTTCAGGTGTAGGGGATTTTACCTCTTCACTTACCTTCTCATCTCTTGAGTCTTTAATCCACTGCCTCCTTTGGCGGCGACGAGCTGACCTACTTTTCCTGGGTTTCTCATAATCATTATAACTATTAAAGCACACACGTACCTTTTCTGTAGGAAACTGGAAGTGAATCTCTCCTGTATGGATGTAGATGATGGCGCGTGTAGTGTTGAGGAATGGTCTCCCAAGCACTATTGGAGGATCTTGATCTTCCCCCATGTCCATGACTATAAAGTCGGTAAGGACATAGTGATCCATGATTTTGACTGGTACGTATTTAGCAATTCCTTCTAGAATCCTATATGATTGGTCTGCCATCTGCAACTGCACAAATGTTGGTTGCAAGGGCAATTTCCTAAATAATAGTTCATAGGTTACCTTTGCCATTAAGTTGATGCCAGACCCCGTATCGCAGAATGTATTGTTGAAGGTTAAATAATTAATGGAACATGCGATGGTAGGAGTACCTGGATCATCTTGCTTGCGAAGCATTGGTGATTCAAGTAGATGGTCATTTCCAGAACTTACCTTGTTGACCACCATTACCTTTGTAGGCTGCGCCTTCTTGTATCTATCCTGATTCTTCTTTCTATTCTTGTTGATGGTCTCGATCTTTGGTTCTGGTGTCGACAGATATGAATAGGACCATTGCGGGTGAGCAGGAGAGGTATGTGTCTTGTTCTTGAAGTTGAATTTCTCCTTTCTCCCTCTAATGTTGAAACAAATCTTTGCACTGTCGGCGTAGATGATAGCTTTAGCTGAGCTCAGGAATGGTCGACCAAGTATGATCGTTGATCTTTCGCTTCCTCCTGTTTCCACGACTGCGAAGTCAACTGGTATGCAAGAGCCTCTAATTCCCACACACACGTCTTCAAGTATCCCCTTGGGATAGCATAGTGACTGATCCACCAGCTGCAAGCACATGGTTGTATATAGAAGTGGTTCACCATGAATCTTTTCATATATTACCTTAGGCATGATGTTCACGCTTGAGCCGAAGTCACATAGAGCATTGTCGAAGGTGTGCGGTCCTATCTGGATCGTGATGACTGGCCTTCCTGGATCTTCCTTCTTGGGTGGCATAGAGTCATCCAACCAGTTGCTTCCTGAGGTCTCTCTATAGTAGTGACCTGCATTAAAGATATCGACAAGATTTGCAGATTCTAATTCTTCCGGCTGGCCCGGAATCTTACCTGGTGTGGTTAGTGGAACAGAGTTGCTAGCTGAGAAATCTGAGACTGTATCATCTTATTAAAGCTATGCTAATTTTTAATTGCAGAAGAAAAGCTTTCCATTCTAGTGTTGATAAGTCCTAGAGCTTTATCATTGGAAGCTATCTTTCTAGATAGGTTCTCCATAGTTTTACCTTGGCTAAGAACTAGGTCTCTCAAAGAAGGTTGATTATAATTATTAAAGTTATTACCTTGATTATTACCTTGGTAGTTGCCTTGGTAGTTGGGCCTCTATTGGTTCCAACCTTGATTCTGTTGAGGATGATAGTTATTGTTGTTATTGTTGATGAAGTTGATGTCCTCCAAAATCTCTGGGCAATTCCTGCCGGTGTGGCCTGTGTTACCACATTCTTCACATGTCATGCGGGAATCTTGAATTTGCATGACCTCCCTGGGTTGAGGATCTCTATCCTCGAGCTTCTTCATGATTAGGTCCATCTTGGCAGATAGCATATCTACCTCTTTCAGTTGGTGCATTCCTCTCTTGCGGGGTTGACGCTCTTCATTCCAACCTTGGTTGGAAGCCATCTTCTCCACAAGCTCTGTAGCGTTGGTCAATGTAAGTGATAAGAAAGCACCTCTTGCTGCAGCATCCATCGTCTCACGAGCACTAGGAACTAGCCCGTGGTAGAAAGTTTGCATGAGCAGCCACTTCTCCATCCCATGATGTGGACATTCTAAAATGTATTCTTGGAAATGTTCCCACGCTTAGGGACAGCATTCATCGTGTTCTTTGTTGGAAATTGGATATCTTCCCTCTTAAGGCATTCGTCTTGCCTATAGGGAAGAGCTTGGCGAGAAAGGCTGTGGAGCATAGAGCCCAAGTTGTATTCTTCTTCTTTGTAGCGTAGAACCATTGCTTTGCCTTCCCCAAGAGTGAAAATGGGAAGAGGCATAGCAAGATGGTGTCTCTTGGCACGTCCTTCATGGTGAAAGTGCTGCAGATCTCCAGGAAATGTTGGAGATGAGCACTCGCGTCTTCATGTGCCTTTCTGTAGAATTGGCTAGCTTGCACCATGTTGATGAGTCCAGGCTTGAGTTCAAAACCATTGTCTCCAACCTCTACCTTCGGACCAGTGAGAACATTGTCCGTGGTAGGAGCTGAGAACTCACGAAGTGTCTTGGTAGCCATAGCCTCAAATTCAGGTAATAAGCTTCGCCTAGCTTGATCAACGTCCGGATCAGAAGGTCTTGATGTCTGTGCTGGTGTTTGTCTGAGTTTAGCTCTAGCCTTTCTGATCAGTTCTTCAGGATTATCAACATAATTATCCGGACGGTTGTTCCAATTCATACATTTACCCTGCATAAAATCAAAAACAAGTAGACAAACAAGGGTAAGTGTTGGCGGTCATTATCGAGTATATTATACCGCCAACCCTTATCCAATTCATGAGAAAGGGGCAAACTTATGTTACATATACCTTTACTTCTAACCTAGTTCCACTTGTATTCATAGAAATTATGTTTTGCGGTGTATAAGAGTGGGAAACAGTACAAAGTCGCCAAATAAATTAGAAAGCGTATTGAATAAAAGACGCCAAGGAGTGAATCTAGCAAGAGGACCAAACCCGGCGCACAAACCGGCCCATGCACCACCATAGGCCCAACATACGAAGGACAAAACACGCATAGGGAGAAGGCCGGGCCGGGGCCGGGAGGCCCAGCCCAGGGGGCGGCCGGCGCCAAATTTCGGCCTCCCTTCCCGCCCTTTCTCTAGCGGTTTGGAGCGGTTTTCACTCGGCGGTTGCATGCGGTGCAAGGTTTCATTCCCGCCAAGAACACCTCGAAGCAAGGAGAGCCCTCCATTCACTTCTCCTCTCCACTATATAAAGAGAGGCACCCCCTCACTTACACACTCACACACAACACATTACACATTGTTACATCCTTACCTTGAGCTCTACTCTCTCCACTTCATTAGTTTAGTAGTAGGATTCGAGTTAGGCAAAGCTTCAAGGAGGGCTTGTCTCCTTGGAAGGATCTTTTGGTAATTTACTATGAAGTTCTTTCCTTTATTCAAGTCTCATTATTTATATCGCAATGCATATGAACTAGAGTATAGTTATCCTCATGTTATATTCATATTGTGCCAACTAGAGTATAGTTAGTATGATGTGAAATTTAACATGATTAACTATAGGCTAATTGAATCATATATCGTTCTTGGAACGTAGTAGAACTAAGCTCGGGTGATGGTCTGGTGTACCTTCGGGTTTACCTTTACTCTTGCCATGTCGATCCGTAGGGTCGGGGTACCTAGGGGGGTTTAGGTAGTTTTCTATAAACGTAAGCGTGGTGCTTAGGTCTATAGAGAATCATCGGGAAATGCTTAGGCATCCCACGGTAGTGAGGTAGGCGGCGGATGGTGACAGCTCTGTTAGGTCCTTCGCACTCCTCCACGTCCGGTGTCGGGTTGGAGTCTTATCAGTGTCACCGGGCCGGCATATACCGCCGGGCAGCATCTCCTCATCACTTTAGCCCATCTCGCAATGAACCATGAATGACATATGTAGACTATAGTCCGACGCATTGGCGATATTAGAATAGCCAACTCAACATAGATTTTCCCTTTCTTGTTATTTCCTATTTATTCCTTCTAGTGCTCAAGAAGTGTGTGTGTCACCACTATCTCCAATATTGTTGTCACTTACCCCCGTACATGATTAGTGGCTATCCATACATACATTGTGGGCTATCATCATCATATTAAATCTAAACCTGCCTTCCCATGGGAAAATATAAATGAACGATACCCGAATACTCCCGGGTGAAATGCTACGATGATAGATCCGCGGCGCTGCGGGTTGACCCTTGCAATATTCAATTTATCTATCACCGACGCTCTCTCGGCGTTATCATTAAGGATAATATTTATTCTTAGTGATTTGCGTTAAGAAACGCCAACAAGCATTTCTCGCGCCGTTCTTGGGAAGGCAAGGTTAAAAGAAAAAAAATATTAATAAAGATGATCATAACCACATGTATGGATGATAGCCCTAATCTTTGCAAAGGCTAACTTTTTTTGTTTTCTTCCGTTGTGGATGAAAACAGGGATAGTGTATGACTGGTCGCAACCTACCGAATAACTTCGTCGACGATCCGAGAGAGGTCGCCGGAAGGAGTCGGGCTCAGCCACTCTTCCCCGTCATCACTCCCGAGGAGGTTGCACCCGTCATCCAAGTACCATCTTCATCAACACTCATGGCCACCAAGACACTCCGTGACTACTCGTGTCCCCGTCGTGGGCAATGTCCCGCTTGGCCCCCGTGTCGCCTTTGGGCAACAAGAACTTTGAGATAAGGACTGGCCTCATCACGATGGTACAAGCAAGTCCATTACGTGGACCGCCAAGCGAGGACGCAAATGCTCATCTCCGGAACTTCTTGGAGCCGTGCGACACAATCGCGTCATCAAGGGCGTTGAGCCGGATGCAATCAGGCTCGCTTGTTTCCCTTCTCCCTTGTGGGGAAAGCGAAGCAATGGTTCTACAAGGACAAGGAGGTCCATCAAGACTTGGAGTAAATGCTCCACCGCACTCCTCGCAAGGTTCTTCCCAATGGGCAAAACCAATGCCTGCAAGGGCAAGAATTTCCAATTTTCAGCAGACGGCAATGGAACCCATACGCAGGCGTGGGAGAGGTCGCAAGAGTACATCCTCGCCCGCCCACACCATGGCATGGAGAAGTGGCTCATCCTTGAGAACTTCTACAATGGTCTTACGACCATGTCGAAGGGCCACATAGATCTTCTTCTTTGGAGGGGCGTTCTTATCCCTCACCGTTGAGAAAGCGTAAGCGCTCATCGAGAAGATGATCGAGAACCAAGGCCGGGGAGAAGAACGGGCCCCTCGTAAAAAACACAAAAAGGTATGCACACAAGTAAAGGAGACAGACCGCTTGCTGCAAAGATCGATCTCCGATGAAAAGACCGGACGACCAAGCTCCGTCAAGCAAGTGCTACACTCCCCATGGACTCACATATGACATGTGAAGTCTCGTGGGAGAGGTTGGACATTCGGGAAGCTCTTGTCCCGAAACTCGAGAAGAAGTAGCCTACGCCAACAACGGATTTCGTCCCGGTAATAACAATGGGTGGAACAATCAGAATCGCCCACAAGGAGGTAACAATTACAATTGAATTACAATTCCAATTTCAATTCCAATCAACCCTCCTTGAAAGATTTAGTTTACTACCAAGCTAAGATTAATGAAAGTCTAAACAAGAAATTATCTTTCAATGACAAAATGCTTGAAAATGTAAACACAAAACTAGAAACCCTATCTTCAAAAGATAAAGAATCAATTGAGCTTTAATAAAATGATAGAAACCCAAATAGCTCAATTAATCGGCCAGTAGTTGCACCCTAACATGGGAAAGGACCCGGCCCGAAGTTGAGGGCCCCATTGAATCCGTTAACATGGTAACAATAAACAACCACACTGTAAACGGGTTATACCGGATGTCGTTGTGGACTCACCTTTTGCGAGAGAAGAAGGAGGATCCGGGGAGCCCAACAATCACCGCTCAATAGGCCCATACACGTTCGGCAACGCCATTGTGATCTAGGGGCAAGTGTCAACATCATGTCAAAGAAGGCCAATGACACACTCCTACACTTCCCATTATCCCGCACCAAGACCAAACTCGAATGGCAGATCAAACGGTAATAAAGCCGGAAGGGATTCTTCGAGACATTCCGTAAGGGTGAAGGATAGCTATGTCCCCACATACTTCATCGTCGTTGACATGGGAGAAGAAGATCACATAGCATTGTTGTTGGGGAGACCGTTCCTCAACACAACAAACGCTACTATCCATGTTGGCAAGGGAAGGGTCGACTTCGAATTCAAGGACATATGGTCCAATGCCTATTCAATGGATACAACCAGGAAGAAATCCTAGAAAAAGAAAAAGGTTGAACCCCAAGCAAAGACAACAATGATCAAGGCAAAAGGACCTCAAAGAATGCATCTACGAGACAAAACCAAAGAGGAAGCTGCACTGCATTTCTCGCCAAGAAGGAGGAGGAACGTACCCCGCAACCCCCTAAAAAGATTTAAGAAGAAATAAAGTCGCCATCGCCTACCACGTCACCATCCAAAAATACGAAGAAGGCATGGCGTGTGAAGGTGCCTAAAGGTAAGAAATAAATATTTTCCTTCTATAAATTTATTTTCCTCATATTAAATTATTTTTAATATTTGAATTCAAAACCTCTTTAATTAATTAATTTCCTTTTTATTACCATATTCTTTAATATTAAAAAGAATTCCTTTTCATATTTTAATCCCATTGCCATATTTCCCATGTCAATTAAAAAATATAAAAATAATAATATAAATAAAATATATATATTGATAAGATTTTATAAATAATGCCATACTCGAATAAAACTTTATTCCAAAAAATTTTTAAACATTTATAAAATGAGAGAAAATGAAAAACAAAGTTTCGGTCGAACCCGATCGTTGCACCATCGCACAACGGTCGGATTCGACCGCTTGAACGCACCTACCAAAGCGAGGCGACGAGAGGGCCCCGGATGGGGGGCCGGCCCGCATTGATTGGGCCGCGCCCCCCGGCGGCGCCTCGTCATGGGCCAAACGGCCACATCGCCTAGCCGTTGCCCTCGTCCCGAGTGTCGGGGTGCATCGGGCTATAAATTCGCGAGGTGGCGGGAGAGCTCCCCACCCCTCTCATTCTCACTCCCTCACTCTCTCATTTTGCTACTTGCTCACTTCTTGCACTCCACAAAACATTCCCAAGCTCTAGTGCAAGAACACCAAAGACACTCTCTCTCACAAGCTCTCTCTCCCAAGTTCTCTCCAAGAGTAAGCACTTGTTTCCATTCCGTTCGCTTTTGTTCGCTAACATGTTGTGTGAAAGCGGCAAGCGCGATCAAGAAGGGTGTGAGAAGAAGAGCAAGGCTCTCCCAAGGAAGTTCGGGTACACACTTCGACAACGCCGAAGCATACGAAGAAGACGCACCCTCGCAAGACCAAGAGCAAGAACAAGCACCCACGGGGATGACGATCGAGGAAGCCGATGCACCGCACCTCGACTGGAAGGAGAACGGGAAATGCAAGCCTACAACATCCTCAAGAACCGAGACTTCGCTCCCGCTCCTCGCTTCCCCGACGACGTCCTCAAAAAACTAGGTATGGACAACGAATTCCCCATCATTTGGAAAACTGTCGGATGGTCCGGGATTGCTCCCCTGGATGAGCCAGGCTCTCGCCTCCTCACCATCCAATTTCTAGGATCTTTGGAAGTTCATGATCAGGGTGTTAGCTTCAGACTTTTTGGTAAATATCACTATTACACTTGGCAAGAACTAGCTAGGCACATAGGCTTTGATGCTAAGAAATGTTGCACAAACCTAGCTGTTGCATTACCGTGATTTTAATCGTCGCCTTTTTTTCATCGAAATCTCCACCATAGTTCCTACTGCATCCTAGGTTTCGTCCTTCTAATGCCAACATACATCACCCAACATTGAAATTTATGCAAAAATGGATTGCCATAACTTTGTTCCATGGGCAAGAATTTCGTCGTCTTTTGGATGTTGAGATGCAATGCCTCTATGCCATAGTTCACAAGAGAAAGATTGCTCTGTAAAAGAAATCATAAAATGCATGCTTAGCAATTTTAAACAATCCACACTGTTTATTGTACCTCTCTTGTGACAAGGATTGCTAGTAACATTGGTGCATTGCAAGGCGAGAATGTCACATACCTAGATACTCCACCTCTGGAAATTTCATTATCACACATTTGCAAGGGCACATAATAAAATTTGATGAGAATGACCACGAGAAGATTATCTATTATTTTAGGGATATATAAATGAGATTCCGCTCCCTAACCCGGAACTCTCATTATATAAATCCCCATCACTCACCTTCGCTCTAGTTGAGCTAGGCGAAGCACGCAGAGTTCTGTTTCTCGCAGGTCATCACGAAGGAGAGCTACGGGTGAGGCTAGTGGTTCACGGATGCCACGGCCTACACCCGTACCGATGCCCACTTCGGGTTCTTTACACCAACGCTGAACCCGGGCTTACACCCACCTTCCAAAGTATGAGGGGATGTTCACACCTCATCCGGACCAAGCAAGAGGGTCGGCATGGCATGAGACACACAAAGTGTCCTCCGACTCGAAGGGATGCCACCACCACGTCACTCTACGGTGGACCCCGCAGCGCTCAAGAGATCAACACCCGACTCGGGAATATGGAACTCCGCGCAGGTGAGATTCTTGCTGATCACTCACTAGTTTTGTGTAGGTTTCGATCAACGCCATCGGCCAGCACGCAACACCAAGCGAGGAGGCGGAACGGAGACGGCGGGAGCACGAGGCATAGTTGGCGTTACGGGCGCCACATGGGGTACTACCCCCTAACCCATATCCCATCGGCTAGCTTGGGGAGGACCCCCACGGAGGTAAGTACCTACCTCCCCTATCATTTTATTTTATCTCTTAGTTTTTCATCTTCATTTCCTTTAAAAAAAAATGAAAAGAACAAAAATATGATTCCACTCCAATATGTAGTATAAGGATGCTTAATTTCTCTCGAAGTTGAAATGATGAATAGTTGCTCTGTCTATAGTTCAATTTGCACCTAGTTCATAACATTGTATTCCCCAATGTTTAAGTTTATTGGCTTAACTTGTCTTGTCCTAAAACTTAATAATTTGTGGGTATGCAAACACATGATTCTTCTCTAAGCTATTGCTCGGATATGATATGGTAAAAATAGAATCTACTATGATTTTGTTCTAAGAGAAATTCATCATTCGAAGAATAATTTCCAAAATTCCTTAATGATCAAAATTCCCATGATAGCCTATGTGAGACACCTGTCATACGCTTTTGATCAAGATTCACATTCACATTGCCAAAAAATAGGTTATGGGCTAAGCTAGAAAAAATGGATGTGTGTCAGAAAAAATAAAACAATGGGTACTTCGATACCCGCCTCCAAAAAAAAAAAAAAAAAAAAAAAGAAGAAGAAGAAGAGAGAGAAGAATAATGGACAAGTGTCCGAGGGAAGAGTAGAGCCCACTTCTCTAAAAAGAAATAAGAGCTAGCCCATACCTTATCAAAAAGAAATAAAATTTCACTTGCACATCTTGATCAAGGCTTATGACTTGTTTCTCCTTATGGTTTGCACACACGAGATGATTTAAGGAATCATTACAAAAATCTCTCATGAATGATCAATCAAAGAATGAATGACTAGTGTTTCTATGAAAACCGTTCTATCTTGCAATAACCCAAGAGTTTGGAGAATGTTATAAGCCCCATATGATTTAAGTAAACAAGGATAGATAAAAATGCCAATTTATTTAAACAACGGAAGAATACTTTATTATGAGCATGGTACATTTTGAAATATATCGGCATTGTAGCAACTCCCGATCAACAACCAAACACTTAGCTATTTGCTCGGGGACGAGCAAAGGTTAAGTTTGGGGGACTTGTTGGCGGTCATTATCGAGTATATTATACCGCCAACCCTTATCCAATTCATGAGAAAGGGGCAAACTTATGTTACTTCTAACCTAGTTCCACTTGTATTAAGTAGAAATTATGTTTTGCGGGTATAAGAGTGGAAAACAGTACAAAGTCGCCAAATAAATTAGAAAGCGTATTGAATAAAAGACGCCAAGGAGTGGATCTAGCAAGAGGACCAAACCCCGCGCACAACCTGGCCCATGCACCACCATAGGCCCAACATACGAAGGACAAAAGCAGCGCAACAGAGGAGGAAGGGGAGGGGCCCGACCCCCGGGGGGCGGCCGCCAAATTCGGCCTCCCTTCCCTCCCTTTCTCTGGCGGTTTGGAGCGGTTTTCACTCGGCGGTTGCATGCGGTGCAAGGTTTCGTTCCCGCCAAGAACACCTCGAAGCAAGGAGAGCCCTCCATTCACTTCTCCTCTCCACTATATAAAGAGAGGCACCCCCTCACTTACACACTCACACACAACACATTACACATTGTTACATCCTTACCTTGAGCTCTACTCTCTCCACTTCATTAGTTTAGTAGTAGGATTCGAGTTAGGCAAAGCTTCAAGGAGGGCTTGTCTCCTTGGAAGGATCTTTTGGTAATTTACTATGAAGTTCTTTCCTTTATTCAAGTCTCATTATTTATATTGCAATGGATATGAACTAGAGTATAGTTATCCTCATGTTATATTCATATTGTGACAACTAGAGTATAGTTAGTATGATGTGAAATTTAACATGATTAACTATAGGCTAATTGAATCATATATCGTTCTTGGAACGTAGTAGAACTAAGCTCGGGTGATGGTGCGGGTGTACCTTCGGGTTTACCTTTACTCTTGCCATGTCGATCCGTAGGGTCGGGGTACCTAGGGGGGTTTAGGTAGTTTTCTATAAACGTAAGCGTGGTGCTTAGGTCTATAGAGAATCATCTGGGAAATGCCGGCATCCCACGGTAGTGAGGTAGGCGGCGGATGGTGACGACTCTGTTCGTCCTTCGCACTCCTCCACGTCCAGGGTGTCGGGTTGGAGTCTTATCAAGTGTCACACCGGTGGCATATACCAGCCCGCGGGCATCTCCTCATCACTTTAGCCCATCTCTACAATGAACCATGAATGACATATGTAGACTATAGTCTGACGCATTGGCGATATTAGAATAGCCAACTTAACATAGATTTTCCCTTTCTTGTTATTTCCTATTTATTCCTTCTAGTGCTCAAGAAGTGTGTGTGTCACCACTATCTCCAATATTATTGTCACTTACCCTCGTACATGATTAGTGGCTATCCATACATACATTGTGGGCTATCATCATCATATTAAATCTAAACCTGCCTTCCCATGGGAAAATATAAATGAACGATACCGAATACTCCTGGGTGAAATGCTACGATGATAGATCCGTGCGCTTGCGGGTTGACCCTTGCAATATTCAATTTATCTATCACCTGACGCTCTCTCGACGTTATCATTAAGGATAATATTTATTCTTAGTGATTGCGTTAAGAAACGCCAACAGTAAGCCTGTTTGAGTATGTGATGATGGGTTCTCAATGCATTATGTGATGCAAGTGATCTCTCTTAATTCTATGTATGTGTGTTTAGGTTTTGGCTAGCACCCTTCCCGAAAGCGGTGCCGGAAATGCTTGTTGACATTTCTAACACGATCCAAATTAGGAAGGCGAAAAGAAATGTATAGGGTATCTATCTAATCATGTTAGCTTGGATGTGGAGTTAGTCTCACAATCCAACAAAGGCGGAGTTAGGCGGTGTTAGTTGTGGGGTGTAATCTCAAAGTATCATTATCCATAGTGGAGTTAATCTCACTAAGGATATGTACACAAGGTGTACCACTCATTTCTAGGCATTACCTACATACTAGTCTGTCACCCTAGCAATAACGCTCTAAGAAATGCGGGTATGGTATTCTTGATATGCCTTGATAAAAGATGAACATGATATCGCAAAGTTTACGAGATAGAAATACCATTGTAGCACTTCACCAGGGAGTCTATCCGGTATCGTATTTATATTTTACCACGGGAAAGGGGTAGTCTATGGAAAGTAAGAGAGATAGGGATATCTAAAGATTAAGTTAATTTTGGGATTTACTTGAGATTCACTTACAGTTGTATAGTGCAGAGTAACCATATGCATCTAACAATACTCATAACAGGATAAGTCACATAGTAAAGATAAATGAATAAATGATAACTACCCAAGTCTAAGATCATGGTATGCCACTAGTATCATATGAGCTATTAACATGGTATAGAAAGAATAGAGAGAATATTCCTAAGTTACTCATAATCATATGTCAATGAATACTACAATTAGTGCAATTATATCTAGCTATCATGGCAAGGTTGCAATACATCTACACATGGTAAGCATTACCAATGACAATCAAGGACGAAACTTGATCATCACCGTAATTATGGCTCAACTTGGCCTATCGTTCGGAGGGTGGACTCCAAAGGACTCAACAGGACTGTCACTCCCGCGATCTACCACACGTCCCGGAATGTAGGGTGCAGTCGCAGGTAAACGTTGTATAAACACCACGTTTACACATTGCTTACCACCCACTAAGTGATCATCTAAGTGGATGCTATACGACTCCATGCATAAAATATAAGACAAACTTACTAAACTAGATATATAATCATAGCAAGCATGGATACATATCACTAAGAATATAATCATTAAATAGAACAAAGTCATAGCAATTGTATTCCAACAAATATACTTACAGATTGGATACAAGAGAGAAGCCACGAGAAACTCTGCTCCCGCTAGTTCTTGACTATCAGGAATCCAAGGCAAGCTTGACTTCCTCTAGAGCTAACTAGGTAGCTAACTACTTCTAATATGATGAACTAGGGCTTAAGATCTAGACTTGGTTGGACTTGGATGAGATGGACTCAAGAATGAATCAGAACTGAATTCAACTGAATTGGTATGAATTAGGGTTTAGCCCAGGGGTCAGGTGGTCTTCTTATATAGCCATCGGCAATGAACAGGGACCCTTGGATCAAACCAACCTTGAACAACGGTATAGATACAACCTCAATGTCGGTGGTAAACCGCCATAGAAAGGAGAGGCCGACAGGTGGGACCCACCGGCGGCGGTCGCCGATAATGGGCTTTGGCGATCGCCCGGGCCCTGGGCAACAACCATATCTCCTTCCTCCTGGTGTCTTCTGGTGTCTTCTAGAATGTTTTAGTCTACTTTTTGGATTGAGTTGCCTCACGGTTAAGTCTTGTCATCGTATGGGATGCAAACTCTTAGGTTTCTCACCGTTCTTATCGCTTTTATCCTGTTCAGTCCCTGCAAAGTCATGGAATACCAAAACTCATGGAAATATGTTAGTTGGACCCCTAGACTTATGTTGATGTTTATTCTAAGCCCTTATTTCATGTTTAGTTGGCTAATAACATTATGCTATAAGGCATACCAACAATGCTCAAGAAATCCCACAAGAAAAGGTGCATGATACTGCTACTACTAAGCACTCAGCTCAGCCGACTCTAGGGTCGGCCAGACCGGTTGAGTTGGCTAGGCCGACCCCAGAACTGGCCAAGCCGGTTCTCTCTCTATGTGATGAGAGTTTACAGAACGCAGGTGTTGACACTTCTTATGGTAAATATTTATTAGTCAACTAAACATGAAATAAGGGTATAAAATGAATAATAATATAGAACTAGGGGCTTTACTAACAATTTCTATAAGTTTTGGTGATTTATATATTTTTAGGGATTAAATAGGTAAAAGCCCAGAGTTTGCAACCCATACGATGTAAAGACTTGTCCGTGAAGTAACTCAACTTGGCTCCTACGAAAGAAGACTCTAGAGGACACCAGAAGACATACCCCAGAAGGTGGGACCCACCTGGCATAGGGCCAGCTCGGCCGAGCTCCTCCCCAACTCGGCCAAGTTTGGGCCCCACCTGTTGGCCTCACACTTCTTATGTCGGTTCACCACCGCCATTGAGGAGCAATCTAAGCCATTTATCAAGGTCGGTTTGATCCGAGGGCTATGGTTCATCGACCACGACTATATAACCAGGACCCCTGACCCTAGGCCAGGGCATGAATTCATTATTCATCATACTCAGCTTCTGATCAACAGCCTAAACCCTAGTCTTCCCTAGTTCTAATTAGAACTAGATGCTCTAGATCAAGTTGAGGGAGTTAGCTATCAAGTTGAGAGAATAGTTTTGTAGTTCCCACGAGAGCAACTAGAACTAGTCTTGTTCAGAGAATAAAGAGTGGGTGGAAGGAGAAGTCAAGGGGAAGCTCCAAACCTGTCGGTGTCTCCTCTATGCTTGTACCTCCGGGATCAAGTTCCATTGGAGCTTGGCCTTGAGACTTCTAAGGTGGATCAACTTACGACTCTTTCATCAGAGTACTTCAATTCTTGTCGCTCTTGGGTTGAAGTTGCAACTCCTAGTGTAAGCGCGGTGCTTAGACTAGATAGCTTGTAGATGCACCCTACCTTCCGGATCGGTGGTAACTAACGAGGGTGACTTATAGCCTCGTTAATTCTCTGTAGTCCACCTCCCGTTGGATAGGCCTTAGGAGGACCTTTTGCTTGGGATGACACTCTCTGCTGGCGTCTTTCCTTTTGAATAATGTCTGCATAAGAATATACCAACATACTTACAAGGATAAAAACTAGACAACCATAGGTATCTTTTCAAACTTTATCAACTCTCGGTCCTTGTTATCTGCTCAGGGATTTAGTTATAGCCTCGGCATTCTCTCACCATTCTCCCTGTGGATTCGATATTTAAAACCCTCTCACGGGTGAAGTGCTACACCGGTATCCGTGCGCTTGCGGATTATACAAATCTTAAATATTTCTGTAGGCATATCTTTTACCAACAAGCATTTCTGGTGCCGTTGCCGGGGAGAACGGTTGCTGAAGAAAACCTTGAGTATAACTAAATCTCGTAAGACTATCTTAGTGTAGATTTTATTTTTTTCTTTTTTTCTTTTTATCTTTCTACTATCCTTATGCATACCACTCCTCTTTACCAATATATGGCACCCACGGAGCTCAGCTATACTCCTATTTCATCATATAAACCTATTCAAACCCAAACCTATTAGCTGCACCCTAGGTTAATAGAGATGGTCCAAAATCATACTTTCTCAGGTGCAATAGGCGAAAACCCTTTTCTTCATCTCCAAACATTCGAGGAAACATGTGACTACCTCCATATTGAAGGCATGTCAAATGAAACTATCCACTGGAAGTTATTTCCATTCTCTTTGAAAGGAAAAGCTTGCCAGTGGTACGACCTGAACAAAGAGAAGAAGGGAGGCGACTGGGGAACCTTACTCTCTGACTTTTGTGCAGATTTTTACCCCATGTCCAAAGTAGTCGACTTCAAGAATTCGATCCTATCCTCTAAATAGGAGGATAATGAATCTTTGAGCTCCTTTTGGGAACATTTTGATCTTTTTTCCAAATCCGGACCTAATCTAGCCATCCAAGACCATGTTTTACTTCAACATTTTTATGTTGGTCTTAATAAAAAATCTAGAAAATACCTGAATACCCCTGCAAATGGATCTTTTCCACACCTTACCGCTAAGGAAGCTAGGGCTCTACTAGATAGAATCCTGCAAAACAAATCAGAGGAACCTTTTGTCGAGAATTCCTTAGAAGAAGAAGATGAAGGATTAGCTAAAGCTGATTTCATACCATTTTCTTTACAACCACCAGCTGATCCAAAGCCATTGGAGCCGGAGGAAACTCTGATCTGATTTTCTGCTCGATATCGAGGATGATCTCTTTTCTGAATATGGAAATACCTTGAAATATCATTCTGAGAAGAAACCTCAGAAGTCCAAATCATCACATTCAGATCCTGTAGACCATTCTGATGAAGTTTTCTTACAAAGGTCCACAAAAGAGCTTGTCTCTATCATAAGTAGCGAATGGTTAGAAGAATCAGAGCTTTTCTCTGATGTAATCCGTTTGAATTCCCCTTCTATACCTATCCGTTACCAAATTTATAAAGACTCTTTCGATGCCCTTCATAATTCAGTTGTGGGAATAAATATCATGGCATTATCTTTTGCTCATGAATTTCTCAAAAATATGCCATTGAAAATTGCTACAAAGCCCTTCAGGACAAATTATCCAAAGTTCAGGAATTCTTTATGTCTTACCAATCCAGGTTAAAGGCACCATCCTGCACTTAAGCTTTCATATCTTTGACATCATGGAATTTGACCTGTTGATAGGGCAACCCATCGAAAGGCTTCTTATAGAAGGACAAACCGGAAAACTAGATATTCGTTTAGGCAAAGGATTTGAACTTCTGTTGCCTATCACCCAAGCTATTTATGCTAAAACCGAACCATGTCCAGAACCAGACCCTATGGAAGAAGTCAAGGAGGCATCTGTAGAACACTTTGTAGAATCTAATTATGAAGATGACTCTAAGTTTTCATCGAAGAACAAGAAGAAAATCTGTTGGGATCTAACTTTGATTTCCGTTCAAACTTTCGTCCCAAACTTTGAAGATTTCAGGATGACACAGATCGGGACGAAGTTCCACTTCAAAGATGACTTCGCTGTATTTTGGGCTTCGCAGAAAAGCGGTTTGGGCGAAAGATGAAAGCAAGAGTCAGAAGATCCAAGCGAAGATAGCCTCGGTAACTTCGTCGCGAAGCTAAAGAATCATCGCCGGAGGAAACATAAAGCGTGGCGAAGATGGAAGAATAGACTAAAAGAAGCGCGAAGATGAAGATTGCATCTTCGTGGGGAGAAGATATCATTTCGTAACCCTTAATGTTTGTGAACTCAAGAGGACCGCGAAGATAGAAAGTAAGTCTTCGCGGAGAGAAGCTCTTCATAGAGAAACTTTTTCAGAATTCTTAACATTTTTGTACAACCACGGGGGGGGCTATAAATACCCCCCGACATCCTTTGTAATCGCCATGTTGAATGACCACTTTGTAAACCATATCACCATCAATAACATGTTGTGTTGAGCATTCACCCAACAAAATCCTACCACAACAGAACCATTAGATGAATTTGAGAACCCTCGTAGACCTCCCATTGAGCTTAAACCTCTACCACCTAGTCTTACATATGCTTTTGTCAATAATGATCTGGAGTCTCCTGTGATCACAAGTGATAAACTCAATCTAGAAGAGACTCTTAGGTCGATAACCGTCTTAGAACATCCTCACTCGGCCTTTGGCTATTCACTCGAAGATCTCAAAGGAATTAATCCTGCTTTATGCACTCATCGTATTCCAACAGATCCAGACATTCCACCATCTAGAGAACCCCAACGTAGACTCAATAATGCGATGAGAGAGGTAGTGAAGAAAGAAGTTTGAAAGTTGTTACACACCAGGATTATATATCCTGTGCCTCATAGTGAGTGGGTGGGCCCTGTTCAAGTTGTGCCTAATAAAGGGAGGCATGATAGTGGTTAAGAACGAGAAAAATGAATTGATCCCTCAAAGAACCATCACGGGATGGTGGATGTGCATAGATTATAGAAAACTAAATAAGGCTACAAGGAAAGATCATTTTCCATTGCCTTTCACCGATGAGATGTTAGAGCGATTGGCAAACCACTCTTTCTTTTGTTTTCTTGATGGATATTCTGGGTATCACCAAATTCTAATCCATCCCAAAGAATCAAAGCAAAACCACTTTTACATGTCCATATGGAACTTATGCTTATAGAAGAATGTCTTTTGGGCTATGTAATGCATCAAACTTCTTTTTCGAAATGATTGAAGAGATTATGGAAGTTTTCATGGATGATTTTTCTATATATGGAAAAACTTTTGATAATTGTCTAGAAAAATTAGATAAGGTTTTGCAAAGATGTGAAGAAAAGCACTTAGTCCTTAATTGAAAAAATATTATTTTATGGTTAGAGAAGGAATAGTGCTTGGACACCTAGTGTCAGAAAGAGGAATTGAGGTAGACAAGGCTAAAATTGAAGTAATAGAACAACTACCTCCACCTGTGAATGTAAAAGGGATAAGAAGTTTTCTTGGTCATGCTGGTTTTTATCGTAGATTTATAAAAGATTTTTCACACATTGCTAGACCTCTCACTAGCTTGGTAGCCAAGGATGTTCCCTTTGAAGTTGATGATGCATGCCTTAAAGCTTTTGAAACATTGAAGAGGGCACTCATCTACGCACCAATCATTCAACCCCCGATTGGTCTTTCTTTGTTTGAAATTATGTGTGATGCTAGTGACTATCTTTGTGGGGGCAGTGTTAGGGCAAACTAAAGATAAGAAGCATAATGCAATTGACTATGCTAGTAAAACTTTGACTGGACCTCAACTTAATTATGCTACCACTGATAGGGGCGGCTGGCGACTCTCTGTAGGGGCGGTTTTGCCAGCCGCCCCCAATTCACCGTTCTTATAGTGGTGAGCTCTGTAGGGGTGGTTGGTGATGGAACCGTCCCTACGAAACGAGCCGCTCCTACAGCCATTCTCAGAATTCACGTTTTCAAAATTCGAAAAGAAATAGCAAAATATTTTTTTTAATCGAGCGAGGCCCCACTAGTCAGCCACTCGCCCGCCCCGCCGAAGTCGCAAGTCGTGCATTTTTTCACGTAAAATCGCGATGCTATGCGGCCGCAGGGGTTCGAACCCGCGACCTCCCCCTCGCGCGGAGCCTCCACCTCCACTACACTACACACTCACATGTGTGCATACCTCGTTCCGGATCCCCACATATTATACAAATGCGAGTGAAAATTGACTATTTGAGGCCTTAAACGGATTCAAATCAAAAAGTGGTCAACTACAAAGTTTCATAACTTTTCAAGATCAACAATTTTCATTTAGGGTGTTTCTCCATCCGAGGTCGTTTACGAAATTTGAATTTCAAATTTGAGACATTTCAACGTAGGTTTTGCATGACAAGATGATTTCAAATAAAAAAGTGGTCAACTACAAAGTTTTATAACTTTTCAAGATCTGCAATTCTTATTTAGGAAGTTTTTCCATCCGAGGTCGATTAAAAAATTCAAATTTCAAAATTTAGACATTCAAACCCTACATTTTGAGGCATCAAATAAAGTCAAATGAAAAAGTTGTTAACAATAAAGATTCATAACTTTTCGAGATCTACATCTTTTATTTAGGTTATTTTCCCATCCGAGATTATTTTAAAAAATTTAATTTTTAGTGCCCCATCTTAATATTCGGCGTCTAACTGTAGGGGCGCCTCAATATAGAGCCGCCCTGCTATTCGATTAGTAGGGCGCCTCTATATTGACCCGCCCATGCTATTTGTAGGGGCGACTTAAATCAAAAAACCGCTCCTACTAATCCATTAGTAGGGGCGGCTGCTCTGTCGTGGGGAAGAAAAGACCACTGTAGGGGCTCTTTTAAATAGAGCCACCCCTACTCAAAAAATAGTGCGTTCTTATAGTGACTCTCTTTGTAGTAGTGTGTGCAACATGCTGTGGACACTGGAGAGCTCACCATCGTCCCGCTAGCGTATAGCGATCGATATGCGTGCATTGCATATGGCCGCCTTGTTGGTAATGGTACAGGTACAAGCTGCTATCACTTAGGTTAATTTCCTGCTGACCGGTGGTCTCCGCTGTGGCCTATGGCAGTCGTCGTCGCCGCGGGTCGCGGACAGGCCTCTGCCGACTGCCACCACACGACTGTCACAGGTGACAGGTGATTTCCTGGCGATTATTGACAACACTTGGCAGCTGGCATTCAAGATCAGACAATAATATTTTTAGTACAGTCCAAGTGCAGAGTACACTTGACAGTTGGCAGTTGGCATTCAAGTTCCTTGCAAGTTGCAGGGCAAGGCACTGATGGATGAACTGAACTGATAGCGACCAACCAACCTTTCATGTGTCACACTGTCACATAAGAATCCACGCCACCAATTAATTAACGCCTTGACATAATTGTGATCCATTCTTTCCGTCCATGTTTCTATCACAGCATGGGTATGGTTATACTATCATTCAGCTTTACGACGACTTTATTCTAGAAGGGGACTCATAGCTACCACTGTACCGCAATGTAGTAGGAGGTTAATTACATGTGTGAACAGCGGCAGATCTCGTACGTTTTGCTAACCACTTGTAGACCTATCATCGTCCCTGCAGATATGTTCATCCTTGATTAGTGGCGTAGATAGAGCGAAACTTAAAGAGGTGCACTTAATTACCTTGTGTCTATATAAACTTATGTCATACTCCCTCCGTATAGGAAAAAGAAGTTGTTTAGGACAGCGATACGGTCTGCAAAGCACAACTTTAACTTATCTCTTTTCTATAAAAAAATTATTGGAAAGTTATATATGTATATATTTTTATGAAAGTAATTTGAAGACAAGTCTATTGATATGATTTTCACATTTCCAAACTCAGCAGCTTAAAAGTTATTCATGATTTATATTCCTAATGTTTAACCCAAACCTTTTCCAAAACGACTTCTTTTTCCTATATGGAGGGACTATATACGAGGTGCATATACAATGAATAGCGAATCTACATGCAAAGCTGTGGGGCCACCTGGCCCTATAGTTTTTCTAACTTGCTTTTAACCCTATTATAAAAATTACACTTATCTATGTTAATTGTAGTGATGAGCTTAAAATTAATAAGTTTGGCCCCACAGGTTCTGAATCATCGCCAGAGGAAACATAAAGCGTGGCGAAGATGGAAGAATAGACTAAAAGAAGCGCGAAGATGAAGATTGCATCTTCGCGTGGGGAGAAGATATCATTTGAGAACCCTTAATGTTTGTGAACTCAAGAGGACTGCGAAGATAGAAAGTAAGTCTTCGCGGAGAGAAGCTCTTCATAGAGAAACTTTTCAGAATTCTTAACATTTTTGTACAACTACGGAAGGGGGGGGCCTATAAATACCCCCGACATCCTTTTGTAATCGCCATGTTGAATGGCCACTTTGTAAACCATATCACCATCAATAACATGTTGTGTTGAGCATTCACCCAACATCTTGGCGCCCACCATTTGTGTGAGCAATGATCTATCCCACGGCCATCAAGCAATCATGGGGAGACCTCCCAAGAACAAGTCAGCAACTATCACTGAAGAAGCAACAACAACAGAGAATGAAGCACCAAGAGCAAGCGGAGACACCGTCTCCAAAGAAGTCATTCGAACGAAAAATCAAAGCGAAGAAGCAAGGAAGTTACAAGAATTAGAAGAAGAATTGATCAAAAACGAAAGAACTTGAGGCTTGCAAAGCCGTAACAAGAGAAAAGACTTTGAAGCGTAGAATTGAAGAAGCCGGCGCGAGTTAAAGAGATTGAGTGAAGAACTTAAAAATCAAGACCGCGAAGTCACAATAACAGCGAAGCCAAGACAGACCAAAGCAATGAAAAAGCAATAGTCACAATTGATCCGAATCTCCATTATCGGTAGACACGCAAATGGCGAAATGGCCAAAAGGGTTCAAATTCAACGTCATACCAACTTATGAAGGATTGACGGATCCAAGACAATTCTTGATGAGTTTTGAAGCATTTGTTGAATCGGGAGGAGACGACAAAACACTAGCGAAGGCACTCATAATGGCAATGAAGGGACCAGCTCAAAAAATGGTACGCTTCGCTCAAGCCAAGGTCTCAAAAAGCTGGGAACAACTCGTAACAACCCCGCTAGTCGACTTCCAAGGATTCCAAAGACACAAGGCTTAACAAGCGGCGACACTGTTCGACATCAAGCAATACCGAAGGAACCAATAATTCAGTATTACAAAAGATTCATCCAAATGAAGACCCAAATTCGAAGTCTCGACGAAGTCGCCATCATCGCCGCAATAAGAGGCCTCGTGAGTTTGGACAACCGTCTTCGCATCTCAAAAGAGAAAGACCAACAACTGTTGCCCAATTATATGAAGAAATCCAAAAATATGCAAGATCGACGATGATTACGGGGAAGAAAATCGAAGAAGAAAATACACGAGAGAAATCAAGCGAAGACAAACAACCAGTTCAGCGGTACATAACCCGAGCGAAGACCATATTACAACCAATATCAACCACCACTCCGCATAAACCAAATCAACAATGAGCAAGGCGAAGACAATAACCAGGCACAAAATAATCAGCGAAGCCAATATAACACCAGAAGCTTCAATAGCAACCAAAGAGGAGGATTCAACCAAAGATTTGGAGAAAGAAGAATTTTGAAGCCCTGAAGAAATGTATTGCATCATTCACGGCAAAGGGGGTGGCCACACCTCGAAGATGTGCCCAATGGTGAAGAAAAGCATAGAGCAATTACAACAAGAAGGCAAATCAATGGAAAATCAAAGATCAATAAATTTTCTGTCTCAAGCAAGCACTTCGCAAAATCAAGCCTACTTCGATCCAAGTTACAATCAGCAAATCTTACCAGGGCCACCTCCGATATACAATTGCCAACCATTAGCAATAGCTCCGCCACAATGGGGGCAGGCACAAAATTTGCAACCCGAGGCTTCAATTGCAAACAATACACCAAAAATACAAAACAATGCTTCACCAAACCGTGTATCAACTACAAGCTAAAGGGGCAGAATAATGACAATCATGCGGTGGTAACAAAGATAGAACATACAACAAAGAACGAAAGAAGGAACTACTTCGAAGAGTTAACTCAATAACAATGGAGGGACCTTACAAGAAGACAAAATGGTCACACCAACCAATCATTTTCTGAGAACAAGACATGAAACTCAAAGATTACCCACACATGGATGCCATGGTCATAGAAGCAAACATAGATGGATGGGATGTCACAAAAATTCTAGTAGATGGAGGAAGCTCTCACGATATACTCTTCGCATCAACATTAGATGCAATGGGAATCAAAAGACAAAATTTGGGAAGAGCGAGAATATCCATTAGTTGGCTTCGGTGGCAAAAGGATAAATTCAATTGGAAGAATCGTCTTCGCCGGTATCCTTGAAACAAAAAACAATGCAAGAACAGAACAAGTGGCATTTGATGTTGTTGAAATGCATAGCCAATACAATGCAATCTTCGGAAGAGGGAGTTTAAATATCTTTGGCAAAGTAATCAACTACTCTTACTTGTGCATGAAAGTTCCAAAGAATAAATGGGCCAATATCAATTCATGGAAATCAAAAGCGAAGCAAGAAACATTGAGAAAGATTCAACTCCGGCCCAAAGAAATGTTTTGGCCATCGAAGAAATCGAAGACCTAAAAATGAGACGTAAAAACGCGAAGTCACAAAAAGAAAGCGAAGACATGTTCCAAGAAAGAAACCAAGGAAGTCTTGTTAGATCCAATGGTAAATGCAAAAAAAAGTCATCATTAGCGCCAATCTAACAAAAGAAGAAGAAGAACAACTTATAAGTTTCCTAAGAAGCAATCAAGATGTTTTCGCTTGGTCGACAAAAGACCTAGAGGGAGTCGCAGAGACATCATCGAAGACCGACCGAACATCGACCCAAATGTCAAGCCAAAGAAACAAAAGTTATGAAAAATCTCCGAAGACAGTAACAATGGCCGCGAAAAGGTGAAGTACGTAGATTGCTTGATGCAAAAGTCATAAGAGAAGTTCAATTTACAACATGGTCGGGCAAACATTGTGATGGTAAAGAAAAGCAATGGAAAATGGAGAATGTGCATAGATTTTACAGATCTCAACAAAGCTTGCCCAAAAGACAATTTCCCTCTACCAAGAATTGACACATTGGTCGATCAAGCTGCAGGAAGTGAAATGCTAAGTTTCCTCGATTGCTTCTCGGGATATCATCAAATTTACATGAAAAAGAAGATGAAGAAAAGACAAGTTTTATCACGCCATTTGGAACTTATCGCTTCCAAAGAATGGCGTAGAGGGGCTTCGCAATGCCGGGTCAAGCTTCATTAGAATGACTTCGGTAGCACTTAAAGATCAAATCGGAGACAACCGCTAGCATATGTTGACGACATAATAGTGAAAAGCAAGAAACGCCGAAGACCACCACGAAAGACTTAAAGCGGACTTTTGAAAATTTGAGAAAATCAAATCTCAAACTCAATCCCGAAAAATGTACCTTTGGAGTACAAAAGGCAAGATTCTCGGATGCATAGTTTCAAAGAAAAGGCATCGACCGAATCCGAAAAAAATAAAAGCAATCATGCAAACGGAAGTTCCAAAGAATTCCAACAAATCAACCACTTAAAGATGTACTCCAAAGTTGTAAATCTTCGGAAGGCTTGGAAAGTGGGCAGCTGAAATCTCACAATATTTCATTGAATTTGAGAAGAGAACACAATAAAGTCACAAGTATTGGCAGATTTTCATCTCGGATTGGACACCAAGAACAAATTGCGAAGACCAAAAAGATCATCAAGAGTGGACTTTGTCCTGTCAAGAATGGACAATGAATTGTGACGGGGCATGGGGCTCGCTGGGTCGGCATAGCGGCAATAATCACTTCGCCATCCCGAGTCAAAATGAAATATGCAAACAAGACTTGAATTTCGATGCACCAACAACATCGCGGAGTATGAAGCAAGATTCTTTGGGGCTTCGCAACAAAGCAAGAGCAATGGGCGTACAAAGAATCTTGATAAAAACAGACTCTCAAGTTGTGGCAGGCCATGTCGAGAAAAATTACAAAGCAAAAGACCCCAGAGTTAGCAAAGTACTTGCAAAATGTGAGGGATCAAGAGAAACATTTCGAAGGATTCACAAAGAAGAAGCATTTCAAGAACAAACAATGAAGAGGCCGATGAAATCGCGAAGGCAAAAACTCAAAAAGTAAAGTTGCCTCGGATGTGTTTTATCAAATATTATCGAATCTTCGATAAAAGCAAAACTTGAAGAGCCAAAATACATTCACATCATTGAGAGCTTTAAGATTGGAGATCGAAATAATAGCATTCTTAAGAGGATTTTATGAACCGTAAAGTTTAAGTTGAAGAAATAAGAATGAAGCACAAGACAAGAAATTACAAGCTTATTGACAATCAACTTTTCAAGCATGGCATTTGTGAACCATTACTCAAATGCATTTCAAGCAAAGAAGGCAAAGATTTGTTGCAAGAAATACACAGTGGAACATGTGGAAATCATGCCGCCCAAGAGCCATAGCAGGAAAGGCATTTAGACAAGGATTCTATTGGCCAACAACTCAAAAAAGATAGCAAGGAAATAGTCAAAACTTATCACAATTGCCAAATCTCGGCAAACAAGTCAAATGCCCGACCAATCCAATTCAAGCACATTGAACCTACTTGGCCACTAGCAAGATGGGGAATAGACATAATTGGCAAACTTCCACCAGCCCAAGGCAATCATCAATATGCGGTTGTTGCAGTTGAATATTTCACAAAGTGGATAGAAGCGAAGCCAATCACAAACATGTCATCCACAACAATGAAAAAGTTTCTTTGGCAAAATATCATTTGCAGATTCGGAGTTCCAAGACACATAACTTTGGACAACGGTACTCAATTTGGCCGAAGATTTTGAAGCTATTGTGAAAGTATGGGAATCCAACTTTGCTTCGCATCGAGTCAAATATCCTCAATCCAATGGAGCGATTTTGAAAGAGCAAATGGCATCATATGTGTGGGAATTTCAAAGAATCTAGTAGGACTCCCAAAAGGAAAATGGGTTGAGGAATTACCAAGGATTGTTTGGAGTCACAATACAACCACAACAAGATCAGCAAAGTTTACACCCTTCAAGTTACTATATGGTGATGAAGCAATGACTCTTTAAGAGATACAATTCGAAGGTCCAAGAACAAGTGTCCAAATCACGGCGAAGAGGACCAAAAGACAAGCAAAGACTTGCTCGAAGAAGAAAGAAACCAAGCTGTGATGAATCTCGAGAAAATACCAAGAAGAAACAAGCAAGTGGTACAACAAGAAAGTAGTGAAAAGAGATTTACTGACCCGGGAGACTTCGTGCTCAAAAGAAAAAGAAACGAAGATACCGTGGGAAAATTTTAGCAAAAGTGGGAAGGACCTTTCATCATAACAAAGTCAAACAGGCAAGGATCCTATCACTTGGAGAATCTCAAAGGAGAAGAATTGAGTCATACATGGAACATCAAGGACCTTCGCAAGTATTATCCTTAAAGTTTTTTCCTTATTAAGTTTTGTAAATAAGCAAGTTAGATTCAACTTCTTAGAAGCATTTTATCATTTCAATCAAGAGCTGCACTCTTTTTCCACTCGGGGAAGCCCTTCGCAGGTGAGTGGTTTTTTAACGAGGCGAGACTCTATTGTAAAGTTCTCATGTCAAATATAAATGAGAAAGTAGTTTCCCCAAATGTGTGCATTCTTCACTTATCTTTCAATTCACTCAAAAAGCCGAAAAGCAAAGCGCTTCAACATTGGCTAAAAGTTTTCACAAAAATAAAACAAAGTAGGTATAATTTAAGTACAAAACTAAAATTATTACCTACAGAATTCTCTAAGGAGAAAATTTTGACTTCAAATCGAAGTCTTCGCTCCTACTTCGCAAAAAAGAAGGGGACGACGTTTTCAAAATTCTCTAAGGAGAAATTTTGACTTCAAATCAAAGTCTTCGCTCCTACTTCAAAAAAAAAGAAGGGGACGACGTTTTCTAAATTCTCTAAGGAGAAATTTTGACTTCAAATCGAAGTCTTCGCTCCTACTTCGCAAAAAAGAAGGGGCGACGTTTTCAAAATTCTCTAAGGAGAAATTTTGACTTTAAATCGAAGTCTTCGCTCCTACTTCGCAAAAAAGAAGGGGGGGACGACGTTTTCAAAATTCTCTAAGGAGAAATTTTGACTTCAAATCAAAGTCTTCGCTCCTACTTCGCAAAAAAGAAGGGGACGACGTTTTCTAAATTCTCTAAGGAGAAATTTTGACTTCAAATCGAAGTCTTCGCTCCTACTTCGCAAAAAAGAAGGGGACGACGTTTTCTAAATTCTCTAAGGAGAAATTTTGACTTCAAATCGAAGTCTTCGCTCCTACTTCAAGAAAAAAGAAGGGGACGACGTTTTCAAAATTCTCTAAGGAGAAATTTTGACTTTAAATCAAAGTCTTCGCTCCTACTTACGCAAAAAAAGAAGGGGACGACGTTTTCTAAATTCTCTAAGGAGAAATTTTGACTTCAAATCGAAGTCTTCGCTCCTACTTAAAAAAAAAAAAAAAAAAGGTGGGACGACATTTTCAAAATTCTCTAAGGAGAAATTTTCACTTCCAATCGAAGTCTTCGCTTTAACTTTACAAAAAGTAAGAGAACAACAATTTCTAAATTAGCAAAAATAATCATACAAGACATGTATATAGAGATACAACATTGTGCAAGGCACTTATTCAATCTCACATACAACACATACAAAGTTTACGAAAAGTTTTACGTACAAAAGTATAAACATTCAAAACTCTTCGAAGCAACACTAGTTCTCGCTTCGCTCAAAATATCTTCGACAACCTCGTTGATTATCTTATCTGCCGTGCCTTGCAAACCATCCCCAAAGATAAAACTTGGGGACGACTTGAGCAAGAAGACCGCAAATGTAAAACCCTAAATATATCAAGAAAAAGCAAGAATATATCAAAAACAAAGAACCCGAATAACACTAATTTTACCCGACCAACATTCTTTGAAATCAACAACCCTAGGCATCCTATAGGGATCTTTAGCTCTAGAATTCCCAAGACACTTATCCACAAACTCATCAACGTTAGCACTACCAGAAGCCTCGAAAAGCTCCGAAGCCTCGAAAACAAAGTCACCCTTCGCAATCATAAGAGGCATCGCAACAACAATATCTTGCGCAGGCTTCGCGGGAGAAACCTGCGCAAGATTTTCCAAAGTCATAATTCGCCACAAAAATCAACAAAAGTTTTAACTTCGCAACAATAATAACTTCGCCTAAATCACAAATAATAAAGTTTAACCAACACTTCAATTTAACAAATTTACAGCATTTCCATTCAAACATGTTTCCTACTGCCTCCCAAAAACACTCAACATAAGGATTGTTCAAGCAAACTAGCCCCTTCGCTCACTAACATCATTACGGCCCTTCGCTCCTCCTCTTGAATCCTCCTCTCTTCCTCCATCCGCCGCTTCCGATGAGCCTCTTCCTCCCGTGAAATATCGAATTCAAAGCCGTTTAAAACCAAAAAGTCAAAGACACAAAAAAATAAAATAATGATCGCGACAAAGGAACAATAAATGTGGGAAAATACCTTCTTCAGTTTCTCTTTAACTTTCTCAAGACGATTGCTCGCGACCGCATTGGCACCAATATTCATTGAAAAACTTCTTACAAAGTAGATGAGTTCGAGGAGAAATCGATTGATAGCATCCGCAGGAAACTTGAATGTAGGATCCACAAAAGCATCATATAAAGGATCGTTGGCCTCTTTCATGAGGTGCAAAAAGAGCCCTAGTGGAGTACATGACACTTGTGTCGTCGCCGCTGAACAACAACACTCGGATCTTCATATTGTCGGCAAAGCCGGTGAAGAAAGGATCATATTCCCCAAGATCCCAACAAGGGTCTTCGAAGCGGCACCCCACTTTTCCTATGCAATTTTGCAGATATCCCACATTCTCGTTGAATTTCCTATGGAAGAATTCATCCATTTTGTCTTCTTTTTCTCCAAATACTCCTTCTCCTTTGTAAGAGTAGCAATGGTGGCCTTCGCGGTCTCAAGTCGTTTTATCCTTCTCCTTAATAGTGTCCGAAGCTTTGTGATACAAACGATCAATCTTTCGCCATTCATCCACAGCTTCTCCTCTTTCTTTCTCTTTACAAGAAACTTGAGATTTCAAATCTTCAATCTCCTTTAAAAGGGACTTCTCACGAACAGCAAAGGCAGTCGCGCTGTCCTCAAGTGATTTTCTAAGACCACGGTTAACAAGAGCCCCCTAGACACACAAGACAAAACAGCCAAAAGAAATTTTACAAACAATTTCGCATACACAAACAACACAATCATAAACAAGCAAAGTTTACCTTATACATTAAATTTATGCGGCGTCAAGAAGCTCCAGCCGGATTCATCTTCGCTAGCTCGGCCTCCATCGTGATCGAGAAAGAGAAAGCATCATCAATGCACTTAGTCAATTGCTTCTCGGTCCTCTTCGGGAGCACGCGAAGTTTATCCACACCTACTCCAACAAACTTGAAAGAATCCAAATTGACACCACTTTCGAAGCAAAACTTCAAAGTATTGTCAATAGACTTCGCGATAGCTTCAGAGGTAAGCTCTGTTTCCTCAACAGCAACTTGAGGAGTAGGATGATCCAAGATAACATCCTTCATCGACCCAACATCAACGGTTTTTCCCTCGATGAAGTTGAAGCATCGGGAAAATATTGAGCTAAAAAAAAAAATAGATAATCGGGAAAACGAAAAACAAACATAGAAGAAATAAAGACAAACGAAGTTGAAAATACTCACAAACTTTTTCGCCTTCCCTCAAGGGGCAAGGTATCTTTGCCTCGAGCTTCAACATTGACAAGTGATTCGGACAAACGGCTTTCACTGACCGCTTCAGCTTGGTCATCTATCACATCATCAAAATCATCAACACAAAATTGGGCGTCCTCGTCCCTCTTTTTGTGAAGCTTTTCCTTCACAAACTTAATGGCTTCTTCAGCCCTCTCTTTGAAGTCTTCTCTAAACCTTTTCAAAAATAAAAAGAAAACCAAAATCAAAATCAAAATAGCCATCTAAGAAATAACAAAAATTGTAAAATATACATACCAACAAGTAGTTCGTCTTGAACTCCGAAGACTCTTCAATAACAATTTTAGAAACCTTCGAAGGTTCGTGCACCGACTCATGAGAAAATTTCACGCAACAAAGAAGCACCTCCACTTTTCTCGAAATTCCGGCCTCCAAGGATGGCTTCGCACCACCGTCACCACCTTCATTTTTTCGGGAACTTCGGTGCTAGGAACCAAGAAGGATTTTCTGGATTCACTAGCAAGTGACTCACATGAATATCTTTGGCTAACTTAGCTAATTTAAGACTATTGCGCTCATCACTCAAAGTAAAAATACTATCAGCCAAATTCATAGGAAAATCTGGAGTTGGATCCCTAAGTCTAGGGGAAAGGGGAGATGCAGTACCAGTAGGCGAAGCTTCCATAATGAAGCATCACCAAGGCGTCATCTTCACCAGCAATGCCTGAAGTACCAAATTTCTGCGAAGACTCAAAATTTTGTAAGTACTCCGATAGCGGAGTAAGCAAACTTGGAGTCAAACCAGTGGAAGCAAAAGCTTTGCACATTTTTCTCACCTCCAAATCTCTTAAAGAAGTACCAAACTTTGAGCCCTCAAGGATTGGGGCATCAATATCACTGTCAGTGAGGTCAACAGTATCAAGCAAATCCTCAACCATCTTCCTAGACCTCTTCTTCTGAGGCTTTGCAACGACAGTCTTCGAAGGAGTCTTCGCGGAAGCAGATGGCTTCGCTTTGTCATTTCTCTTCCTCTTCTGAGGCTTATCAATTTCAGCTTTATCCTTGCCTCGTGCGTAGGCAGGAGGAGGACGGACCTTATAAGTTATATTGGCCAAAGTAAAAATACGATTAAGCCTCACATAATCCTGGCCAATAATCTCATCCATCAATTTCCTCTCGGTATGCAAATACTTTCCAAGTAACTCTGAGGCCTTGTTTTCAACATCAGCAACAAATTCTTCTTCGCTTTTGAACCGCGAAGGCATTACTGTCTCCCTATCCGGAAAAATATAGTCCTTGTCTCTGACTTTCTTCTTGTGATAGCGAAGAAAGTCCCATCCAAGTCGAAGTGGCCAAACACTAGCAGCAATGTATTCTTCCACCAAATCATGAGTGGACTGTTGAGATACAACTCTTGCAAAAGCTCTTAAACACTCAGAACAATTCTGAGATTTGGTATATCCAGGCTTACACTCAAACCTATTCCTATGCATGCACGAAGCCAAAGGATAGCTTTTTTTCACTCCCTTTCTGCCAAGATTTTCTTCTACCAAGGGAACCTTATGATAGAACCAGTAGTTTATCCACCCATCTCGCCCACTTGTTCTTGAAGGGGAGATATTTGCTTTTGACCTCGGGCAGTCTTAAAGCTACAACAACCAAAGTAAAGCTTCACCGCGACGCTCCTCAATTTTCTTGGTCCGAAATTGAGTGTGTAGCTCGTGCAATGCACTAAAAGCATCAATATCCGGCTGCACCCTCTGACTCCGCACAGCCCAAATAAAAACCGATAACTTTACAATAGCGTTGGGTGTCAAATGATGCATCTCGATATTGTATCTTTTGAATACTTCTTCCAAAAAATTTTGGGGTGGCATGCGAAGACCAGCCGATGAACAAATCTTTGAACACAATGCACTCATCCGGTTTAGGCGGCACCCTTTCGGTCGGTTCACTGGCCTATATTGACCCTCTTTTTAAAAGACCATCTTTCACCATTAGCTTGAAATCATCATCCGTCATTTTGCTTTTACCAAAAGTATATGAAATCCTGTCATCAGCAAGCAACTCAGATTCGGATGCAGAAACTTGTGAAAGATCTTCTCCAGAGTCATCTTGTTGCGAGTTATTTTCTTCTACAATATCTTGACTTTGAGATTCAGTCGGAGCATCTTCGACAAGTGCCATTCTAAACAAAAAGAAAAAAGATAATAGTCACCTAACAAAATCATAATAAACTTCGCGCAAAGGATTGGAAGATACAAAATTCTTAGACTTCGATAGAAAATATACCCGATTTAGAAGAATTGCGAGAATTCCGCTTCAAACTTCGCGAAGAGATCGTCTTCGCAAAATTAGCTTCAGCGTCACCGTAAAAAAATTTCAAAAAGGTAGCCCCTCTCCGAAAAGATGAAGAAAACGGGGGGTGCTTCGCTATTTATAGACCCCTTCGGTCAAACGGTCAAACTAACTAGTAAAAAAAAAAAAAATCATCATCATCAAAATCAAGCGAAGATATGCGCGAAGTTACAATCAGAAAGTCCAACTTCAAAGTCTGGGACGACGTTTTCGGATCGAAACAAAGTTTTGAGAAAACTTACGATTCGTGGGTTTCATGCCTTTGAAGTCGGCCTTCGCCCACGAGGGGTCTTTGTTGGGATCTAACTTTGATTTCCGTTCAAACTTTCGTCCCAAACTTTGAAGATTTCGAGGATGACACAGATCGGGACGAAGTTCCACTTCAAAGATGACTTCATTTGTATTTTGGGCTTTGCGTAAAAGCGGTTTGGGCGAAAGATGAAAGCAAGAGTCGAAGATCCAAGCGAAGATAGCCTCGGTAACTTCGTCGCGAAGCTAAAGAATCATCGCCAGAGGAAACATAAAGCGTGGCGAAGATGGAAGAATAGACTAAAAGAAGCGCGAAGATGAAGATTGCATCTTCGCGGGGGAGAAGATATCATTTCAGAACCCTTAATGTTTGTGAACTCAAGAGGACCGCGAAGATAGAAAGTAAGTCTTCGCGGAGAGAAGCTCTTCATAGAGAAACTTTTCAGAATTCTTAACATTTTTGTACAACTACGAAGCCAGGGGGGCCTATAAATACCCCCTGACATCCTTTGTAATCGCCATGTTGAATGACCACTTTGTAAACCATATTACCATCAATAACATGTTGTGTTGAGCATTCACCCAACAAAATCCTACCACAACAGAACCATTAGATGAATTTGAGAACCCTCGTAGACCTCCCATTGAGCTTAAACCTCTACCACCTAGTCTTACATATGCTTTTGTCAATAATGATCTGGAGTCTCCTGTGATCATAAGTGATAAACTCAATCTAGAAGAGACTCTTAGGCTGATAACCGTCTTAGAACATCCTCACTCAGCCTTTGGCTATTCACTCGAAGATCTCAAAGGAATTAATCCTGCTTTATGCACTCATCGTATTCCAACAGATCCAGACATTCCACCATCTAGAGAACCCCAACGTAGACTCAATAATGTGATGAGAGAGGTAGTGAAGAAAGAAGTTTGAAAGTTGTTACACACCAGGATTATATATCCTGTGCCTCATAGTGAGTGGGTGGGCCCTGTTCAAGTTGTGCCTAATAAAGGGAGGCATGATAGTGGTTAAGAACGAGAAAAATGAATTGATCCCTCAAAGAACCATCACGGGATGGTGGATGTGCATAGATTATAGAAAACTAAATAAGGCTACAAGGAAAGATCATTTTCCATTGCCTTTCACCGATGAGATGTTAGAGCGATTGGCAAACCACTCTTTCTTTTGTTTTCTTGATGGATGGATTCGGGTATCACCAAATTCTAATCCATCCCAAAGAATCAAAGCAAAACCACTTTTACATGTCCATATGGAACTTATGCTTATAGAAGAATGTCTTTTGGGCTATGTAATGCATCAGCTTCTTTTCTGAAATGATTGAAGAGATTATGGAAGTTTTCATGGATGATTTTTCTATATATGGAAAAACTTTTGATAATTGTCTAGAAAAATTAGATAAGGTTTTGCAAAGATGTGAAGAAAAGCACTTAGTCCTTAATTGAAAAAATATTATTTTATGGTTAGAGAAGGAATAGTGCTTGGACACCTAGTGTCGAAAAGAGGAATTGAGGTAGACAAGGCTAAAATTGAAGTAATAAAACAACTACCTCCACTGTGAATGTAAAAGGGATAAGAAGTTTTCTTGGTCATCTTTGGTTTTTATCGTAGATTTATAAAAGATTTTTCACACATTGCTAGACCTCTCACTAGCTTGGTAGCCAAGGATGTTCCCTTTGAAGTTGATGATGCGTGCCTTAAAGCTTTTGAAACATTGAAGAGGGCACTCATCTCTCGCACCAATCATTCAACCCCGTGATTGGTCTTTTTTGTTTGAAATTATGTGTGATGCTAGTGACTATCTTTGTGGGGGCAGTGTTAGGGCAAACTAAAGATAAGAAGCATAATGCAATTGACTATGCTAGTAAAACTTTGACTGGACCTCAACTTAATTATGCTACCACCGATAGGGGACGGTGGCGACTCTCTGTAGGGGCGGTTTTGCCGGCCGCCCCCAATTCACCGTTCTTATAGTGGTGGGCTCAGTAGGGGTGGTTGGTGATGGAACCGCCCCTACGAAACGAGCCGCTCCTACGACCATTCTCGAAATTCACGTTTTTCAAAATTCGAAAAGAAATAGCAAAATATTTTTTTAATCGGCGAGGCCCCACTAGTCGACCACTCGCCCGCCCCGCCGAAGTCGCAAGTCGTGCATTTTTCACGTAAAATCGCGATGCTATGCGGCCGCGAGGGGTTCGAACCCGCGACCTCCCCTCGCGCGGAGCCTCCACCTCCACTACACTACACACTCACATGTGTGCATACCTCGTTCCGGATCCCCACATATTATACAAATGCGAGTGAAAATTGACTATTTGAGGCCTTAAACGGATTTAAATCAAAAAAGTGGTCAACTACAAAGTTTCATAACTTTTCAAGATCAACAATTTTCATTTAGGGTGTTTCTCCATCCGAGGTCGTTACTTAAATTTGAATTTCAAATTTGAGACATTTCAACGTAGGTTTTGCATGACAAGATGATTTCAAATAAAAAAGTGGTCAACTACAAAGTTTTATAACTTTTCAAGATCTGCAATTCTTATTTAGGAAGTTTTTCCATCCGAGGTCGATTAAAAATTCAAATTTCAAAATTTAGACATTCAAACCCTACATTTTGAGGCATCAAATAAAGTCAAATGAAAAAGTTGTTAACAATAAAGATTCATAACTTTTCGAGATCTACATCTTTTATTTAGGTTATTTTCCCATCCGAGATTATTTTAAAAAATTTAATTTTTAGTGCCCCATCTTAATATTCGGCGTCTAGCGTAGTAGGGCGCCTCAATATAGAGCCGCCCTGCTATTCGATTAGTAGGGGCGCCTCTATATTGACCCGCCCATGCTATTTGTAGGGGCGACTTAAATCAAAAACCGCTCCTACTAATCTATTAGTAGGGGCGGCTGCTCTGGTGGGGGAAGAAAAGACCACTGTAGGGGCTCTTTTAAATAGAGCCACCCCTACTCAAAAAATAGTGCGTTCTTATAGTGACTCTCTTTGTAGTAGTGTGTGCAACATGCTGTGGACACTGGAGAGCTCACCATCGTCCCGCTAGCGTATAGCGATCGATATGCGTGCATTGCATATGGCCGCCTTGTTGGTAATGGTACAGGTACAAGCTGCTATCACTTAGGTTAATTTCCTGCTGACCGGTGGTCTCCGCTGTGGCCTATGGCAGTCGTCGTCGCCGCGGGTCGCGGACAGGCCTCTGCCGACTGCCACCACACGACTGTCACAGGTGACAGGTGATTTCCTGGCGATTATTGACAACACTTGGCAGCTGGCATTCAAGATCAGACAATAATATTTTTAGTACAGTCCAAGTGCAGAGTACACTTGACAGTTGGCAGTTGGCATTCAAGTTCCTTGCAAGTTGCAGGGCAAGGCACTGATGGATGAACTGAACTGATAGCGCCCAACCAACCTTTCATGTGTCACACTGTCACATAAGAATCCACGCCACCAATTAATTAACGCCTTGACATAATTGTGATCCATTCTTTCCGTCCATGTTTCTATCACAGCATGGGTATGGTTATACTATCATTCAGCTTTACGACGACTTTATTCTAGAAGGGGACTCATAGCTACCACTGTACCGCAATGTAGTAGGAGGTTAATTACATGTGTGAACAGCGGCAGATCTCGTACGTTTTGCTAACCACTTGTAGACCTATCATCGTCCCTGCAGATATGTTCATCCTTGATTAGTGGCGTAGATAGAGCGAAACTTAAAGAGGTGCACTTAATTACCTTGTGTCTATATAAACTTATGTCATACTCCCTCCGTATAGGAAAAAGAAGTTGTTTAGGACAGCGATACGGTCTGCAAAGCACAACTTTAACTTATCTCTTTTCTATAAAAATAATTATTGGAAAGTTATATATGTATATATTTTTATGAAAGTAATTTGAAGACAAGTCTATTGATATGATTTTCACATTTCCAAACTCAGCAGCTTAAAAGTTATTCATGATTTATATTCCTAATGTTTAACCCAAACCTTTTCCAAAACGACTTCTTTTTCCTATATGGAGGGACTATATACGAGGTGCATATACAATGAATAGCGAATCTACATGCAAGCTGTGGGGCCACCTGGCCCTATAGTTTTTTCTAACTTGCTTTTAACCCTATTATAAAAATTACACTTATCTATGTTAATTGTAGTGATGAGCTTAAAATTAATAAGTTTGGCCCCACAGGTTCTGAATCCTGGATATGCCACTGTGCATATATGATGAAATTTTAGACATAATTACTGTGTTTTTCAATTTTAGAGGATGTGTTTGCACCCAGCAGCTATCATCTGGGAGCACGGTACTCATGCTGCTTGCTGTTGTGTACGTTTGCAGTGAACCAGAACTAGACCTGAGCATCTCGCGGGGCGGGCGAAAAAAAAAATGCTGCTACATTCAGGCCAAAAAAGTCCCGTCACGGCCATCCCATGGGTGTCCGGCCAGGCCCGGGCCTGGGTCAGCCGCTCGCCATTTTCCAATGAGAAAATAAATCAAAATAATAGTTCGGGCCAAGAAAAAATTTTATGGGCAGCGACACCTCTGCCCAAGCCCAATCCACTAAGTCCAGTGGGCGGGCTAAAACCTGGCTCGGGCTGGGCTGGCGGGCTGGTTCTGCTCAGGTCTAATCACCACCGGAGTGCAAGCATTGCCACTTGTATTTATTTGTTTTTGTGTAACTTTTTTATCTCGCTCTCGCCACCGCTCCTGGTGCTAAAATGCAGTAACAAAAACAGTACAAGATATTTCCTATCCGCTTTTGTCCGTTTTCACCCCTATTACAGTTTGTGAGCCACAATGGAGAACCGCGCTCTCAAGCGGAAGTGTGAAACCCTAGAGGGGGCCAATTAATTAGGCAAATTGTGTGATAGATGGTCAAACCCATATTACTCTAATAAACAACGACAAACTTATAGATCTGTAAACGAAGCATTTTGTCAAACATCGTTATAAGGCCTACAAAAATAGAGCTAACTGTCGTCTGTATGGTGTTAGTTTGTTATGCTTACTGCTTCCTCTATTCCAAGTTTTGGTTCATCTAGTTACATAGTTTTTCTACACACCTAAATATATATCGTGTCTAGATATAAAGTAGACATTACGTATCTAGTACAATATAGAATGGAGGGAGTACCTCTTATTTAACATATCGTGCCAAAACAACTGCAATTTGCAAAAAAGAAATGAAAAAAGAGATAACTGCTTATTTGGCCCTTTTTTTCTTGAACTTGCCTATTTGGCCTCGTAGTGAAAATTTCTTGCGTTTTTGGCCTTCTGTTAGATTTCTGGGATAAGCCCGTTAGGTCAAGCAGTCCACCCCACGTGAAATGACAGAAATGCCCTTACCTCCTTATCCTCACTTCCCCCGGACCCGAGCGCTCCTAGGCACCACCCACCCCGACGCCGCTCCGCCCGGACCGCCACCTCCCACCTCGCCCAGATAGAAAAAAAAAAAGATGAACGCACCGCCGCCCCAACCACCCCGACGCCGCCGGCGGCCAAGCCGGCCGGGGAGGAGGCCGCGCCGCCCCGCCACACGGAGATCCGCCGCCGGAGCTTCTTCTTCCCCAAGGCTGCGGCGGGCCGCCGCCAACGCCATGGAGGCCGCCCCCCGCCGTCGCCGGGCGCTGGCCGGCGGCGAGCCCCCGGCGAGATGGCATTTTCTTTGCTCCGACGAGGAGACGCCTGGTGGTGCGGCCGCCGCCCTGTGTGCGGGCAGCGCGCCCGCTGGGTCGGCCATCCGACGCCCCGTCCGTCCGTCCGTCGTCCGGCGCCCGGGCTCCCCGTCCCGACGGCCGGGCCCCCATTCCGGTGCCTAGAAGGAGACCACGGAGGAGCTCGACCCCCACAATTTGTCAAGGGTGAGTTCTCTGGTTTTTTGGTTCCTGAACCCCTACAGAAGTAGATGTATGCCATTCTAAATCCCTAATTTGAACTTGAATAACAGCATGGACGTGGATACTAGTTTCAAGATAGAGGTTAAATTGTTGGGCAACCGCAAGACACGTAGATCAGATTGCAAGTGTTGGTGTTTTGACATGGTTGTTGATTCGGACAAAGCAAATTTTATGGACCTTCACAACTCAGTGGTAGATAAGTACCCGCCTGCATATTTGGATGTAGCTCATTTTCAGTACTATGACGAAGAATTGAAATCATTCCTAGAAATAAAAACAGCTCAAGATTTGATGGCTATGTTTGAGAGACAATCGAAGAAAAAGTTCATCATAATTTTTGTTGTGTACCAAGGTCCTTCTGATCCATATGAGCCTGTCACAGAGTGGGAATTTGGTGATGAAGTCGAGCATCTTGGAGAGGATGGTAATGATGAGGAAGAGGATGGTAATGATGAGGATGATGATGATGAGTATCTTAGGAACCCAGAACCAGAGAATGAACATGTAGGTGTTGATGAGGAGGTTCTTTACCTTGACAATGTTCATCCCATGGCTCTTCAGGTGGTTCACAGGCCAGTTGAAAATGTGGATGAAGGTGCACATGAGAATGAGAATGAGGGTGAGGGTGAGGGTGAGGGTGAGGGTGAGGATGAGGGTGAGGGTGAGGGTGAGGAAGAGGTGGAATGCAATGAGCAAAGCTATGCTCCCAGTGTAGAACATGATGCTAAAATTCCACCAATGGAAGTAGGCTCTACTTATGCGAATATGTACACGTTCAAAGTGGCACTTAGTCAACATTGTTGACACCTGTTATAGCCTAATATTACTAGTCAACTAAACATGAAATAAGGGCTTAAAATGAATATCAACATAAGTCTAGGGGTCCAACTAACATATTTTCATGAGTTTTGGTATTTCATGACTTTGCAGGGATTGAACAGATAAAAGCAGATAAGAGCAGTGAGAAACCTAAGAGTTTGCATCCCATACGATGACAAGACTTGACCATGAGGCAACTCAATCCGAAAAGTGGACTAAAACATTCTAGAAGACACCAGAAGACACTAGGAGGAAGGAGAACACATTGTGACACAGAGTCCTAGCGATCGCCAGGCCAGTTACTGGCTATCGCCAGTGTCCTGAGCCCAAATCCAGCTCACTTTGGAGGTCGATTTCTAACCGACATTGAGGTTGTATCTACGCTATTGCTCAAGGTCGGTTTGATCCAAGGGTCATCGTTCATCGCCAAGGTCTATATAAGCCGACCCCCTGACCCCAGGGCAAAACCCTAATTCATTTCATTCATATCTCTTGACCTGTTGGTCATTGAGGTGTCCCAATGTGAGGACAACCTCTTCACTTGAGAATTAGGGCTAGACTCTCCAATGTAGTAGATTAGCAACTAGAGAGTTAGGGAGAGTGGAGCTGCGCTCCGGTTCTGGAGATGTCTACAGAGTTTGGTATGTCTTGTATCCTTTCTTTGTAAGACTCATGATTCATATATTTATCTTCTCTATTTACTTCCATGTCTTTCATATATGGTTAGTATAGTTGTTATACCATTGCATAGGATCTTCGCTCGCATCGAGTACTCTAGTTATAGACATAATTAGAGTAGTAATCAATAGTGTAGACATGGTGTCTAGACTAGAGATTACCTGAGATTGCACCCAACCCCACGGATAGTTTGTGGTAGCCCCGGGTGGTGACAGCCCTGACGGCCGACGTATTCCACCACGTTCGGGTTGGTGTTTGTAGCACCGTAGTCGGAGCTTCCTAGCCCCCTTCTCATCTCTTTCTGTGGCTAGTGTTCTGATGTCCCGAAGTGCTTTGGTGTGATTGCTATCATAGAACCTAAGTAATAGAGAAGAACATAGGAACCTAAATCTCTCCCGCTGTCCTCTCAACGTGCTACTACACATTTATCATAGGAATTCTCTAGTGTGTTATATTATTCATCACTCCTATCATTTATCATTTACCCCCTCACTTTAGTCTAGTGGATTGCTAAGTTAGTAGATACATGATTGTGACTTATTAGATTCTTTAGCCAACGCTTCCCTGTGGATACGATACTCTAGAATACTCATCCTAGGGAAAAGCTACAATGGTAGGTATTACGGCGCTTGCGGAATCCTTCATATTCTTTTAGCACTTAATAAATACCAACAAGCTTTTTGGCGCGGATTCTTGGGGAAGCAACCGGCCTAAAAATTCTAATAATGATCATGATGTCACGCTAATTTAGTGTATCACTAGCTTTAGTAGGATTACCCTTGTTATGTTGAGTTGTGGAATAAACAGGACAAAAGATGTCGTTGCGACCTTCCGACAAGATTCCACGAGAATAGAAAAGAAGAAAGATTGAAGAACCCAGGGTGCCTAATCATTCAAGATTCATCAACATGGAACCCTGCTATCTCAAGGTACATATTTAAATTCTAATCATGTATAGATTGGAGAAGAAGTCGCCGTCACAAGAATTCAATGCACACATCTCAAGTGACGTACATAGAAGCTGCACCTCATGGTAAGTATGATCAATAAAGGTGAGAAAGTCTTGCTCATGGACTATAAATTGATTGAGTAGTTATCATTTAATTTCTTACATTGCATTGCATATTTACTTGATCAACTCATGCATTCACTCCACTTAGTTTATATTTTTGCTTAGTAGATCCACTGCATGTTTAGTCCTTTGCATTCATCCATGTCATTTGCATCAAAAAAAAAAAAAAAAAAAATCCTCACCATGATCATGCTCTTTCGTCTCTATTTGAGTAAATCTACGTGATGCTTTCATGTTACCTTTGTTTGCTATAATATGCTAAGGTTTGGGAATATCTTCATACATCTCTTAAATGAAGCATGGTGCTTAGTTTAGGAGTGGTGATTTTACTTCCATTGGCTTTTAAATTAAGCGTGATGCTTAGGTTAAAATGCCTTCCTAAATCAAATTGGACGTGGTGTCTAGGTTGATTTTTGAACCAATAGTATGTTGTAGTAGATCTTTGGTATATTTGGTTGGACTAACCCTTGTAGAAAACTCTCAAATCCAAATCGGGAAAGTCAAGAGATGAACTTAGATCGGAGAGATGAAACAAGGCATATGATGAACTCCGACCTTATGCAAAAGACACGGCTCATTCATCATTGATGGAAGAATTGTAAGTATCAAATACCATTCACTACGTCTTTTTGCTACAAGTTACCTTTGCCTTGATCCATATGCTAGAGTGCGGCAGCAAACAAAAATGTGTTATAAGACATGATAATTAAAATCGTGCTAAGAGTAATCAAAGAACCATCTTTTCATTAGCATAGATGAGATCTTATGAACTTTGCACAACAACCCCTGCTTCAACCATGTTGTATATTCCCTCGGGTATGTGTCCACTAATATTTTGTAGGAAAGGATCTGTGCTATGTCTATTCAATGAAGAAGAGTGCCATACAACACGACCTAGAAAAGCTCTCACTTTCGAAGGAAGTGGATGGACAAAGCAACGAGGGTCATAAGAACATCAAAGACAGGTAAGTAAATATAAATCACATATCTATATACAACTTTTGTTTTATGTTCTAAAAAAAAAAAAATTTATATGAGCACATGAAGGATCATGCTAAAAAACAAAAAACACAACAACAACATGTTCCTAGGACAGGTTCCCTTCAGGTATTCTTGGTCACTAACCTTGCGGGAACAAAGGATGAACAACGTCTAAGGACATGGTGATTGCAACACACGATTAGGGATGGTTCAGCATTCACACTTAAAGTGTCGAGTGACGGGAAGGCTCAAGCATGGGGGGAGGAAGGTCGACTCCTCTAAAGATCATCCGACATTACTCCTCCTCTTCTCAAGCTCCCGTCACTCTGACATGCTGGTTTGCAATCTCTCTACTCACTATCACTTTGTCTATCTAAGTTTGAATGGTTAGTAAATGTCGTATATCAAAATCAAACTTAAGATATAATAAAATTTACCACTAGAGAAAAAGTAATAGTGAGCAAATGCTAATTAAAATATCCAACCAAAACTTTTTCTAGCATAGAAGCAACCTTTAGCTCCGTGACAATTCTACCCTTGTTTACAATTACTTGTATATTCCTTCGGGTATATGTTGTCAACTAATACTTTGTAAGAATAAAACCATGAGAGGAGCTAAATGTAAAGAACAAGAAAGAAAGTATGATGCAAGAGATAAGTGAGGAGCAAGATACACAAGAGGCTAAAGAAGGAAAGCTTCGAGCAGAAGAAAAGGACCACCACATGGTGTTACGGTGCTGTCACATTCCAATAATAAGTTAATATCTTGAGGTAAGTTGTCATTACTTAAGCTTTACCTAAAGTATGGCTTGTTCATAAATAAAGAATAAAACATGTTAGAGAAACAACTTTGCCTGACCCAACTTCATTAGCTCAACATGTTTTGTTTCTTTAGTTGTTCCTATCACCACTCTCTTGATCTCATAGTCCTGATCAAGTAAGCTAAAATGTTGCGCACTTTGCTTTGGAAAAAGATAGTCGAAAGTTTTAACTGCAACAATCATGCTTCTGATCTTGTCACCCAAGTTAGGTTTAAGCAAAGCATATAAGAGTCGACTCTATCTTGTTTATTGTGTCTATGGTTAGAGAAGAATGAATGAAGTTTGGTTCTGTTGGTGTTTTCCCACCAACAGAGCCCATGCACTTGATCTCTATCTTGACTTTGCAAGCAGGACACACTTTGAGCAAAAAGGTGGAGAAGTCTATCAGTCTCTCCAAAATTCAACAAGTGAATGTCTTACAAGCATGCACACTAAACAAGACGCCGCCTACGCTTCACTCCAACTCATAAGACTAACAAAGAACGTGGGTGACGGCATCCTTCACCATCTCAAGGAGCACGATTTGTCAAGATCGGATAATACACTCCAGGAAACGACAAGGTAAGAAGTCTCGTTCGAGAGGACTTAAAACATTGAACCCTCGCCCGAAAGGTAAGATCGGTAGTTATCTATATTTAATGCATAGAATATTTACCTCCTTGCATTGCATAATTATTTTCCTTTAGCATATTTACATTATAGCACTAGCCTTGCATTAGAAAAGAAAATAAATATTTGTTTGTTGCATATACTTTGAAAAGCTCTAAGCCCCATGTGAGTAATTTTGTGGTACGTAACAACCCACAAGGATATTTATTGTGGTGGCATAAAAATAAAATAAATATGCATGCATCATCATCCTTATTTGCATAAAAAATATAAAAAAAATTAATGTTCTTTGAACTATTGTCTTAAAGGAATAATCATAATCATTGGCAACAAAAAGCTAAGTGGCTAAAGACCACTAACACTTAACTAGTTCCACTAGCTTTGTTGTTTATTTGAGTTCAGCAGAATTCAAGGAAGAGAGACATGATAGGATGACACCATCGTCGTTGTCTACCTCTACTTCCACATCATCATCAAAGACTATGTCAACATCCAGCTTGGGGGTGGGCAACCCCCATGTATCCAGATGAGTATCCCACTATCTTATTTAATATTAGCTAGATTTGTTTGTTTTTGAAAGAAATAAAAAGATGCATAACTAAGGAAACCAAATAAATAGAGTCTATCTAGTCTTTATTAAAGAGTCTTTATTAGAGTGTGAGAATAAAATAAACTCTGAAGATAATCTCTAAACATGGAGATGATGAATAGTTGCTCTGTCGTAATTCCTTTCAAGTACCTACCTTTCAAGCTTAATTTCTCTCGAGTTTTTAATGCAACTGCTTTGACTTGAGATTTGCTCTGAACCTAAAACCTATGGGTAGCAAATGCTTGCTCTGAAGTCTAGGTGATTGATGGATATGATATATGAGAGTCTGAGCTGCTATTTATCTTACTCCTAGTGATACTAGATTTTTGGAGATTTATCTTTTAAAAATTAAAGTGCACATGATAAGTTCCTGTATGACAGAGTGTTGAACCTCCTACCACAGCCATATATACATGCTCCCTAGATTAGGAAAACCCTTTGACATATATATAGGCTGCTTGCTTTGCATTGAGTTTGTTCAATCTTTGTCGACCCTTAGAAACTTGTGATGCTGATCATTCACACTCCACTCCACTACACTCTATTCCACTCCACTCTTTCTCACTTGCATTTATGCTACTTCTACCCTAGAAGTACGCATCCACAAAGCATCCACCAAATATCCACCAAAAAAGTTCTACTCCTACTCTGGGAGAGAGCATCCAAAAAATATTCCCTACATCTATCCACTTAGCCAATATCTTACAAAGCTTCATTACTCTTGTCTACCTCTCAAAAGTTTATCGCAAAAGAGACTTGGGTTGTATTGAAAAAAAAGAAGAAAGAGAAAAGTAGAAAAAAAGTGAATAAAGGAGAGTTAAAAAATGGACAAGTGTCCGCAATAAAAACAATGGGTACTTAGATGCCCGCCTCTCCATGAAAAAAAAAGAGAAAGAAAGAAAAAGAGAATACAACCCAGGTTCTCATAAATATTTCAAGATTCTAAAGAGAGATGATTCTTCAAGGAGCAAAAGTAGAATTAGGCTTTCCCCTCATTGCATTCATTGCACTCACACCTACCATCATTTCATCACACATGCATCACTTGATCAGTATGACTCGTGACTTTGGATCCATTGCTTGAACTTACAATACATGCTTAGTAAGTAGATGTAGTTTTCTCCCACCTATGAGCTCCACATATAAGCTTTAGATATAGGGTGAGAGAGAAGAAGGCATAATGTCCTACTGCCTTATTCCAAAAATACCACATATGATGAGAGAAAGGCAACACAACATTATTGCCTAAGTGAGGATCCACAAATACCACAAATAAGAGACTTGAGAGGGTCATACAAAAGGAACTTTGAGTTTTATTTCGAAAACTTGCAAAAACTCTAGAATGAAGGTTGAACGAAGAGTTTGAGACATGGTGATTGACTTGATTGTTCTATCTTTCAATTGCCCAAGATCCTAAGAAAAGGCTATAAGCTCCATGGTTAAAGGTAATATGGGTAAGTTGAAAGTTGAAAAAGTTTTTTTTCTAACATAGAGGAGAAATTTTGTTAGAAAGCATGTGTACTTTTGAGGCGTGAAAGCGTTGTAGCAACTTCTGATCCATTGCTGAGTTTGGCTTTGCTAGGGACTAGCAAAGGGTAAGCTTGGGGGAGCTTGTTGACACCTGTTATAGCCTAATATTACTAGTCAACTAAACATGAAATAAGGGCTTAAAATGAATATCAACATAAGTCTAGGGGTCCAACTAACATATTTCTACGAGTTTTGGTATTTCATGACTTTGCAGGGATTGAACAGATAAAAGCAGATAAGAGCAGTGAGAAACCTAAGAGTTTGCATCCCATACGATGACAAGACTTGACCATGAGGCAACTCAATCCGAAAAGTGGACTAAAACATTCTAGAAGATACCAGAAGACACCAAGGATAAGGAGAACTCATTGTGACACAGAGTCCTAGCGATCGCCAGGCCTGTTACTGGCGATCGCCAGTGTCCTGAGCCCAAATCCAGCCCACTTTGGAGGTCGATTTCTAACCGACATTGAGGTTGTATCTACGCTGTAGCTCAAGGTCGGTTTGATCCAAGGGTCATCGTTCATCGCCAAGGTCTATATAAGCAGACCCCCTGACCCCAGGGCAAAACCCTAATTCATTCCATTCATATCTCTTGACCTGTTGGTCATTGAGGTGTCCCAATGTGAGGACAACCTCTTCACTAGAGAATTAGGGCTAGACTCTCCAATGTAGTAGATTAGCAACTAGAGAGTTAGGGAGAGTGGAGCTGCGCTCCGGTTCTGGAGATGTCTACAGAGTTTGGTATGTCTTGTATCCTTTCTTTGTAAGATTCATGATTCATATATTTATCTTCTCTATTTACTTCCATGTCTTTCATATATGGTTAGTATAGTTGTTATATCATTGCATAGGATCTTCGCTCGCATCGAGTACTCTAGTTATAGACATAATTAGAGTAGTAATCAATAGTGTAGGCATGGTGTCTAGACTAGAGATTACCTAAGATTGCACCCAACCCCACGGATAGTTTGTGGTAGTGGTGGTGGTGACCACGACGGCCGACGTATTCTACCACGTTCAGGTTGGTGTTTGTAGGACTGTAGTCGGAGCTTCCTAACCCCCTTCTCATCTCTTTCTATGGCTAGTGTTCTGATGTCCCGAAGTGCTTTGGTGTGATTGCTATCATAGAACCTAAGTAATAGAGAAGAACATAGAAACCTAAATCTCTCCCGCTGTCCTCTAAACGTGCTACTACACATTTATCATAGGAATTCTCTAGTGTGTTATATTATTCATCACTCCTATCATTTATCATTTACTCCATCACTTTAGTCTAGTGGTTTGCTAAGTTAGTAGATACATGATTGTGACTTATTAGATTCTTTAGCCAACGCTTCCCTGTGGATACGATACTCTAGAATACTCATCCTAGGGAAAAGCTACAATGGTAGGTATTCTGTGCGCTTGCGGAATCCTTCATATTCTTTTAGCACTTAATAAATACCAACAAACATGCAATCAAAAACCACTTTGAGTTCGATCTTACAAAGAGTGGACCGAAGATGTACAGGGCACATTGTTCAATGAAGGACAAAGAGAAATGTTCGTGGTGGATATTTGCTTCTACAACTAAGGATGACACCACTGTAATGATAAGTCCTACATCTTCTCTAATTATTTCTACAACTAATTGTTTCTACTTGGTCACTAATTGTTTCTCTTTGGTTAGGTCAAAAGGAACCCTTGTGCTCATATGTGCTCTAGCCAAAGACTATCAAAGAAGGCGAAAAATGCAACAAGATTTCGGATATGTGAAAATGTGAAGGACTTCCTCATAGTGGATGCAACTTTGGGTGCAACGGAATTGGTGACGAAATTGAAAGAACACCATGGGGTGACTGTACCATACAATAGAGTGTTTAAAGGTAAGAGATTAGCACTGAAACACCTTTATGGTGACTGGGATGCCAGCTTTGATAATCTGTTCAAGTTTAAAGCCCAAGTTGAGAAATGTTGCCCTGGTAGCTTAGTCATTATTGACCATCACACAGTAGATGACAAGATCAGATTTAAAAGATTTTTTTTTAGCATTCAAGCCATGGATAGATAGGTTCCTTGCTGCTTGTAGGCCATACCTTGCAATAGACAGTACATTCTTGATAGGTAGGTACAAAGGGCAATTGGCCAGTGCAATTGCTGTTGATGGGCATAAGTGGTTGTATCCTGTTTGCTTTGGAATTTTTGATTCAGAAACTTCTGAGAACTGGGAATGGTTCATGACTATGCTTAGAGAGGCCATTGGATCACCAAGAGGCTTAGCCATATGCACCGATCTTTGGAATGAAAGTGATGCGAGGGGGGGTGGGTAAGGTATTTCCATTTGTTGAACATAGAGAATGCATGTACCACTTGGTGACAAACTTCAAGAAACGGTATCATGGTAAAGTGTTTGATGACCATCTATGGGCAGCAGCTTACTCATGGAACATGTATTTGTTTGGAAAACATTGGAATGCTATGGCCTGTGCAAAGCCAGCTACAACAGATTGGCTAAGTAGCACACACAAAAAATTATGGTCAAGGAGCCATTTCAAAACCATTTGTAAGGTAGACTATGTCACAAACAACCTTGTAGAAAGCTTTAACAACTGGATCAAGCCTCACAAGTCCATGAACTTGGATGATTTCATGGACAAGCTCAGACAAATGGTCATGTCCAAGTGGAACAAAAGAAGAAAAGTAGGGAAGAAACTTGAGGGCTTGATTCTACCCCACATCATTGAACAATTGAATAAGGAAAGTAAAGAGGGAAACTTTGAAGTTGAAGAATGCTCAGAGGAGATAGTTGAAGTTACTGTTGATGCATCAATAGAGAGTTATGTTGACTTGTATTACTCGGTTGAGAAATTTAGACTTGCATATAGTCAGCTCATTCTAGCTATGCCAAACAAGTCTCAGTGGCCTGAATCGAACCATGGATTTTTCATGCACCCACCTCTAATGACATCAGTAGCTGGTAGGCCTAAAACTGAACGACACAAGGGTACAAGTGACAAAAAGAGAAAAGGACAGCACCAGTGCGCCATTTGCTTGGACTACGGTCATCATTGGCGGACTTGAAGATATTGAAGCTATGAAAACCATCAAGTAATAATTTGTGTACTCATTTGATCCAATTAATTTTTTTCCTTTGTAAATACATGTTATTCATTTGATTCATTCTTATTTCAGGGCAGCACAAAAGAAGAGGGCAAGGAGCACAAAATGTGCCCAAAGTTCCATTATGCCTTTGGAGGAAGAAGCACCATCGGCAACCATGACATTTCCCTCCATTGGTGATGATTGTACACCTGAAACCTCGAAAAGGTATTCCATATATTGCTGCAATCTCTCTACCCACATCTTGCTTTGAATCTAAAAAAAAAATTATTCTTTATTTACAGCCACAACCTCCTGGAGGCTTCAAGTAAGAAAAAGGGAAACAAGACCAACTCTACCTCTGGAGGTTCCAAATTGTATGTTTACTAATTCTAGACTCAAGTTACATTCATCCAATTTTTTGACTCTTATCGAAACTATTGTCAATGTATATGATTGCCTATATGATTTGTAGGTCAAGAAGTGGGTCAAATGAGCCCGAAGCACAAACCGTCGCTCGTATTGAAGATCGACTTGCTCAAGTCAAAAAAGAAATGGCCAGCCAACAACAAAAAGCTAGGCGTTCCAAAGAAGAAGAAAACGGTACACAATCCGAAGGTGCCAGCTGACAGCCCATCAATGGGTACAAGAAGTAAGAAGAGCGTACCTAGCAGCCCTGCCATGAGCACGCGAAGCAAAAGGCGGCTGAGCCTTAGATTTGACATATATTCGCTCTCTGTGAGACTAAAACTATCGTGATATGTGAACATATTGTGTCATCTTATTTATGTGAGACTAGAACTATAGTGGATTTGTGGACATATATGTGGCTGTGTGGTTGACTTTAAATATATATGTGGCTGTATGGTTGACTTTAAATATATATGTGGCTATGTGGTTGAAATATATGTGCTTATAAGCTTCAAATATATATTTATATTACATACTGAATTTATATATGCTTAAAATGTTTATATATCCACTCAAAATATACCATAAACAAATAAAACTTTGTTTTTTTATTTTTTTCATCCACGGGTAAAATGGTCTTTTTAGGTGTCACTTGACACCGTTACCTTGCTGAAACTAACAGAAGGCCAAAGGAGCAAGGAAGTTTCATTTGGAGGCCAAATAGACAAGTTCGAAAAAAAAAAAAAGAGACAGAAAAGCAACATGAAATTTTTCTAGGACCAAATAAGCAATTGTCCCATGAAAAAAACCTCAGAGTTGGGAGTCAAATTCTCTATTTCCGCAGCATACTTTTTTTTAGTAGTATATACCCCAACCTATTAGTAGCTTGTAATAGTTGGCCCATGTGTGGTCCATGTGCGGTCGTGCTTGGTGAATTTATTAGTACCATCTTATAATTTAGGAGGGTGAAAGCTTATAATTCTTGTCGTTCCAAACGTAACATCTTGTCGTTCATCAATTTTTATCTCAAATGAATCATTTTCTAGATCATGCCATAAGGTTATGTATTGCTTAGACCCCCACAGGCAATTCTCAGCTATGAAATCAATCAACTGTAGCCGCCCAAAGTTATGTATGTCATTAGTAGCTTTAGTTGGCAAAGTTTTACCCTGCAGCCATGACTTTGGAGCATTGTCTGGCAAGCTTAAAAAGATCGAATTCTAACAAACCGTATACCAATGTGATTTGGCCTACAAACCACAGCAAGTAGCATGCTGTTAGCTTATCCGTCTCAAACCATCAACAATGCACTCTGGCAACAAAAGAACAGTACCCTGATGTGTCCTAAGCGCCGTGTGCTGAGCAGGATATCAGTAAGGCATGGGGCTCTCCACGTGCGCCCCTGCAGCCACACACCTGGGTGCCCAGAGGAAGAAGATGACCTATGGGCAGGCGCTGGGACCTACAGGCGGACACCGCCGGTGACCTCTGCGGCAGGGCGTCGCTGCCGCCGCCCCGCCCGGCCCACGCGCACGCCGACCCACGGGCGGGCGCCCGGGGCTCCCCGCGCTGGAGGAAGGCCGCACCCGCACCTCGGAGCTGCGGCTGGTTGGCAGCCCCCGTGCCCGCACCACTGGAAGCAGCCCCTCCCCATGCCCGCACCCTTGAGCCGCAGCCTCCCCTTTAGAGCTTCTGTAGCTGCCGTCGGATACCCGCGCCGAGCAGCCCACACCCGATGCAGATGCAGCTATGACGCCCGTGCTTCAGTTTGGGATGAGGAGATAAGGATAAGGGGCACTATGGTCATTTCGGCTTTGTTTTTTAGATTTGGATGAGGGGCACAAAGTCCAAAGAATAGGGGCAAAATCGTAATTGGTTTACTGGACAAGGGTAAGAACACATTTTTTTTTTTCCCAAATAATAATCCATCTTGATGCTTAATTAAATTTGGCCCATCACCCATGTCACGGTAGGCAAAGCACTGGGCCTAGGCTTTCTATTTATTTCTCTTTTTTGAAACAAAAATTATGGACAAAGGCTAAATTGGCAACATGTGTGTTGGACGCCTTAATGCACGGAGAAACCAATATGTTTAGAACAAGAATTTCTTAAGAATTGTGCACAAATTTCTTAAGAATTGTGGAGAAATTTCATAAGAACCAGTTCAATTTTACAGGAAAAATATAAGAACCGGAAAACTTTCCTATGTTCCAAACGTGCCCTAAACCTGCACAACAGGACACCATCGGAGCTAAACATGAGTTTCTTTTTGCTAGTGGATCGGAGCTAACTGTCCCAGAAGGCTTTTAATTGCGGAGAAACTTCTGATTGGACCTACAGTTACCTGTCATTTATAGTACCCATTTTCTAGGAATTGCAGAGAAACTTAGACCGAGAAAGATGGTATCCCTTGGTAGATTGTTTGGCCCTGTTCGCTTGGCTTATCACCCGGCCCGGTCAGTGATATTTTCTCTCACAAAGATCGGCCAGCCCGGCGGCCCAAAGAGTATTTTCTCTCACAAAGCATCGGCCCGGCCCGGTCGGCCCGGCCGAACAGGGCTCTTTGACCTCAATGCGTAAGAAATAACCGAGAGGACCCAAATCAGACATTTGAAATTCAGCACTAAGTTGTTGCTTTAAATGAGAAATATGATCTTCATCAACACCCGTAATCAACATATCATCAACGTAGAGAAGAAGCAAAATGCGACCACGCGGTTGCAAATGAACAAAGAAAGTTGCATCATGATCACTAGCTAAAAAACCAGCGGGCCGTATCACAGATACAAAACGCTGATGCCAAGCATGAGGAGCCTGTTTAAGGCCATATAAAGCACGACAAAGATGACAAACATACACCGGAGGATCAACAACACCTGGGGTGGTTGCATATAAACTTCTTCAGTCAAATCACCATGAAGAAAAGTGTTCACTACAAGAAATTCACATTTCACTTTTGTCATAGTACATGCAATTTATGTCATAGATCTCATTTTATGACACACCGGTGGCGTAAATCATAATGTAAAAAAGCATACATCATAAAATTGATTTATGACAACAGTTTATTTGCATGTCATGCACAATGTCACGCCATGCCATGTAGGTTGCTGACATGGCACTGACGTGACAAATATCATAAAATTGAAATACAGCCTGTTAAGGCCCATCTGGTCGGCAAGGCCCATGTGGTAGGCAGGCTTATAGCAGGCCAAGAAAAAAGCAGCCCACTTATTTAATGCATTTAGCTTTTTAGTATTTTTATATTCAGCCCATTTTATTCAGTCACAATTAGCCCACATGATTTTTTTTCTGGCCCATTTTTCTGTAAGCCCATTCGCAGGCCCATACAATTAGAGATTACACAGGCCAACCATACATACATCTTCAAATAAATATATTACACATTTACATTCATTACAAAATCAACATTCGTGATGATATCACAGGTCCTGAACACATACATGCTACTATTTGGAAATACCAGGAACTTTACAAACTTTCATTGATTTACATAAAGCATGAATTTGACAATACTGCTTAAAGTTGATATCAACGTAGAACGGGAGATTGTACCACTGGTTGCCTCCGGATGCTGGAAGAGTGAGAAAAATACCACCGAAGCACTGCAATATCAAATTGAAATTAATGATCAAGAATAGCAGCAACATTTAGAAGACCACACGTATTTTTCTATGTATTTGAAATTTATAGTGGTTTAGCTCAAATATAATAGTGCAGCTAACTTGGTTGGTTTTCTACTTAAATTTAGTTACCCCTCATGTCAAGAGACTAGTGGGTTCTTTCTGGTGTTGAGATGCTATGAGCTTGTCGATGGACTTCAGAGGTATGGCTTCATGTTCAGTGGGTAATGGACCCACGATGAGGTTTTGGGATGATACGTGGAACTTGGGGCTTCTCAAAATAGAATTCCCACAGCTTTACTCTTTCGCCAAGGATCAGAATGTATTACTTGCTCCCTTTACAGCTCAAAGTATCACTAATAACTTCGTGTTATTACCCCTCTCTATGATTCCTTCGGAGCAGTTAGTTGTTATTCCTAGCATTTTGGACATGATCCAGCTACAGAATCTGGAACCAGATCAATGCACGGTGCTATATTTGTGGGTTTTCCTTTTCTTGCAAACAAGCCTAGTCTACTATCTTTTTTTTTTTTTGGAAACGGGAACTTTTATTAATTTCAAGAGGTTACATCAAGGTGATACAACGACTTGAAACATTCCCGGCCTCTGCCTAGGGGCACATAGCCTATGAGAGTTTGAAAGAGCCACACACACTAATGACTGTCAATCCTAAGACTAGACCGTCACCCATGCGCCTGGGAAAAAAAATTCCTTGACCACTCACTCCAAGAACCGAGATGCCACCACAAGCACCTCGTAGGAAGTAGGCCGTTGAAGGATAGCCCACGAGCGGAGCCAGTGTGTGATCGAGTAGAGTACCTGCAAAAAGAAAGATCGTTTGTTTTCAAAAACAACTGCATTTTTGCATAGCTAGACGGACCAACACAAGGCTGCCGCGCCAACAAGAACAAGTGATTTAAACTATTTTGGTATCCCATTCAGCCATCCCCCAAACATATTAGTTATACTAGTTGGCTTCCTTAGGCCCCGTCGCGTGTACCATGGCCCAGACCATCCTCGTGAAACGACAATCAAGGAACAGATGTTGTATCGACTCATTTTCCTGACAGAAGCAGCACTGTTGAGATCCTTGCCAGTTTTGTTTTGCCAGGTTATCCTTAGTGAGGACAACGCCTCGCCTGAGATACCAAAGGAAGATTTTGATTTTGAGGGGTATTTTTAATTTCCATAACCGCTTGTTGAAGTTGGGTATGTTTTGATTGATTAGCCCCCGATAGTGTGATTTAACCGAAAAGACACCCTTGTGGTCAAGGTCCCACTTGAACTCATCATCCTCATGGCTAAGGTTGATTGGTGCAAGGCGATAGACCAGATTATTCCACATCGCTAAGTTATTGCCAATAAGATCTCTACGCTAGGATAGATCGGGTGTTGGTGAAGCAAGCACCTCCACCACCGTATCTTGTTTTTTTCTAGCAATGTTATAAAGTTGTGGGTATTGTTGTTGTAGAGACCTATTGCCTAGCCACGTGTCTTCCCAAAATCTTATCTGTGACCCATTCTTTATGACGAATGTTCTGAATCTAAGGAAATCCCTTCTAACTTTCATCAGGCTTGCCCGAAATGATGATCCAGCTTTTCATTTGGACTTGCACGGAGGCTTGGTCCCTAGATACTTGTTGTGGAGGATCTGTTGCCATGTATCGTCCGTTGTCAACAGTCGATAGAGCCATTTGCTAAGCAAGGTGATATTTTTGAGTTCTAGATTTTGTATCCCTAAACCCCCCTATTCTTTGGGTTGGCAAAGGATATCCCACTTTGCTAGGTGGTATTTCTTTTTGTGCTCGTCACTCTGCCAGAAGAAGCGTGATCGAAAGTAATCCAACTTTTTACAGATTCCTTTTGGAATCTCAAAGAAGGACATCATGTACATTGGTAGGTTGCTAAGAACAGAGTTCATCAAGGTTAGCCGGCCCCCAGTGGAGAGGTTTTTACCTTTCCAGCTACTGAGGTGTTTGTCAAACCGTTCTTGTATCTTCAGCCAATCCGAGTTTGACAGTCTTCGATAATGGATTGGAATACCTAAGTATCGGATTGGGAAATTACCAGTATTGCATCCAAACAGCTCCCTGTACTAATTTCCGAATTCCTATGCCTCACCAAAGCAGAAGATCTCACTTTCATTGAAATTAATTTTCAGCCCTGATATCTGCTCGAAAGCACAAAGAATTAACTTCATGTTATGAGCATGCTCTAGGTTGTGTTCCAAAAAGAGGATAGTATCGTTCGCATATTGTAGGATTGAAAGTCCGTCCTCGACTAGGTGTGTCACAACCACACTCAGCTGATCCTCAGCTTTTGCTCTGTTTATGAATAGTGTGAGCATGTCGGCTACTAAGTTAAAGAGAATGGGTGACAGTGGGTCTCCTTGTCGAAGTCCTTTTTTTGTTTGGAAGTAAGGTCCAACTTCATCATTGACATTAATCGCTATGCTCCCGCCTGATATGAAGGACTGAATCCACCCAATCCACTTTGGTGAAAAACCCTTCATCCTAAGCATTTGCTTTAGGAAGCCCCAGCGTACTTTGTCATACGGCTTTTCAAAATATGTCTTAAGGATTACTCTGCTCTGGTTTTTGCGATGCAATTCATGAACGGTTTCATGGAGGATAACCACTCCTTTGAGAATGTTATGTCCTCTTAGAAATGTTGTTTGCGTAGGGCTAATCAAATGCTCCGCGACCGAGTTTATGCGTATAGTCGCTACCTTTGTGAAGATTTTGAAGCTTACATTAAGTAAACAGATGGGTCTATATTGTTGAATTTTATTGGCATTTTGAGTCTTGGGTAACAGCGTGATTACTCTGAAGTTCAAACTGAACACTGGGAGGTCTCCGCTGTGCAACTCATGGAACATTTGCATCATGTCCCCTTTAATGACATCCTAGAAGTGCTGATAAAACTCAGCTGGGAAGCCATCTGGTCCAGGTGCTTTATTATGTTCCATGTCAAAAATGGCTTCTCGAACCTCATTTTTAGTAAATGGTGCCGTGAGAAGTTCATTTTCCAGGTGGCTGACTTGAGGGATATCATTTGTTCTAGACTCATCAAAGAAGAAGGTATTATCTTTCGAGGGGCCGAAGAGTTCTTTGTAGAATTGGGTTATATAGGTTATGTGGTTACTTTGTCCCTCTACCTTGCCTCCATCATGCTCCAGGGAGAAGATACATTTCTTACGATGTTTGGCATTTGCAACCATCTGAAAGTATCTCATGTTGGAATCACCTAGGAGGACATCATTAGCTTTTGCCCGCTAATAAAACTTGAGCTCTTCCTCGCATAGGAGTTTGCTCAGGCTATCACGCGCGGCTTCAAGCTGTTCCCTTTCTACTTCTATGAGAGTTCTAGTTTCTGCTACAGTATCTAAGGCTGTCACCATCGCTTGGAGGTTTTGTTTTTCAATCTTATACTCTTCGTGTTGGTTACCAGCCCATCCTCTTAGATGCTTACATAGGGACCCTATTTTTTGGTTCCACCGTTGTACTGTGTTCTGGCCATGAACTGGTTTGTTCCATATTTCCACGACGCGGTCCCAAAAATCCTCGTGGGTAGCGAACTCAGTTCCATCTTGAACTGCTTGGTGATCCCCTTATAGGAAGGTTCACCTGTGTCTAACAGTAGTGGTGCGTGATCTGATACACCCCTGTCCAGTGCGTGTACCGTCACCAATGGATACTTGAATTCCCATTCCATGGCCATTAACACTCTGTTGAGTATTTCATAGGCCGGATCTGGTAGAGAGTTTGCCTAGGTAAATTGACGACCTATCAAATCAATCTCCCGAAGATCGAAGCTATCAATAACTGCATTGAACAGGAATGGCCAGCGAGGGTTAAAATTGTTTTTTTTTCTCTTTGCTGTGCCTCATTATATTAAAATCCCCCCGATTAAAGTTGGCAATGGATTCTGTTGGCACGTTCATACGAGCTCAGTCAAGAAAGCTGATTTGAATTCATCTTGTGCTGGGCCATACACCGCCATCAGCATCAATTTGAAGTCATCATTTTTATTGTGGAGATGGAATTTTATAAAAAACTCTCCTTCCACAATTATGGATAAATCTAATACTAAGGCATTGATTCCCAATAGTATGCCGTCGGAGCATCCCCTAGGGGGGAGACAGTGCCAAATGAAGTCCGCACCACCAGAGAGGCGATTCAGATTCACTTTGGACATGTCCTTTTTCCTGGTTTCCATAATGGCCACGAAGTCGAGTTGGTGTTCCTTGATTGCTTCTGATATGTAGCGATATTTTGCCAAGTCTAAAAGACCTCTGCTATTCCAGTAGAATCATTTCATGGGGAAACACTTTTATATCGCTTTCCAGACTATCTACGGGCTTTCACTTTTATAACTGATGCTTTTGATTTGTGCACGGAAGCCTTTAGATCACATATCCATGTGGTCATGTCCGAGTCATTATAATCAACATCAGTTATTTCCTTGACCAAGTGGGATTTGAATGCTTCATCATGTGAGGCGTCTTCCTCGTCACTTGGATCAAAAGGGTTTGTTTCTATCTCCTCCCTACTTGGCCCATTTCTATGTGCTTGTACCACTGCTCCATCTATCTCTATTCTTTTGAGTGCATTGTAAGAGACGTGAATCACATTACTGTTATCCCCCAGAAAGACGCCAATAGCATTTAGTTTGTTGTTGTAGGTTTCTTCCGTTAACTTGTTAAATAACAGAGGTGAAGTGTTACCTGCATGGGAGTGTGCCCTTGGACTCTTGCTTGTAGTTGCAGCCAGGCCATTCAAGTTCTTGGTGGTAGCATGCTTCATTGCTTTGTCCATTATTAGCTCATTAGATACAACAATACCATCTGCATTATACGAGTTATTAGCGCAGGCGCTTCTACGTTTGCCATCCACAAAAATAGATCCCGTTTCAGAGAGAAATGGATTACCAAATGGAGAGATGGCAGCGGACGACATCCTTTGCTCTGTCCTTGAAGTCCACGGTGACACCGGAGGGAGCTCGTGTTGGTATTTCTTAGCGTCGGCAGAAAAGTCCACAAGCGCACGGAATTACCGTTGTAGCATTTCACCCGGTGGTATTCAAGGTATCGTATTTCCACAAGGAACGAAAGTATCTCTTCTAGCTAATTCATCCAAGGACAACACAAAGATAGCTGATAAGGGTAGAGAAGGATTCCTATGGCCTTGGGTCTAAGGATAGATAAACTCCACTCAACTTGCTTGCTTCAGGCACTGTCTTATACCTGGTCTGTCAGGTACCTCCAGCTTACAGCTCTACGCCATACACGAGACGTGGGGGATTACAAGGGACGGACAGGGCTGTCACCACCTGCCGCCTACCACCTCGTCTGTCCGTGTACGAGGCAAATGAAGGTAGCCTCGACCTAGACACCACGTCTAAGCTTTGACTACTACTCTAGCATGATATCAAGGGTGACCCGACGGGCGAGGCCCTTCAACTAGAGCATCCGCCACAAGGACGAATGATGAACCTGTAAACAAGTAAGAACAAAGCTTAGCTAATACAAAGACTTAATAACCAAAGGAAACACGAACACTTACAATGATACCCATTGTGGTACAAAGCCGATGTTCGTCGAGGTACAAGTTGGGGAGACACTGACAAGTCCGGCGCTTCCCTGAGCTCTTCCTCACATCTCTCCCAAGGACTATACTAGAGCTAGCTACTAGGGCCTAAGCCCATGTAGTGGAAATGCTCTTGCTCAAGTGTGTAATGTGCTCTTCTCTTGTGTGTGTTGTCTTTGTATGAGGGGGAGAGCATCTCCTTTTATAGGTAGAGAAGAGGGGGCTCTTTGGAAGATTGCCTCCCTACATGCAAACAAACCACCTTCTACCTTCACTAAATCAGGCATGCACCCCCGGAGCCGCCTTGGCAACATCGGCTGGAGGCCACACGCGAAAGATGGGGCCGAACGGGCCTGCTGGGGGTCTGCTGGACCAGGGCTCCGGTCGGACCGTGGCGAGCTCTGTTGGGCCTCAAATTTTGTGGGCTCGTAGGCTTGATTGTTAGCTTTTTGAAAAGTCCTAGGCAATGCAAAACGGACTCCAAATGAGGGAGTTATGCCCAACATACTCTAGGCTGCTCCTGCAGTCCAAACTGGACCCAAACTCGATTTGGGCCTTCACTTCTTGGGCTCTGATGGGCTTAATTATGATCCTTGCTCCCCTTGGACTTGTGTATAATGGAAATATACTTTGTAATTGTGTATCTTTGTTATTTTTCCATGCTTTTCATGAATGCTCACCTGAAAAAGATAAACTACCAAAACTCGTGGAACCGATTAGTTATAAACACTATTCCTAAGTTTGGTAGTCATATTTGTTATATTTTATTGAAATGTTGGCGATATAAATGTGCTTTAAGGACCGCCAATAGCTTGTTGCTAGACGTTGGAGGGGGTGCTACAACAGCACATGGTGAAAGAGGAGTGAGCACCTCCCCGCAACCAAGAATAGTGTCATTAATCGGATATCTTTCCATACCTTGGATCGGTTTGTGGATTGGTCTGCGAGACTGGTTTGTCTTAGCGCCAGTAGTCCTAGCCTTATCTCCTTTGTCTTGAGAGGATGTCATCTCCAGCCTCACCCCCTCCTTCTGACCTGCTCGGTCGGGAACCTTCGAGCTCCTTTGTGGATCTTTGCTGGCTGTGGGGCTACACTCTGGAGCCTTGGAGAACTGGAGTGCTTTCTGCGCGCTCCCTGGAGCCATGACCGCCTGTGCGGGCGATGTTGTTGCATGCGCCACCGAGGTAGCCCCTGCCGAGAGCTCCACTGGAGGTGTGCATGTTGTGGCTTCCACATCCCTGTGCTCAGTGCAAACAATTTTTGCCGGCTGTGGTTTGAAACCTCCTTTCGGTGGTGTCACAATAATGAGCTTGTTTGTAGGCCCATTCGAAACAATCGGCTTCCACAGATGGCACGGCCATTGGTTTCTAGGAGGGGTCACCATGATCATATGCTGCATTGGAGCTGGACCAGAGTTCCCAATGCCCGCTGATGGAGCGCTGCTCTCAGACTGATTAGAGCTTTTCAGTTTTTTAGCAGATGCTTCCCTCTCTCTTTCTCTCTCCTCCGTGCTGTCATTTGAATCCCCGAAATCATTGTGATCCATGGGGTCATCATCCTCTGGAGGGGGGACCATTGCTGGTAGGAAAAGCTCTGGTTCCTTTGTGAAAGTGATGTGAAATCCTCATTTACCAAAGACTAGATCTATGGTATGGGGTAGCCGATTGGTATCCAGCATCCCCACTCTGACTCTGATCATGGCTTTTTTCCGGTATGTTAGCATGTCGACTTCCATAGTCACTCCAATAACATCTCCGAGGGCCCAGAAGTCCAGATAATGTCTATGTGTAGGTGGCACCCGTGTGATGTGAACCCAAACCTCCTCCAGCTCATAGGAAGTGACGATGTCCTGATTGTGCTGCCATGCCGACACTGTAATTGTCACTCCATGATTTTTCAACTGAAAACCAATATCAACCATGCTCTGAAGTGACTCATAGCTAGGGAATGCCACTAGGAATGAGCCCTCCACATGGGGCAGGGCTGAAATCTCATGTTTGGTTTTGACAATTGATGACACCCTATTATGCTAATCCTCTACTCTAAGTGTGCTTATGAGATAGGATAGCATAAGTGACGTGGAGCTACATGATCATGAACATGGATGATGGTGATGGACATGATGGATCATCGAGCTCACATGTTGGAAAGGCAAAGACCCAGAGATCAAGGCAAAGGTATAACTTGATAGGGTTTTGCTTTTGGTGATCAAGACACTTTAGAGAGTGTGATCACACTTTGGATAGATAGCTGACTATCAAGAGGGGAATTCAACGGCTAATCGGCATTTCGAGTGCCTATAGATTCATGTTGACATGCATATGCATTTAGAATTAAGAGCACTAACTTCGCTCTTGTCAAACATTTTCAAAATTCTGACACACGCGCTATCAAGATGTACTTGTCGCTGAACTTTGGAGCGCCAGACGCTGGCGAAACTTGGAATAAGCAAAGGCGACGAAGAACGACGACTTGTCGCTGAACTTTGGAGCGCCAGACGCTGGCTCGGGAGCGCCTGGCGCTGGCCCCGGTGTCCGGCGCATGGTGGACTCAGCGGCAGCATGGCGTAGGGCTAGACGGGTGTTGACGGTAACCAACGACTAATTAATACCGTCAACACAACACCAAAACAACCTAGAAATAGGATTTTCAACTAACGTATTCCAAAGTTTTGGTGTTTATTTGGACTTGCAGGTACAAACTCATGGATGATCACTTTGGGCCAAAAAGACAAAAGAAAAGAAATAAAATCAATAAATAGAAAAAGGCCCAAAGGAGCAAATGGCAAGCCCAAACAAGAATCGCGAAAGCAAAACATCAAAACCGGGCCGGGCGCAGTCCACCCTACAACTTTTCGGGGACGAAAGACGACACCCCACGAAGCCCGGGCGAACCGGCCCGGGCGAGTGGTGCGCGCAGCGCACCCTAAGGTGCGGCCGCACCCTGGCTGAGGCGGTTCGCGCCCAGCTTCGGTGAGGCGGTTTGTTACCTTCCAAAACCGGTGAAACCGACGTGCGCTAGTCGGTTTGCGCAAAGAAGGAAGGTGTCCAATGACGGTTTTGGCTCTTTCCATGTGGGGAGAAGAATTTTCCAAAGAGCCCCCTCTCCTCTACCTATAAAAGGAGGCCCTCTACCCCTCATTCAACATAGATCAAATAGATCAATTCCATACAACACAAGGAGGAGCCACAATGTAATAGAGAGGGGAGAGTTCTATTCTTCTTCTTCTTTTTCTTCTTCTTCTTCTTCTTCCCCCTCTAATTTCTAATGGAGAGTGAGAGAGGAAAGGCTAGAGAGATCTTGGTTCTCTCTACCTGGAGTCTGCCGGATCGCCCCTCGGTGTTCCGCGGTTCCTAGGAGGACGGAGTGCCGGACTTGTCGGTACCCGCTTCGCTTGTACCTCTGCAAGCTACTTACACTTTGGTAAGAAAAGCTTGTGATTATCTTTTGGCTTATTGTTCTTCAAGTATATTTTCTTAGCTGTTATAGACTTGCGGGATTGGTAGTCGTACCTTCGGGTCGTAACTCTTGGAGAAGGAACTCTTTGACCGGGGAACCTCGATCGACCCAAGAGTTGTGGATGGTAGTGCAAACGTGGTGTTTGGGCTAGCGTTCTCCTACCTTTTGCGGTGCATCCCACGGTTGAGGGGGTAGGCGGCTTGGTCGTGACAAGCCTTGTCCGTCCCTTGAAATCCCCCCACGTTCGGCTGCGTCGTAGAGCTAATTGCTTGCGGACACTCGTTCTTTGAGCGTGGGCGGTGCCCGAAGCAACTTCTTAACAAGAGCGAGAAATCCCTGCACGAAACCTAAGCCATTAAAGATACCTCACTATCCATAAGTTATCCTAGGGTAGCCCCTGCTCAAAGATTAGAGCGCAACCCGTTCCTCGTGGAAAATACGATACCCTGAATACTTCCGGGTGAAAGCTACAATGACAATTCCGTGCGCTTGCGGATTTATCTGTGTGCGTTAAGAAACGTCAACAAGCTTTACGGCGCCGTTGCCGGGGAACGGTAGTCGTAATTCTCTCGAGCCTAGAGCACCCGTGTGTTGTATCCAAAAAAAACAAAAATAGTTATTTATTTTTCTTTTTCAAAATGAAGCCTACTCCAATTCAAAAACCTTCGCTTCAATGGGGAGTTCACAAGAGCCACAATCTATGTCAAAACCAAAATTTTTTATCCGGCTATGAACTCACCCTAATTTAAAAAAAAAAAAAAAAAACTTTTGGTTCGGGCACTCCATCTCTGGTGACCATTTTGAAAATCTATGTTACCACCTACGAGATTTCGAGGAATTATGATCATGCCTCAGCATTCCTAGCATGATCCAAGAAATTCACATGTGGAATTTGTTTACGCTCTCCCTCATAGGGAAAGCAAAACAATAGTACACTATTGTCATAGGAAGTTTGAACGGGACTGAGAAGAACTCGGAGACAATTTTTGTCTAGCATTCTTCCCCATCAATGCCTACCAAGGACAATCCTCGATCTCAAGTAGGATGAGAAGGAGTCCATAGGTGCAGCCTAGGCCGATTTATAATGTTTATACATGTTGGCCTAGACTTGTCATTACCCGTAGTGTGCCTTCGCATATATTTTTTTTCGGTCTTGACATAGATGCTGCCCTATGCCTTGACATGACCATTGGAAGGTCGTTTGCACGTAAACGTAAACCTACAACGGAACGTAGGAAAATCCCTCGGAAGACATCCTAGAGAAGCTTGCTTCTCCCGTTGTAGAACATCTTCCCCTCAGCATTATTGGCATGTCAAGTATTGAGGATCCCTCATCAGTCGAGCCATTCCCAGTACCGCCATTGGAACCGACTGTTGAGACCTCTCCCGAACCACGAACACCGAAGGAAGGAATGCTTTGTCCTTCGGAGTTCGCGATTGAATTCAAGGATGATGGTAGAACCTCAAAACCGAGGTGCACTTAGACTTCCATATCTCACTCATCCTTGACTTCAATCTTCTCATAGGCTACCCTCTAAAAAAAAATTCGAAAGACCTATAGAGGGGAGCCATGATGAGAAGTTGGGAAAGAATGTTTCCGCCTCTTACACCTAGACATCCCAAAGGCAAAGCATCTTCCCAAACCAAAACCCGTTCGAGGAGGCGAAGTTTATAACTCTATTCGTTACACCCAAGTTGTTTCCACATCTTAGGGAAACGAAACACCTGTCGCCCTCACACGAACACAAGTCATGTCCCTCGGTCGATAAAACATTGTTCTTGACACTGGTCAAGATTCAATGTTCGACCTTCATGTCACATCTTTTGAGGATAAAGCCTCATGTGCCATGGACATGCACGAAGCAACAACTCTTAAGACCAAAGCAGAAATTTGTTTTTGAGCATAACAAGTTGTCACTTGAGACTTCCTACATGCTCACCCTTGGGTCTTCTCGAGTTTGTTTTGCTTCTAGCCGAGTGCTTCGACGAAAATTACAACCACCTTTTGGTTCTCTTTGTAAACCTTTTTAAGAGAATGGTTGCAAACCTCGTAGTAGCATGATGACGCTAACCTTGCAGCTTGAGCGTAATGCTAAATTCTTATTGGTGAAACTGGGAACTTCACCATCATCAGCTGCAGGATGTTTTCCCACGGTCAAGCTTACGACCATAATGAAAGCACTGCCAGGAGATACCCTGGACTATCATAAAAAAAAAAAATTTAGAAAAGGCAAAAAAGTCTCTCTCTCTTCTTATTAATAAAAGAAAGAACATGTTATCAAGTTAGTATGCACCTTCGGGTATTCTTGTCGCTAACCATTTCAGGTGGAGATCGATTGAGAAGAACAAAGAGGCATGCGGCGCTTGAGAACATGAGGGCTACATCATAAAAAAAAAGCTACGATGTCCATGGAACATGCTCAAGAGGAGACCGGACCTTGCACACTTGACTTTTCACAAAAGTCTAAGTGTGGGGAAGATGGTGACAATCCTAAGTTCCATCCATCAAGGGACCATAAAAAAAAAAAAAGGGGGTGAATAAAATATGATGTCTTCAAAAAAAAAAAAAAAAAAAAAAAAAAAAAAAAAATAGAGATGGAGAGAAAAAAAAAAAAGAGAAATAAAAAAAAAAGGGGGAGAAGAAGAGAGAAAGAGAAAAAAAAAAAAGAGAAAAAAAAAAAGAGAAAAAAAAAAAAAAGAGAAAAAAAAAAAAAAGAGTGTTGTTGAAAAAAAAAAAAATAATAATAATAAGAGAGAAGAGCGGGTTGGCCCCTGCATGGTCAAGATACATATCAAAGTGTCGCCGACTCCACCCATCATTGCTTCCACAAGCAAGAAGGGTTTTTCTCTCATCCTTTCTTTGCTACCATCAAGACCCATGGCCCATGCGCACGTGTGTGTGTGGCCTAGCCTTGAAATGCACCTGGCTGAGCTATCAAGCAAAACCGCAAAGCAACAACTTCAACACTTCATCCATAATTGTTGCCGGTACTTATACTCGGGTATGCAAAGGTAACATTCACCTACTCTCATGCTCATAATTCATCTCCATAAGGTCCTTTGAAGTCATGCTTCCTTAGTTTTGATATATGCTTGAGTTTGGGTGTGTCTACATGTGCACGTGTAATGCATCCACAAATCTTTTTAAATTGAGCATGGTGCTTAGGTAAAAAGATCTCCTTTAATCAAAATTTGACATGGCGTTGGATCTTGATTAATGAACTTAGGCGTTGTTGTCATGATCGGTGGAAGTATCTTATATTGGAGATGAACCAAGGCTTTGCTTACACTTTGCTTGATTATGTTAGCCTTTGCTGGAGTAATGATGAGGTGAATAAATAAAAATAAATTAAAATAAAATAAAATAAAGTTCTTATAATGAATGCTCCACGGTATTCTTGCCGATAGAGCCATGTTGTTGTTTTTTTTTTTTTTCGTTTAAAATAAAACAGGTACAAAAATAAGTGTGGGGAGATCTCCCAAGCATACAAGCACACCTACCCGAGATCTCCCCAAAGACAAATGCACGAACACCGAGCAATTCATGATGAAGAAGGACAAGACGAACAACTACCATTAACTCCTTCCTCTTCAAGCGGTGGTTTGTGCTACTCCCTCTCTCACATCCTCCATAAAGTTTTGAGGTTTGAAATTGAACAAATTAAAAAGACAAAACTTCTAAAAAAAAAAAAAAAAAAAAAAACTCCATCTCTAGTCTACCAATTGAGAAATGGCATGCATACTCTTTATTCCTCGCCAAAAACCATACTTTGATGAGCAACTACCTATTAGGGACCCCATGTTCATCTAAATGATTGAGCTTTGAGATATGGTAGAATGACTTGATGCTTGCTCTATTACGCTTAATGAGACTTGGTTTTATCTTCGAAAATTTAAAATAAAGCATGCTCATGGTTTGACTTAGCCAAATCCTACCAAAGCCCGAATAACGACATGAATATCCACTATAGCTACTTCCTCGCTGTATTGAGTTTTGTCAGCTCCGTTGATCCGCGTTGAGAGAGGCTCATACCCCCAAGATCGAAAAAAACACGTACACCCACATATACACGCCCGATTCTCACAAAGAGAATTGCGCACAACATGCACCCCTACCATCCACCAAATAAATACTCCATTCATTATACCATGATCATCTCCGGTTATCAAGAAAAATGCAGAGAGAAGGATACAGCTGAGAAAAAAAAAAAGAATAAGAGATGAAAAATGGACACGTGTCCGAGGGCCAGTAGAGCCCACATCTCCAAAAAAAAAAAAAAAAGAAAAAAAAAAAAAAAAAAGAGACAAAAGGAAAAGTAGCCTCGTATCTCTCCAAAAGCATATATATATATAAAAGGGGGAGAGATCATGAGTCAAGGAGTAACCACAAAAATACCAAAAATATTTTCCATACACTATTGCACATTTCGATCTAGGAGTATGGCTCCTCTTTCCAATGATCCGAGCTTGACCCGACAAACATACAGAGGAATGCGTATGCAACACTCCACTCCAAAGATCCACAAAACCCCGCAAAAAGATAGGATGAGTGAGAGTGAAGAGTGCTTTGGCAAGGAAACACAAATCAGTGACTATGTGAGAATCAACCATGGAGCATTGCTACTTTATCTTAAAAAAAAAATAATAATCAACCAAGTCTTTGCACATGAGTAGTAGCAAGGAGATACGATTTCATGACCGTTCCATTGTTCAATCGTCCAAGAAAACATGGTAGCCACTCTTGAATGCTCACAAGGTGTGAGGTGAGGCCGGAATAACTTGTATGCAGGTCTACATCTTGGAGATTGAACCACTTTAGTCCCTGTGCCTTCACTCGAGGACGAGTAAAGGGCTAAGTGTGGGGGAGTTTGTTGACGGTAACCAACGACTAATTAATACCGTCAACACAACACCAAAACAACCTAGAAATAGGATTTTCAACTAACGTATTCCAAAGTTTTGGTGTTTATTTGGACTTGCAGGTACAAACTCATGGATGATCACTTTGGGCCAAAAAGACAAAGAAAAAGAAATAAAATCAATAAATAGAAAAAGGCCCAAAGGAGCAAATGGCAAGCCCAAACAAGAATCGCAGCAAAACATCAAAACCAGGCCGGGCGCAGTCCACCCTACAACTTTTCAGGACGAAAGACGACACCCCACCGAAGCCCGGGCCGAACCGGCCCAGACAGGGTGCGCGCGCACCCTAAGGTGCGGCCGCACCCTGGCTGAGGCGGTTCGCGCCCAGCTTCGGTGAGGCGGTTTGTTACCTTCCAAAACCGGTGAAACCGACGTGCGCTAGTCGGTTTGCGCAAAGAAGGAAGGTGTCCAATGACGGTTTTGGCTCTTTCCATGTGGGGAGAAGAATTTTCCAAAGAGCCCCCTCTCCTCTACCTATAAAAGGAGGCCCTCTACCCCTCATTCAACATAGATCAAATAGATCAATTCCATACAACACAAGGAGGAGCCACAATGTAATAGAGAGGGGAGAGTTCTATTCTTCTTCTTCTTTTTCTTCTTCTTCTTCTTCTTCCCCCTCTAATTTCTAATGGAGAGTGAGAGAGGAAAGGCTAGAGAGATCTTGGTTCTCTCTACCGAGAGTCTCCGCCGGATCGCCCTCGGTGTTCCGCGGTTCCTAGGAGGACGGAGTGCGGACTTGTCGGTACCGCGCTCGCTTGTACCTCTGCAAGCTACTTACACTTTGGTAAGAAAAGCTTGTGATTATCTTTTGGCTTATTGTTCTTCAAGTATATTTTCTTAGCTGTTATAGACTTGCGGGATTGGTAGTCGTACCTTCGGGTCGTAACTCTTGGAGAAGGAACTCTTTGACCGGGGAACCTCGATCGACCCAAGAGTTGTGGATGGTAGTGCAAACGTGGTGTTTGGGCTAGCGTTCTCCTACCTTTTGCGGTGCATCCCACGGTTGAGGGGGTAGGCGGCTTGGTCGTGACAAGCCTTGTCCGTCCCCTTGAATCCCCCCCACGTTCGGCTGCGTGTCAGAGCTAATTGCCGGACACCGTTCTTTGAGCGTGGGCCGGTGCCCGAAGCAACTTCTTAACAAGAGCGAGAAATCCCTGCCTGAAACCTAAGCCATTAAAGATACCTCACTATCCATAAGTTATCCTAGGGTAGCCCTGCTCAAAGATTAGAGCGCAAACCGTTCCTCGTGGAAAATACGATACCCCGAATACTTAGGGTGAAAGCTACAATGACAATTCCGCGGCGCTGCGGATTTATACGTGTGCGTTAAGAAACGTCAACAACGGGATGCCAAAACGCGCCCGTCGCTGTGTGGACTGGCTTTTCGGGCCAGCGTCCGGCGTGGCCATCTCGCACGTCCGGCACATGCGCAGAAACGTGGTTCAGCCCCCCAACGGCTCCATTCTTTGGGAGGGCTTATAAATACTTGTGTGGCCGGTCATAGGACCTCTCTCTTGTACATTTGAACACTCTAACTCTCTTGTGAGCTGAAACAACTCTCCTCCACTCATCTCTCTTGCCTAACTTTGATCCTTGGTGAGATTGAGTGAGATTCAAGTGCATTTGCTTGTTGATTGCATCTAGAGGCACTTGTTCTTCGGAGGAGCTGTGGGATTCTTATTTCTCTTGGGAATTTGCTTGGTTCCCTAGCGGCTTGGAGTTGGTGGTGGTGTTCAGCTCGATCGGTGATTGTTTGAGGCCACACCGGTGGATTGTGAGGGGTTTTTGCACCTTCCCCATGGGAGATTCACGAAAGGCTACTCTAGTGGATTGCTCGTGGCTTGTGGATCCCCATCTTGTGAGTGATTCTTGCGGGCTCCCTCCGAGGGATTTGGCACCGGCCATTTGCTAGCGAATCATCAAGTGGGTGTATCACCACAATGGGGACTAGCGTGCCGGCAAGCACGTGAACCTCAGAGAAAAATCATCATGTCAATTGTTGCTTGCTCGTTGGAGATTTCTTATTGACATCGGTGATTGGCATCAACCTCGACTCTTCTCGGTGGTATTGTACTCTAGCTCATCTTTGCATTATTTAGTTTATCTAGCTTGCATTGCTTGTTTAGTCTTAGTGGTAGAACTAGTTAGTATAACTTGTCCACCTAGGAGTAACTTAGCAATCTAGAACTTGTGTGTGATTAGAGATATTAGAATTGTTAGTATTGCTAAGTGGCTTGCATAGCTAGTTGAAGCTTCGCATAAATTTGCTACGCCGTCTTATTTACTAACCACCTTGCTTAAGTGTTGTTGTAGAAAATTTTATTAGGCTATTCACCCCCCTCTAGCCATTTAGGACCTTTCAAGTGGTATTAGAGCCGAGGCACCATTTTTGAAGGGCTTAACAACCTACGGTGATAAAATGACGTTGAGTTTGCATATCAACAACACCAAGAAGGCACCTTCATTCGATGAAACGAACTATGCTTATTGGAAGGTGAAGATGACCGCACACCTCAAGTCAATCAATAGAGAAGTGTGGAAGGCCACCGAGAACAAGTTTGAGGTGGCAAATCAAGAAGCACCAACACCGGTTGAAGAGAAGAAGCTCCAAGCCAATGATGTTGCCGTGAGTGCTTTCCATGAGGCATTCAATGACAAGGTGTTTGAGCAAGTCAAGTCACTTGTGATTGCTCATGACATTTGGAAGAAGCTTGAGAAAGGATATGAGGGAAGCCGCCAAGGCTTATATCTTGCTTGAGAAGTTCAATAGCTTCAAGATAGAAGATGATGAGAGCGTGCCGGAAATGTTTCACCGCATGCAAGTGTTGGTTAATGATCTCAATGCTCTTGGAGAAGGGATCAAGGATAAGACCTTCAACATGAAGTTCTTGAGATGCTTGCCGGAGAGGTTTGGGATGTTGGTCACCATACTCATTCGGACAACCTTGAAGGACCTAACACCCAACCAATTGCTTGATGAGGTGATGACCGATGACTCTTATAGAGATGATAGCAAGAAGATTGAGCTAATCAACAAAAACAAGAAGGACAAGGATGATGATGACAAGAAAGATGAGAAGAAGAAGAGTGTGGCATTCAAGGCTACTTCATCATCCAAGGGCAAGTCCAAGAAGAAGGAAGAGTCAAGTGAAGAAGAGGACAACACGTATTGTAGTGGAAGTGATGATGAGCAAATGGCCCTCTTTGTGAGAAGATTTGGGCAATTCATGAAGAAGAAGGGCTACACCACAAGGAGGAAGAAGCACTCTTCCAAGAAGCATGATGAAAACATGAAGTGCTTTAGATGCCATGACAAGGATCATCTCATTGCCAAGTGTCCTTATGATAGTGATGATGAGGATGCTATCAAAAAGGTAAAAAAGAAGAACAAGAAGAAGAATGAGAAGGATGGCACTTCTCACAAGGAGAAGAAGAAGAATGAATCTCATGTTGCTACATGGGATAGTGATGCTTCATCTTCATCAAGTGATGAAGAAGACGACAAGAAGAGCAAGAAGAAGGGATATGCAAGTGTTGCTATACAAGAGAAGATCTCTCTATTTGACACTCCCTCTTCATGCTTCATGGCTAAGGCCACTAAAGTACAATCTAAGAAGAACATACAATAGAAGAATTGCATGTCATGCTTGAAGATTGCACATCTTGTTATAAGGAAAGTAGAAAGAAATGCAAGGGCTTGAAAAAGGAGAGAAATACCCTTAAGCAAGAACTTGATGAGCTTCGGGCCTCTTATGAGCGTCTAATGGTAGACCATAAGAAGCTTGAGAAGTCTCACTCCAAGCTTGAAGAAGCTCATTCCTTTCTAATTAAAGAGAAAGAAAGCATGAGCATGAAAGTTGCTAAAATTGATACATGCAATGTTGGAATATCTTGTGATATAATTGATGAACCTTTGCATGCCCCTAAAAATGTTGCTCTCACTAGTACCTCTACTTCATGTGATGCCATGCTTAAAAGTGAAAATGCTAATCTAAAGAATGAAGTAAAAGAGTTCAATCACACCTTAGCTAAGGCTTATGGTGGTGAGGACCACTTGCTTATGTGCTCGGGTAGCCAAAGAGCATCTCTCTACAAAGAGGGATTGGGCTATATCCCCAAGAAAGGCATGGCCGCCTTTGTTAATCACAAGACTTGTTTTGTGAAGAACAATGGTAGTTACTGCAAAGCTTGCAAGCAAGTTGGTCATGTGAAGCAAAAGTGCCTAAACAAGAAATATGCTAAAACTACCTCACTTAAATTTGATAACTCTTGTATGCTTGTTAAGAGAAGTGATGGTGTTCATGCTAAGTTCATTGGTGCACCATGGATGGGCTCAAAGAAGAAAGCCATTTGGGTACCAAAGAGCTTGGTCACTAACCTTGAAGGACCCAAGCAAGTTTGGGTACCTAAGAAGAATTGATCTCTCAATTGTAGGTCAATTATAGAGCTGGAGGAAAGCATTGGATCCTTGAAAGTGGGTGCACTGAACACATGACCAGGGATTCTTGTATGTTCAAATCAATTAGCACAAAAGGCATTGATGAGTTTGATTCTATCACTTTCGGCAATGACAAGAAAGGCAAGGTCAAGGGACTTCGAAAGATAGCAATCACACAAGAAAAGAGCATATCAAAAGTGTTGCTAGTTGATAGTCTTGATTATAACCTCTTGTCGGTATCCCAACTTTGTGATCTTGGCTACAAATGCATATTCTCTAGTCAAGAAGTTGAAGTGGTTAGTGTTGATGGAACAAACTTGATCTTCAAGGGATTTAGACATGGTGATCTTTATTTGGTTGATTTCAACTCTAATGAAGCCAAATTGACAACTTGTTTGCTCTCAAAGTCTAGCATGGGTTGGTTGTAGCATAGAAGGCTTGGTCATGTTGGAATGAAACAATTGAACAAGTTAGTGAAGCATAACTTGGTTAGAGGCTTGAATGATGTCACCTTTGAGAAGGATAAACCTTGTAGCTCATGTCAAGCCGGCAAACAACATGGCAATGCACATCCATCAAAGAGCACAATGAGTACAAGCAAGGCATTTGAGTTGTTGCATATGGACTTGTTCAGGCCAACAACATACACTAGCATTGGTGGCAACAAGTATGGTTTTGTCATTGTGGATGACTACACTAGATACACATGGGTGTTCTTTCTTCATGACAAGAGTAATGTATTTGAGCAATTCAAATCCGTTGTCAAGAGATGCCAAAATGAGTTTGAAAAATCCATCAAGAAGATTAGAAGTGACAATGGGAGTGAGTTCAAGAACACAAGAATAGATGAGTTGTGTGATGATCTTGGAATTGGACATCAATTCTCACCAACTTACACACCTCAATCCAATGGTGTAGTTGAGAGGAAGTATAGAACCTTGATTGAAATGGCAAGATCCATGCTTAGTGAATACAATGGTAGCCATTCCTTTTGGGCCGAAGCAATCAACACGGCTTGCTATTGTAGCAACTGCCTCTATTGCCATGGGATGCTTGGAAAGACACCATATGAGTTGTTGAATGGAAGGAAGCCCAACATTGGTTACTTTAGAGTGTTTGGTTGCAAATGCTACATTCTCAAGAAAGGCACAAGATTTGGCAAGTTTGACAAGAAATGTGATGAAAGATTCCTAGTTGGATATTCAACTACAAGCAAAGTATATAGAGTGTGGAACTTGGGAAGTGGTCAACTAGAAGAAGTTCATAATGTGGAATTTGATGAAACCCAAGGCTCTCAATGTGAAGTTGAAAATCATGATGATGTGAGAGACTCTAACTTGGAAAATGCTATGAGGAACATGGACATTGGTGACATTCCGCCAAGGCAAATTGAAAATGATGATGATGTCCCAATACTCAATGCTAGAGTGGAAATTGGTACAAATGAAGCAAGCACTAGTGGTACTCATGATGAAGATCAAGATCAACAAGCTAGTACACCATCTCATCCTAGTCATCAAGTTCAAGTGATGCAACCTTCAAACATAGCAAGAGATTACCCTCTAGATCAAATTGTTAGTGACATAAATAGTGGAGTGATAACTAGAGGAAGATTAGCTTCTTTTTGTGCACATCATGCTTTTGTGTCATAAGAAGAACCAAAGAATATTGAGAAGGCATTGGAGAAGGAAGATTGGATCAATGCTATGCATGAAGAATTGAACAACTTCAAAAGGAATGAAGTTTGGGAACTAGTTGAGAGGCCAAAGAATTACAATGTGATTGAAACCAAATGGGTCTTCAAGAACAAGCAAGATCAAGATGGAATTGTTGTGAGGAACAAAGCAAGACTAGTGGCTCAAGGTTACACACAAGTTGAGGGTCTTGACTTTGGAGAAACATATTCTCCGGTTGCTAGATTGGAGTCAATTAGAATCTTGCTAGCTTATGCATATGCTCATGATATCAAGCTATATCAAATAGATGTGAAGAGTGCATTCTTGAATGGATTCATAAATGAGTTGGTTTATGTAGAACAACCTCCCAGTTTTGAAGATGAAAAGAAGCCAACCATGTGTACAAGTTGAGAAACAAGCACCTAGAGCATGGTATGAGAGGTTGAGAGATTTTCTCCTCTCTAAAGGGTTCAAGATGGGAAAGGTTGACACAACTCTCTTCACCAAGAATCTTGGAGATGACTTGTTTGTGTTGCAAATCTATGTTGATGACATTATATTTGGCTCAACCAATCAAGAATTTTGTGAAGATTTTGCAAAGATGATGGCAAAAGAGTTTGAAATGTCTATGCATGGAGGGCTCACATACTTCCTTGGACTTCAAGTTAAACAATTGAAGAATGGCACATTTGTTAGTCAAGGCAAGTACATCAAAGACATGATCAAGAAGTTTGGCTTGGAAGATGCAAAACCAATGTCAACCCCAATGGCAACTAATGGAAGCCTAGACAAGGATGAAAGTGGCAACATGGTTGATCAAAAGCTATATCGGTCTATGATTGGAAGGTTACTCTATGTCACCACTTCTAGACCTGATGTGGCTTTTAGTGTGGGCATGTGTGCAAGATATCAATCCTCTCCTAGAGAGAGTCACCTCAAAGCAACTAAGAGAATATTGAGGTATTTGAAAGGCACACAAAATGTTGGACTTTGGTATCCAAAGGGATCCAAATTTGAGCTTATTGGATATTTGGATTCCGATCATGGAGGATGCAAAATCAATAGAATGAGCACAAGTGGCACATGTCAATTCCTTGGAAGATCACTTGTTTCTTGGTCTTGAAAGAAACAAAATAGTGTTGCTCTCTCTACTACCGAAGCCGAATACATTAGTGCGGGAAGTTGTTGTACACAATTGCTTTGGATGAGGTCTACCTTGAGGGATTATGGATTCAAATTTGACAAGGTACCTTTTTGTTTTGTGACAATGAAAGTTCAATCAAGATGACACAAAACCCAGTACAACATCCAAGAATAAAGCACATTGACATTAGGCCTCACTTCATAAGAGATCATCAACAAAAGGGTGATATTTGTATCAAGGGAATTGGCAATCGAAGATCAATTAGCCGATATATTCACCAAGCCACTTGATGAGAAGAGGTTTTGCATGCTAAAAGGAGAATTGAACATACTTGACTTCTCCAACATGAGTTGATGCACCCCCATATATATGATATGCTTCTCCTTCGACAAAGCAAGGTAAAAGTTGATTGACATGGCATTCATACTATGCTAAAGACTTGTTAGTGCATCTAGTCATACCTTCATTTTGAGAGGCTCATTCATGAAAAAATCAAATTTTTCAATGTATGTGTGGCACCACTATTGTTTTTTATGCTTATATGATCTAGTGGTGGCATATGACATGTTTGTGGGCTTGCAATCCTAGTGTTGAATCTAGAAAATGAGCTCTTGATTGTGTAATTTAACATGGTCAAGATAACCCTTATTGATATGAGGTGTGAAGAAGCTTGTCCTTGGTTCAAACCTAATTACATGATAAAGCAAGTGTTCTAGATTGAACCACTTTTTGACCATATTTGATTGACTTGATTTCTCTCTATTTACACCTTTTTGGTGATTGTTGACAAAGGGGAGAAATAAGTCACAAAGATGATTGGTAATGGTAAGGGGTCAATTTAAATTGATCACACAAATAGGGGGGAGCAAGCTCATAGACTATTTGTGGCATTTGAATGTGCATGATCATGATGAAATGTTGCATAGCAATCTTAAATTCAATATACATGATTGCTTGGTGTATGCTAGAAATATAGATTTTGAATGGTGAAATGATTTACTAGCATGCATAGGATGTTTCTAGACATACCTCACATATTATGCCTATAATGTTGATCTCATAGGGTATGTTGAGTTTTTGATAAATGTCTAGCTACATTGGTGCTAAGGACGGAATATATTGACACTCCGATTGGTATCACGCTTCAAACGTCCATTCTATATATCTTAGCACCTCTTTGGTAATAATATCTCTCCCAAAACTTCTATCCATACATATGTGCTAAAATTGAACCAAACACAAGGAAGCACATATGTAGGGGAGCTACTATTACCAAAACCGAACCTTGAAATGTTTGTCCAACTTTGATTCATGACCAAAATGCCTTATACAAGCAATTCAAGTTCAAATTGAATTTATTTCATATCTTTGTGATGGTTGTCATCAATTACCAAAAAGGGGAGATTGAAATCTCATGTTTGGTTTTGACAATTGATGACACCCTATTATGCTAATCCTCTACTCTAAGTGTGCTTATGAGATAGGATAGCGTAAGTGACGATGGAGCCACATGATCATGAACATGACGATGGTGATGGACACGATGGATCATCGAGCTCACGTGTTGGAAAGTCAAAGACCGGAGATCAAGGCAAAGGTATAACTTGATAGGGTTTTGCTTTTGGTGATCAAAACACTTTAGAGAGTGTGATCACACTTTGGATAGATAGCCGACTATCAAGAGGGGAATTCAACGGCTAATCCGCATTTCGAGTGCCTCTAGATTCATGTTGACTTGCATATGCATTTAGAATCGAGAGCACTAACTTCACTCATGTCAAATGTTTTCAAAATGCTAACACACACACTATCGAGATGTACTTCAATGTGTTGGCAACCTTGGACAAGTGGCGAAACTTGGAACGAGCAAAGGCGATGAAGAACGATGACTTTTTATTTGAACTTTGGAGCGCGCCAGACGCCGGGCTCGGGAGGCGCTGGCGCTGGCCCCGTGTCCGGCACATGGTGGACTCGGTGGCGGCGTGGTGCGGGGCTGGACGGGGGCGCGAGACGTACCCGGTCGCTGTGCGACCGGTGGTGCTCGGGCCAGCGTCCGGCGTGGCCATCTGGCGTGTCCGGCGCGTGCGCAGAGACGTGGTTCAGCCCCCCAACGGCTCCATTCTTTGGGAGGGCTTATAAATACTTGTGTGGCTGGTCATGGGACCTCTCTCTTGCACATTTGAACACTCTAACTCTCTTGTGAGCTGAAACAACTCCCCTCCACTCATCTCTCTTGCCTAACTTTGATCTTTGGTGAGATTGAGTGAGATTCAAGTGTATTTACTTGTTGATTGCATCTAGAGGCACTTGTTCTTCAGAGGAGCTGCAGGATTCTTGTTTCTCTTGGGAATTTGCTTGGTTCCCTAGTGGCTTGGAGTTGGTGGTGGTGTTGAGCTCGATCGGTGATTGTTCGAGGCCACACCGGTGGATTGTGAGGGGTTCTTGCGCCTTCCCCGTGGGAGATTCACGAAAGGCTACTCTAGTGGATTGCTCGTGGCTTGTGGATCCCCATCTTGTGAGTGATTCTTGCAGGCTCCCTTCGAGGGATTTGGCACCGGCCATTTGCTAGCGAATCATCAAGTGGGTGTATCGCCACAACGGGGATTAGCGTGCCGGCAAGCACTTGAACCTCGGAGAAAAATCATCGTGTCAATTGTTGCTTGCTTGTTGGAGATTTCTTATTGACATCGGTGATTGGCATCAACCTCGACTCTTCTCGGTGGTATTGTACTCTAGCTCATCTCCGCATTATTTTGTTTATCTAGCTTGCATTGCTTGTTTAGTCTTAGTGGTAGAACTAGTTAGTATAACTTGTCCACCTAGGAGTAACTTAGCGATCTAGCACTTGTGTGTGATTAGAGATATTAGAATTGTTAGAATTGCTAAGTGGCTTGCATAGCTAGTTGAAGCTTCGCATAAATTTGCTACACCATCATATTTACTAACCACCTTGCTTAAATGTTGTTGTAAAAAATTTTATTAGGCTATTCACCCCCCTATCCATTTAGGACCTTTCAAGGGCCTCCCACTGCCAATCTGCCCTAGTAATATGAGCTAGCTCCATCTGCACTACCTTTGCTGTAAGTTTCCCTCCTGTGGCAGTAACCATGCCCGTGGCAGCTGGCTTTGGAACCTCTAGCTTGTAATCTGTCTCAGGCATTCTAATAAAGGCCTGCTCCTTCATTGCCGATCCATAGAAAATCACCGCTAGTTTTGGCATCTTCAGGATGGGGCATTTTTTAGAGATATGCGAGTTTTTCTTATTGCAGATGATGCAATCTTGGCCTGCTTTGCAATTCTCATTGACATGACCACTACACTTGCATCGAAAGCAGAGAGACCTCTTCTTTTTTAATGTACCATGCTCCATCTACTGCTATGAACCAGTGCGTTTGGCGCCCTGCAGGCTGGTCTCCTCTTTGTCTATCGCCGGGGGGGAGCTGTGGTTGTAGTCTGCTGGAGTGTGCCGGTCGGCCAGTACACCTGATGCTGGACAGCGATGCCCCCACCGCGAGGAGGTTGATGATGTCTACCACGCCCGTGTTGAGCATGGTCCCCAAGACCACGGCCACAATCCCGATTGGCCCTGGCTTGGAACTGGAAACCGCCCCAAGCTGTGGCATTGCCCCTACCACGCCCGTTGTTGGCGGTCGTTATCAACCACTTTACACCACCAACTAATGATTATTTAATAAGAAAACTATACACTTATGTCACATATATGTTTACTAGTAACTAGTTCCACTTGTATTCGAAGAAAATATATTTTGTAGGTCCAAACGTGGAATTAGGTAAAAATATGCCAAACAAGATGGGAAGCGCACTATAGAATTGTGCTATGTCCAAGGGAAAGCAAGCAGGCCAAATCCCTGACAAACTGGGCCATTGCACCACCAGGGACACGATCCACAATAGCCCACAAGCCCACCACCGAAAGACGGTGCCGAGACAGGCCAGGCCAGGCACGGCCGCACCCTGGGCACGGCCGGACCCTGGTCGAGGCGGTTCGCGCCCAAATTTGGATGGTGGTTTGCCCCAAGACTCTTGCGGCGGCGGTTGCATGCGGAGCGATTTTCAAACTCGGCGCCAAAACCCACCAAACCGACCTTGGGAGGCCTATTTAAGGGCCCTCACTCCCCCTCCTCTTGACATCAATTTTTCATTCTTTCATTCTCCACTTCCATATTTTGTTACACACTAGAGTAGAGGAGAAGAGTTCATATTCTAGAAGGGAGTGAGAGAGGGAAAGAAGTGTGGTGAAAAGAGGAGTAGCGACCCCTCTACTTCTTGTACATCAAGCTCCGCCTTTGTACATCGGGTAGACGGAGTGCCGAACCTGTCGGCTCCCGCGTCCGCACTTGTACCTCTATGGATCGTCCTACTAATTTGAGTAAGACATTCGTGTTCTACTTCCAGTTGTTATGTTTAAGTTCTAGTTATTATCCTCTTTATAAGTTTATGGGTTCGTTGTTCACCTCTTTGGCGGATGCTCTAGTAGAGGACTCGTGATAAAGACGGATGTTCCTGGCCAATGCTAGAGTAGTAGCAAATAGCGTGGACGTGGTGTCTAAGCTATAAGTCACCCTCGTTTGCTGCACAGCCCATAGTAGTGAGGTAGGCGATAGGTGGTGATAGCCCTATTCGTCCTTTGTACTCCTCCACGTCCGGTTGTGGAGTAGAGCTGGTGGCCGGCATCACCTGGCAGACCAGGTGCGATTTGGTGCCCGAAGTAAACTTGTAAAGGTAAAGGTAACCTGACTTAAGCTAACAATTGCAGTAGAGCCTCACTACCCAAGTCTACCTTCTCCGTCCTCCTCTTGGTAGCTAGCTAGATAGACTTAACGCCCATTCCCTGTGGAAAATATGATACCCTGAATACTTCCAGGTGAAGTGCTACAATGGTACTTTCCATGTGCTTGCAGACTTATCTGCTTACGCTAAGAAATACCAACAAGCATTTCTGGCGCCATTGCCAAGAAACGGTTGTCGTTATAGTCTTCGAACCTAGTCTACCCGTGTATTCGCGCCTTTCTTTTTATTTTATTTCTTTTTACCATGGAGCAGCCTGCCATTTCTAATCTTTCCACTCCAAAGGGTGAGCTCTTAGAATGCCCATCTTCTTCGAAGCCAATCACAGCTTCAAGTTTGAGCTCTGCCCAGGCTTATTAGCCACGGTTCGGGAACAACCCTTCTCCCGATTTGATTATGAAAATCCATATCACCACTTGCGGAGTTTGAGCAGCTCTGTGCTTGCCTTACCATTGAAGGCATGACACAAGACACTCTAAGGCGGAAGTTGTTTCCTTTCTCACTTGATGAGAGAGCGAGACAGTGGTACGACCACAACGTAGGAAAGGTAGCAGGTGATTGGGAGGAATTGCGGAACAAGTTCTGCCTTGCATTTTTCCCCTTATCCCGAATTGCTTCCCTACAAACTGAGATTCTCACCTTCTGACAAGAGGAGAAGGAATCCACTGGTGCAGCATGGGAAAGATTCTCAATTTTAATGAGATCTGGCCCGGACTTGTCTATCGCTAACCATGTGTTGTTGCAACACTTTTGGTTAGGATTGAACAAGGAGTCTGCACAGTTCTTAGACTCAGCCGCCGGAGGTTCATTTGCACATAAAACCACAGAAGAAGGGGAGGCTCTCCTAGAACCTAGACCGAATCCTGGAGAACACCCTCTGCTAGAACCTATCTGTGTCGAGCTTGTGACTAGCACAGAAGTGGTCTCATCGGCTCACGCCAAACTTGTTGAACATACAGAGAGACCCTTACCCGAACCGTAGGAGGAATCCCATTGTGGAGACCTCCCGTACATCGAGGATGTGTTTTTCGATGATTACAGAAACACCTCGAGCTACGAATCTATGAGGAGACCACCAGTTCCCGTCACTCCTTGTGAACCTTTAAGCAAAGACTCTCTACGAGAGTCAATCAAGGAGTTGACAGCCATCATGAGTAGTGAATGGGCCAACAAAGGCGAGTTTTGCTCCAAAGAAATTTGGATTCGCACCCCTTCATTTCCCATTCACTGCAAAATCCAAGGGAACTGGGAGGAGGTGTTATACAACCCAACTGTAGGGGCTAACATCATGTCACTATCATTTGTTCTTGCTCATTTGAATAACGAGCGACGCTTGCCTACAGCCAGAACCCTTAGGGATAACTCACGTTCTATCCTCCCAGGGTTGGGGTTATTGCATAACATCACTCTCCACCATGAAGACGTCGAATTAGCCCTTGATTTTCATATCTTTGATATAGAAGATTTCGACGTCTTGATTTGGCATCCCCTAGAGAAATTTTTCTCTAATCCACCAAACACAGGGGAGTTAGATGTCAAACTGAGGAGAAACTTAAGCTAGAAACTCTATAGTGGAACCACTACCCTAGTGCATGCCCGTGGAGGTAGTGTCAGAAATAACATTTGAGTCCCCTAAAGCGTCCTTAGAAAAAGACGCTAAATTCTTCATTGAAGAAATTGATGAAGTGGGCAACTTCATTGACCTTCCCACCGAGGAGGCACCGACACCCCCTCCCGTTGAGCTAAAGACCCTTCCTGAGGGCTTATGTTATGTTTTTCTTAACAACGATCAAAACACTCATGTAATCATTAGCGACAAGCTAACTGATGAGGAGACATCCAGACTCGTCAAGGTCCTAGAAAAACATAGGTCAGTCTTCGGTTACTCCCTACATGATCTGAAGGGGATTAGCCCAATGATCTGCTCTCATCGCATACCAGTTGACCCAGAAAAATCACCTTCACGTGAACCTCAATGCCGCTCAACAATGAGATGAGAGAAGTCGTGAAGAAGGAAGTCCTCAAACTTCTTCACGCCGAGATAAATTATCCCATACCACATAGTGACTGGGTTAGTTCTATCCATGTGGTACCAAAGAAAGGAGGAATGACGGTTGTAGAAAACACTAAAAATGTGCTTATCCCTCAGCGTACCGTCACAGGATGGAGAATGTGCATAGATTACCGAAAACTTAATGCGGCAACAAAGAAAGATCACTTCCCGCTCCCCTTCATTGATGAAATGCTGGAGCGGTTAGCGAAACATTCTTTCTTTTGTTTCCTAGAGGGGTATTCGGGATGTCATCAAATCCCCATCCATCCCGACGATCAAAGCAAGACTACTTTTATATGCCCGTATGGAACGTACGCTTATCGGAGAATGTCGTTCGGGTTGTGTAATGCACCCGCATCATTCCAACGGTGCATGATGTCTATCTTCTCAGATATGATTGAAGAAATCATGGAGGTCTTCATGGACGATTTCTCTGTCTATGGAAAATCTTTCGACAGCTATCTTGAGAATTTAGACAGAGTCTTGCAATGATGCCAAGAAAAGGACCTGGTGCTGAACTGGGAGAAGTGCCACTTCATGGTCCGAGAAGACATTGTCCTCGGGCACCTTGTGTCCGAGAGGGGGATTAAGGTAGACAAGGCAAAGATCGAGGTGATCAAAAACCTACCTCCCCCTGTGAATGTCAAAGGAATCCGTAGCTTCTTAGGCCATGCGGGGTTCTATAGACGTTTCATTAAAGATTTTTCACAAATCTCAAGACCCCTCACTAGCCTTCTAGCTAAGGATGCACCCGTTGAGTTCACCAATGAGTGCATGAAAGCTTTTCTCACCCTTAAGGAAGCACTCGTCTCAAAGCACCAATCATCCAACCACCCGATTGGTCGCTGCCATTCGAAATAATGTGTGATGCTAGTGACTATCTTTGTTGGTGCGGTCCTTGGCCAAACCAAAGATAAGAAGCATCATGCCATCGCTTACGCAAGCAAGACACTAACAGGAGCTTAGCTTAATTATGCCACAACTGAAAAGGAGCTCCTGGCAGTTGTCTTTGCTATGGATAAGTTTAGGTCTTACTTAGTGGGATCGAAAGTGATTGTCTACACTGGTCATGCTGGACTCAAATATCTACTCACTAAGAAAGATGCTAAACCCAGACTTATTCGATGGATTCTCCTACTCCAAGAATTTGATTTAGAAATTAAAGATAAAAAGGGAGTAGAGAATACTATTGCGGATCACTTGTCGCGTCTGCAGTTCACTAACATGCAGGAACTCCCCATTAATGACTTCTTACGTGACGACATGCTCCTCAAGGTGGAGGACATAACCCCATGGTACGCAGACATTGTGAATTACATGGTGGTGAGTGACGGAGGATCCCACTTTACTGATAAATCTTTCAGAGCTTTCCTACGAGAGTTGGGATCAAAACACAACATCGCTACACCTTACCACCACCAGACAAGCGGCCAAGCTGAAACTTCCAACAAACAAATCAAGAACATCCTGCAGAAGACTGTACATGCAATGGAGAAGGGATGGAAAGACAAGCTGCATGATGCACTATGGGCATATAGAACAGCTTACAAGACCCCCATTGGCATGTCACCATTCCAGCTGATCTATGGGAAGAGCTGTCATTTGCCAGTAGAACTCAAACATCGAGCCTACTGGGCAATAAAAACCTGGAACATGGACCTCAAGCTAGCCAGTCAGAACAGGCAGAAAAAACTGACCGAGCTAGAGGAATGGCGTGAGAAGGCGTATCACAGTGCCAAACTATACAAAGAGAGAACCAAAAGATGGCATGATCACCGAATCAACCACAAGACATTCCACGAGGGAGACAAGGTACTACTCTTTAACTCCCGAGTAAAACTCTTCGGTGAAGGAAAACTTCGGAGCAAATGGAAGGGGCCGTATGTCGTCATCGACGTCGCACCACACGGCGCCATCACCATTCGGAATGGTCAACGCCTGAAAGTTTTCCTTGAACCTTCTCATGATGCACATAACTCCATAGATAGAATAAATTTAGTAAGTTTGAAAATTATAAAAACTAATAAATTTATGTTTCAACTCATTTGCAAACACTATGAATAATAAATGTATAATAAAAATATTCTGATAAGTCCTTTATTTACTTATGCAAAATATATATATATAATAAATACATATTTTGGTTTTTCTCTTTCTAACTCTAGCTAGTACGGACAAAATAAATACCAATATTTCAACTTGCACCACCGAGGGCGGAAGAGAAATACCGAAAACGCATGTTCGGACAAGGTACCGCGATTTTTGGCGTGGTCTCGGGCGCGCCGCACCCTGGGTGCAGCCGGATCGGGGGACTTCCCCTCATGACCGTCCCCGCCAACCGCCCCATGATCCTGTCCTAATATCTCTCCCAGCGGTGCACGGTCGAGAGTTCGCTGTTCTAGCTATAAATGCAAACCCACACTCTCTTCTCACTTTGCACCAAAACCACTCTTCTCCCCCTTTTCAAGAAATCCTCTAGCTCACCCACTCCACATATGGAGAAATGTGCCCTATCACTCTGCCCAAGCCATGCATTAGGCTTGGACATAGAACCCCTGAATGAAGAAAACTCTATAGTAAGAGAGGAAGATCTACTCTGCTCAGAGACACCGCTAGCAGTTGCTCGTCCGTATACAAGCGAAGGTGCGAGTATACGCTCGACTGGGCGATCCAAGGCTCATCCCGCTGCTGCCCAGAAACAGAAGGCATCACCCTCAAAACAGAAGACAAGCATTAGTTTTAGGACGCATCCACATGTAACACTTTCAGGTGACACGCGTTCTAGTGCTTCCTCTTCCACCGCTAGCATCGACTCCTCTTATACCATCTTTGGCAATAAAAAGCCAGAAGGAGGGTATGGGAAAGGTTTAATGCGCAGGCCTAGAGTTTCAGGAACCCAGTCCCCTCTGCTAAAAATTAGGAGGTTCCTTGCACAACCCGCAATCAACAGACCTGCCGGGCATTATCAGAGTAGTGATGAAGAGAGTGAACCACCCAAGATCACTAAAACCTCACTTTTAGCAAAGTACGAAGCTCTCAGAGAGCTGTATTGGGAGGTCATGGATGAATTAACTACCCTTAGAAAAAAAGTTCACAATCTAAACGAAGACATAGAAATTGAGGAGTTTAGATTCAACAATAGGGTAGCCAAATTGGCAGAAGAGGCAGGGGTTGCCTACGTCCTCTAAAAGCACTCCTAGCCCCAATAATTTTCTTTATTTTAGGCATAGTTCCCATTGTATTTCCTATCATTATGTAAATGCCTAATATCAAAAAAGATAGATATTTCAATATTTTGTTGCACACTTGTTCCCTTGTTCTTTTTATTATATTAGAAAGGAAACAAGTGTGGGGAGGTGACGCATCAGCTGCGCAAGGTAACACTTTAAATTAATTCATATCTTCTTACCTCCCTTACAAAATATAAAAAGAAATTTAAATATTCATAAACCCCATCTTTAACTCTCACCATGATTATGAGTTTGCATATATTTTATTCCTTACTAAAATCCTACACTTTGATGAGCAACTTTTTTATAGAGACCCCATTTCATCTAAATGATTGCACTTTGAGATATAGTAGGATGACTTGAAATTTACTCTCTCTTGCAATAAGACTTGGTTCTCTTTTCAAAAATTTAAACAAGCATGCTCCTGGTTTGATTTAGATCCTACCAAAGCCAGATATAAAATTTAGATATCCACAAATAGTTGTTTTCTCTTGTATTGAGTTTTGTCAAGTTCAGAGATTTATGTTGAGAGTTTCATACTCCCAAGATCAAAATTCACGTACACCAGAAATAAATTGCCAACTTACACCGAAGTTGCGCACAACATGCACCCTTTCCATCCACCAAATAAACACTCCATCCATTTATTACCATGATCATCTCTCTTCACAAAGTACAATGCAGAGGGAGAGTACAGGCTACAAAATAAATATGAGAAAAAGAAAGGAAAAGAAGGACACGTGTCCAAATATAATGATGAGTAAATATCACTCATCCAAAAAAAACATATAAATATATATATAAAGTAGCATGTTCTTCTCCTAAAAGCATACAAAAAAAGAAAGAAAGAGATCATGAACCAAAGGAGTAACCACAAAAATATAGATGTTCTCTTCCACACACTTGCACATTTCGATCTAGGAGTATGACGCTTCCCTCCAAGGATCCGGAGCTTGACCCAACAATACATACAAGGTAAGCATGCATCTTGTTACCATTCATCAAAAGGTCTTCCAAACTCTACAAAAAGATTAGGGTGAGTGTGAGTGACAAAAGAAGAGTGTTTTGGTAAGGAAACGAACCACAAATACGAGGGATTTATGCGAGAATCAACGATGGAGCATTGTTATTTTTCTTTTCAAAAATATAAACAACCAAGTCTACGCCAAGCATGAGTAGAAGTAAAAAGATAGAAATCCAAGCTATTCCATTGTTCAATTGTCCAAGATGATTTGGTAGCCACCATGAATGCTCGCAAATCAAGTGAGGTTTGGAATAATCTATATGCAGATTTTTTAATCACCGAGAGATGACCCGTTTAGTCATGCACTTCACTCGAGGACGCAGTAAAGACTAAGTGTGGGGGAGTTTGTTGGCGGTCGTTATCAACCACTTTACACTACCAACTTATGATTATTTAATAAGAAAACTATACTCTTATGTCATATATACCTTTACAAGTAACCTAGTGCCACTTGTATTCGAAGAAAATATATTTTGCAGGCCCAAACGTGGAATTAGGTAAAAATACGCCAAACAAGATGGGAAGCGCACTACAAAATTGTGCTATGTCCAAGGGAAAGCAAGCAGGCCAAATCCACGACAAACTGGGCCGTTGCACCATCGGGGACACGATCCACAATAGCCCACAAGCCCACCATCGAAAGACGATGCCGAGACGGGCAAGGCCGGGTGCGGTCGCACGGCGCGGTCGCACCCTGGTCGAGGCGGATCGCGCCCAAATTTGGATGGCGGTTTGCCCCGAGACTCTTGCGGCGGTTGCATGCGGGGCAATTTTCAAACTCGGTGCCAAAACCCGCCAAACCGACCATGGGAGGCCTATTTAAGGGCCCTCACTCCCCCTCCTCTTGACATCAATTTTTCATTCTTTCATTCTCCACTTCCATATTTTGTTACACACTAGAGTAGAGGAGAAGAGTTTAGTTCATATTCTAGAAGGGAGTGAGAGAGGGAAAGAAGTGTGGAAAAGAGAGGAGTAGCGACCCCTCTACTTCTTGTACATCAAGCTCCGCCTTTGTACATCGGGTAGACGGAGTGCCGAACCTATCGGCTCCCGCGTCCGCACTTGTACCTCTATGGATCGTCCTACTAATTTGAGTAAGACATTCGTGTTCTACTTCTAGTTGTTATCTTTAAGTTCTAGTTATTATACTCTCTATAAGTTTACGGGTTCGTTGTTCGCCTCTTTGGCGGATGCTCTAGTAGAGGACTCCTGATAAAGACGGATGTTCCTGGCCAACGCTAGAGTAGTGGCAAATAGCGTAGACGTGGTGTCTAAGCTATAAGTCACCCTTGTTTGCTGCGCAGCCCACGGTAGTGAGGTAGGCGACAGGTGGTGATAGCCCTGTTCGTCCTTTGTACTCCTCCACGTCCGGTTGTGGAGTAGAGCTAGAGGCCGGCATCACCTGGCAGACCAGGTGCGATCCAGTGCCCGAAGTAAACTTGTAAATGTGAAGGTAACCTGAATTAAACTAACAATTGCAGCAGAGCCTCACTACCCAAGTCTACCTTCTCTGTCCTCCTCTTGGTAGCTAGCTAGATAGACTTAACGCCCATTCCCTGTGGAAAATACGATACCCTGAATACTTCCGGGTGAAGTGCTACCACGGTACTTTCCGTGCGCTTGCGGACTTATCTACTTACGCTAAGAAATACCCACACCCGTCTCCCTGATTAGGGCCACGGCCTCTTCCTCGGTCGGTGGCACGCGGGTGGGGCGGCATCGGGGCTGCCATCCTCCGCACGATGTCAGCGTACGATGGCACTCCCTCGCTTCGTCCCACACTAGATGGCCGTGCAGGCGGCGGTGGTGGCACAAGGGTTCACGATTGGAGATGGTTTTGCGGCGGGGGTGTGGGAGGGTTTTGTGTGGATTGGATTGGCGTGATGCCCCCGATGCCCTTTTTCTCTCTTGGTCCACTTGGGATGAGGTCCCACAAACACCGGCCAAAACCCCTAGCGTTAGCAATCAGCGTCGCGCAGCTGGGCATTACCGGATCGGACTTGTGTTGGCCCTCTGATTTAGACTCTGGAAAGTATGTGGCTAAAGTCAGTGCTGGTGGACTCGTTTGGGGATTGGGCCCTTCCAAGGTCACACGGTGAAACCTTTTTTATGGTTATTTATTTGTCGCATCCTTGCCGAACAGGTTGCCGGCGGGCTTATTGTTCTACTCCTTGCCGGAGGAATCACCGGCAAGAGTTCGTGGTAAGGGACATGCCGCTGGAGCGCACACTGTGTGTCCTAGCATCGATCCCACCGACAAACATTCTAATTCCCACTAGCATGATCCTTTGGGAAATCCCACCTTGGACCAAAATTTTTCTACCAAGTGCTCGTCATTCAGATGAGCTGCTTTCTTATTGTTTGCAATGAACTCACGAGCTTCATCAGATGAGAAACCAGCCATGATGCATTCATGGTAAGCGTCATCATCCGTCGACTTAGTTGGGGCTATGTCCATGACTGGACCTGCAGAAGACAAACCTATCTCATCGATGGCCGAAGTGAGAGTGAGTCGCCATCCCTTGCGCCTTCCCACAGTCTCCCATAGGCCCGGCGGATCGGCTTTTGGCTCTAGCAATGAAGCGTTGGTCATGGTCCTAGCGTGCCAGATGGTGAACAGTGTCCTGAGCGGTAGCACCACGTTGGACGGCCTAGAGGCTTACTGGTGGGGAGACTATGACCTGCACAGATGAGAAAACAGAGATGGCGATCCGGCGAGACCACACCGACCCGACCAACCTGGTGGCGCTTGGTGAAGCAGCGAGTGGAGGCGGCGGCGTCGACACCTACCGACGAGAAGCCGGAGACCTTGGGGTGGGCGGAGCCTCGGCGAGCGAACCTAGTGAGGTCAGCAACACCGTCGGTAAGGTGCTGACGGCCACCGACGTAGCCTGGCCGCGATCGCCCCTGGATCGCCCGTCATAAGATTCCAGATTTCGAAATTTCAAACAAACAAAAGTGTAATCTAGGTCTCATAAGTCTAGTCCACCATCTATCATGGGTACTTTACAAGCACCTAAACAGCTTGTTCGAGGATTCTTTCTGGTTGCTTCTCTTGGACGGGCCCAACACTAGAGTTGAAGAAACTGTTGGAAATGCTAGAGTTGAAGAAACCTACATGTCATTGAGTTCTTTGCAATGCTAGAGTTGAAGAAACTGTTGGAAATAATAGCAATTTAGTGATGAACAAATTAATTTTGACAATAAGAAAAAGAGCAACAGCAAGTTTCATAGGTGTACAAAACATTAGCACTCCATAACCTGGTGCTAGTAACAGAAGGAACATGAGAATGAAAGACTGAGAAAGTGTGTAGACATTCTTACAATGGGGTTGTTGACGCTAGCACTAGCGCGAAAGTAGATGAAGCAGACAGTCGATGAAGATCCATGACACCGGCATAGAGGAAGAAGTCGTTCAGCGAGCAGTCGCCATGATGCTTCCCAAAAATCTAAGATGGCCCCTTGAAAGGTCCTCGGTTGGTTTTGGAAATTGAGTGACAACCTAGGTGGACTAATATGTGGTTATGTGAGATACACAGGGATTAGTCCATAGATGAATTTGGAACTCATTGCATATGAGACATGACATGGTGTCATGTGACCAAGGTGGAGAAGATCAAGATGAAGCTTGGCTTGATGGACCGGTTGCAAGTGTGAAGGGCAAGTCGAGGCTTTGAAGTCATGTAACGATGTGTGATGATGTCCATGCTGCGAGACAGATCAGCCCCCTCAGTTGTAATCTTGTATTGCCTCGTTTGATACATGGATAGAGCAGATTTGTTCTGATTTTTCTGAGGTAAACCATCTCACATGCTCACACGCATGCAACTTGCCATTGTTAGGACCCATGCAAGAGGGTAGGTCGGCATGGGAGAATTGACAAGGAATATATCAGTATTTTTTTCATCTCAGGAGAGCTAAAATGTTTTTGTTGCTAAGACCTAATCAGCTACACAATACAACAACAACAACTGTTGGCAACGATGGCTGCAGCACCTGTAGCAGACACACACCTTTGGGAGGAGAAGAAGATGGGGCTGTTTTTTGAATTTTTTCTATATCACAAGCAACTAGATACATAGGAGGGGTACATGTCCTTTTGTAGGACTTTTAGGTCGGTGCTACAGTAACCGACCTAGCTACAGTGCATAGCAAAACTCGATTTGACTATTACTACTTGCAACTGTTGCCAGCTGCAACTTGCTACTGCTACTCCTAACTATAGCTGCCGACTGCTGCCACTACTTGGCAAGCAAGGCATGTTCTGGCTCCAGCTGCCAGTAATAGGATAGATGCAAGAGAGGGGTAATTATCTAACAACAACAACAAAGCCTTTTTATCCCAAGCTAGTTGAGGTAGGCTAGAGAATGCAATATTCAAATGTTATATCATGAAAATTTTATATGATAATTTGTTTTCACATGAACAACTGCCAATTTGTGTTATTTGTTCTTTGTTTTTTTTTTTTTAGCTGAGTGATCACTAGTGCTCTCTTTGCTTTCTCTTTTGCTTGCAGTTTTCAGCAGTTCAGAGCAGCACCATGTGAGATCCTTTGTGTATCGATTTTCAAGCAGATGCTCAATTCTTGTGCAAAAGCAGGTGGACAGCAGCACATCAGTACCTTTGCTCTTATCTCAGGTATCAGTGAGCTAGCGACCGTAGCTAAGCAGCAATTCATTTTTCAGTGAAATGTCCCTTTCATAGTAGTGTTTTTAGCTCGCTGCTAACTAATACCTCAGAGGTTGTGTAGTTTGGATTAGCATTACCAATGTATTGGAAACTGGTCATATTATGAGAAAAATCATCTTAAATGCTGTTAAAAATGTATGGTTAAATCCATCTTAAATATTATGGCATGAAGTGATGTCTGAAACATAGATATTATGAGAAATGTATCCGTTGCAATGTAGACTGAAGTTCATTTTTGTTTTGCAAATGCAGGTATACAGCCAACAAACGGCCACGATTGGCGTCGGCGGCGAACCCTTTTTTTCATCTACTGCAGCCTAAAAATGGACTCCTGTTCCACCAGTGTAGCTGGATGTCTCCTGATATCTATGTGGAAGGATTGAGCTACAGTTCTCCAAAATGTTCTATCGTGTTGCGCTTTAATTTCAGATGTCTATCATGATTTGTACATGTGATTGATGCCTAAAATGTTGTTCTAGTTTCAAAGTGTACAGATATGGTGTTCCGGTGTGAATGGTGCAATATAAAATACACATGGCAAAACATGTTTCAAATCGTGGCCATAAAGCTACACGGGAAAAATTCTCGTATGTCAAAAAGCTGCACGAAAAACAAACTCAGGGACGTCAAAAGGCTGCACGTGAAAATTTTTTGCGAACGGAAAAAATGCACGAGAAACAGGGAAGTCAAAAGCTGTATGGAAAAGAGCACAAAAAAAAAGGTAAAAAACTCACCAACGTCAAAAACTGCAAGAAAACAAAATTGTGAAATAGAAAACTGCCAAAAGAACCTGGCATCCGTCGCGGAAAAAAAAAGTTCGGAAGGCAGCCCGTGACTTCTTGGGCTGGCGGAGGGGCTGTGCTGGCCTGCAGTCGAATGGGGCACTGGGTTCTGAATAGCTATTTAGACCCGGGGTCCAAATAGTGGTGCTATATATATATATATATATATATATATATAGTATTTATATTGGGACCCGGGTACCGAATGTATTTGGTCCCCAACCGAGCCGAACGCGCTGCGAGCCGTCCGCCTTCAGACCCGAGCCGCGACCCGAGCCGTATCGGCTTTTCCTTTTCCCTCTCCGCTCTCGTATCTTGACCGGTCGCCGTTCTCTGCAGCTCGCAACCGCTGCCGCCCCCTTCCCCAGCCTCCCACCTCCCCCACCTCCCGGCGGTTCCCAGCATCTCGCATACATGCCGCCCGGAGCTCCCCCACCCCCAGACGCCGCGTCCGCTTTTGGACCCTGGAGCAGAAGGTCGCGTCGCCCTTCCCGAGGTTACCGCCGACGTCGCCTCAAGGTTTTCCTCCGAGTCCGACGGCGTCGCATTAGCTGTTGGACCCGCCGGCGTCTCCTCTGGAGCGGCGGGATCTTACTGCCGGTTTGTGGGCGCAGTCCTTCTTGGTGTTTTCGGCCGGCCTGCACCATCATCTGCACCTGCTGCGCCGTCGCTTTGGCTCTGCCTTCGCCGACGCATCTCGCCGGCAAATCCAGGTGCCACTCCCTCGATCCAGTTACCAGTTTCTCGTTTGCTCCACCTACTCATCCTTCCCCTACTCATTAATTTCTCCCCTCTTGTTTGTATGTGATGAATCGAATGCCTCTGTTGCTCGGTTGGTGGCCGCACGCAGTGACTGAATCTTGTCCGTGCGATGGTGGGCGGATGGGGTCGAGACGGAGGCAGGGTCCTTGTTTGCGGGAGCATCATCCCGGGATGGAGACAAGCATCATCCCCACGGCGGAGGGCAGATCCAGCAGGTCCGTGGTATAGTTGCAGCATTGAAAGCTTGGCTGCGTGGACTTCCTCTCCTATGTGCAGGTAACCCCGTCACGCTTCCTTCCGGTTGTCTCCCCATTGAGTAGGGATGTGCAAATTGCCCATTAATCCTAGCAATATCTGAATCCCAAATATTTTGTTATATTTTGCACATAGATCTGATGCTTTTCGTGCAGGTGCAGGAAAGAACTGAATGGTAATTTCAATGGAAGCATCAAATATGTATTATCAATCTCTTTATTATTGTTCTCTATTTATTTCATTGTTAGTTTAGCTAATTAATCGATCTCTTCTATCAGAATGTAAATTAAATGGTTATGGATCTGCGGGTGTTTTCACTATTAAGTTCAGTGTCTAATGCTGCCCTGAAATCAATCTGTCAACTTCTTGAATTTTGTGAGATGGATAAGTGTGATAAATTCGTGATTATTTCAGCTCTGGACTTTCCAATTTCCATATTTTTTTTTTGAGTCATCAATCAATTGCCACTACTAATTTGCATGCAGATGGGAGACCCTTTCTGTCAAAGGATTTTCAGCACTGCTTGACTACTCATCTACATGGTCTATTTTTCAGCAATAGTTTATCCTTCTATGCAGCATACTAAATCAGAAAACACCTGTCATGCTTCCATTCTATTATTTGGGCAGAATGATCTGAAGCATTTGACGCTAGCTCATCTCTTCGATAAGCCATGCTTTCTTGGGCTGCTTGCAGTTCAGGTATGCTGAACACTGATCTGGTTTCCTAATTGTGAATCTTCAGCTACTTTTTTTTTTTAAGGTTGACGGGGATCTTCAGCTACTTGGCGATATATATGGATTATTTATGTCTGATTTACAATAAATGACTAAAATAGAACTTAAGCATTTTCATCTTTAACTATGTTAGGACCTGTGATTCTTAACTTCAATCTAATCCTTTATCATCTGGTGGCCACTGCAATACTACATGTTCTATACATCAAACACATTTTTAATTATGCTTTTGGGCCAAAATGAGTCATTTTCTTCTCACTTGCCTGAGCTAATTAAAGAAGTCACAAGCCTCAAGCAATCGACTTGCTCCATTAGAACATTTGGTTGAAGTTTTAGCAAAATTATGGGCTCTGGAGCTTGGAGATTCAGAATGTTTATGATAGTATGCTCAAACTTCTGGTAATTAATTATTAGCTGAGTTTTGGTGTTCCATCATAAATGTAGATGCTTTTCGCATTTGTATACTCCACTGGTTCTATAACTAACCTATATGTTGTTAATGTATGCTTTTTAACTCTAAATGAATGGACAGTCAGCTGTCCGATATATCGTACGTCTTTGGCGATACATGGTGTTTTATCTATATATGGAGAAGATTATTGTTTACTGCAATTAGTTCTAGCTAATCTCATTGGTAATCAGATATGTCATTATGCTTCTCTGGTTTACTTGTTAATAGACACGCATCCTGATTCAACCAGTTTTCAGAAGGTATTGGCTTCTGCTAGTTTAATTGTTCTTTAGTCATGGACGGGTTAATTTCGAGTTTCCGTTATGCATGCTTTTCCTAATGGTTATTATATTTTAAAACCTTTTTTCTTTCTCTGGTTTTATATGCATTGATAGTTATCCCGGCGGTTCCTAGCATCTCCCATACATGCCTCTCCGGAGCTCCCGTACCGTCCAGACACCACGTCCGCTTTTGGACCACGGGAGCAGAAGGTCGCGTCGCCCTTCTGGAGGTCACTGCCGACGTCGCCTCAGGTTTTTCCTCCGACGGCGTCGTATTAGCTGTTGGACCCGCTGGCGTCATCCCTCTGGAGCGGCGGGATCTTACTGCCGGTTTGTGGGCGCAGTCCTTCTTGGTGTTTTCGGCCGGCCTGCACCATCATCTGCACCCGCCGCACCGTCTCATCTCGCCGGCAAATCCAGTTCCCACTCCCTCGATCCAGTTCCCAGTTTGTCGTTTCCTCCACCTACTCCTTCCCCTACTCATTATTTTCGCCCCTCTTGTTTGGATGTGATGAATCGAATGCCTCTGTTGGTCGCTGCTAGGAGCTCCTTCTCTTCACTTTCAGCTAGGTCAGTTTGTGCCAATCTTGGTTCTTCCTAGTTTATGCCACTACTAATTTATTTGTGTAAGTAGTTGGTCCAGCTATCTAGAGTTAAAGTCAATTTGTTTTATGAAAACATCCAGGTATCCAATTATCCAATGTGTCAGATTGTCCATTTATTTATTGCATATATTCGTGTTCAGTGCAATTTATAAATGCTTGTATAATTCATGGCTCATGTGAATTGGGTTGTGACCCCCGGATGTAGCACTTTGATGGGTGTCTCTTTGAGTTTTACAAATGCAATAAATGGATGGCACTGATAGGATTTGCAATCCTTGTAAATGGGATCCATTTTGTAACAACAATATAGAATATAGACTCCCAACGTGGTACTTCATTCATTAAATTGATTACATGAAAAAGAAAGTTCAACCTTCATTTGCTAAATAATGTATGGTAAACTGCTCGACTGTCATTTTGCATTTGTTGTTTGTGATTTGCTTTTTTTTTTGTCTGCCATTTCACTTTTTTTTTGTCGGTAACTCACATACAAGCAGTCTACAAGAAACAAAATCTGAAATTAAATTAACTCATCCAGGTTTATATTCAAGTTTATTGAGTTCTACGATGGTGAGGGGCATGGTTGTCTGCAGACTACTACATTCGGTATGATTCATCTTCTTTGTCATTACATCCATCATCTTTAAAATCATTTTTCTAACCTTTTTTTCCTTTTCAGGATCGCTCAAGGGAGTTGAGGGCAGAGATGCTTCACTACCTAGCATTCCATTCGGCAAACAAAGTCCAGGCACCCGCGTATCTTCAGTTTTGGATTGGAGAGTCTCTCCCCGCCTTCCATCCTATGTTTTATTAATGCAAGGCAGACACAGAGCTACATTGTACTCTTAGTTTCCTGTTTGTTTGATCATTCATAGCTGAATGGCATGGATGGTTCTTGATAGATGGGTTAGCCTAGTCAGGGTCAGATGAATCATGTCGATTGTTTTGGTTTATAAAACCATGTCATGAATTAGCCTAGTCAGGATCAGATGAATCATGTTGATTGCTTTGGTTTCTAAAAACATGATGTCAGCTTGATCTGTTTTGGTATTTCATATGCAATTGTATGTTTCTGTACATGTTGCATGTTTGGTTACTTTTTTCACAACTTTATTACTTCACGCTTTTGTCCGACCTGTTTGTCAATCGTGGAGCGTGCGATGCGCCCCCCACACAAGCCCTGGACGTTTGCATTTGTATCCAACCGTAGTCAGCACCGGCGGCGACGTTCCACAGCTGACCGCCTTCGACCTACCTCTGTCTGCGTGACTCTGCACTTTAGATTCTAGCAATGCGCGTGGGTTCTCCGACCTTTTCTCTTGATCCCGTGCTCCTACACTTATCCTATTTTAAGCGTGCCGCAGCATGTTTACCTCTATGTTTAACTTGTTCCCAATCCCGGTCAGCATTGATCACCGTTGGAACAGTTCTCCCTATTTTTACCTGGTTTTATTTTCCAATCGTGGTCAGCACGGATCACCGTAGGAACAGTTCTCCCTGCTTGTAGCTTGTTATATTTCTAGTTCTTTAATGTCACTCGTTCGAGCCATATAATCATATTCATACTAGTGTTTCGGGCGCGCCCCGGCGCGCATGATAGCACCGCAGGTTCAGTGGTTAAACACAAAAGGAAAACAATAGGTTCAGTAGTACATGAACATAATAAAACGGGCGTTGGCCGAGTTCAACAGTACACTACCATAACATTTGTTAATCGACTATTGCCGAGGTTCTAACATAGCAGACTAACGCCATGCTTGAGTTGCAGCAGGAGGTCCGTCATTCAATACATATGCCAGGATCGGTCGGACTCCCATTCATGTTGTTCGTCTTCTGGGATGCCGAGCGAAGAATCTGTATGTTCAAAGTATAGAAGTTAACACGCTGCATGCATGTATATGGAAGTACATGTACATGATTTGATTTCAAATTAACTCACATGATCACATCTGATAATGGACATCAGTTGGTTTTTATTGGAAACATTGACAGCAAAAGAGCATATATGAAGCATAGTCTTTTTTGAGCTGTGCAACTGAAAAAAAAACACATATGGAAGATAAATATTAGCTGTTCGACCACAGAACAAAAGGTAATCAACAGAAAGAATCGAGGCTAAGCAGCTATGGCAATATATTTTAAACTGAAAGTAAGAAAAAGTAGGCCCATTTTTATTCCTTCTGCTGTGCAAATTAATCTAGCAGAAAATGAATAGCTTTTAGGCCTATGTAAAGCAACTCTAAATTAACTAATGTCTATCCTCAACAATGATGGTTGAACAATCTGATAGGAATAACATACTAAATGAATATCTACCATATTGTTTTAGGGGAAGCTGAGACGCTAAAACACAGCCTAAACTCTGCTGGAACATAATAGGAAATCGTGGAAATAGTACTGATCTAATAATAAAGAGAGGCGGTTAGTCACTGATGACTTGTAGCCTTATTTATTTCGACGTTCAGTAAGTAGCACCATAGAACCTTACCTGCACAAGGAAAGCTCAATTTCAATGCTTTGAACGTGGGTGCAAGACTTTAGCTGAATCAAACTCTTAATCCTCAGTTCGCCAAAGATCCAATCTACAAAGTGAAGAAAAAATGGCAAATCATCATTCTGCATGGGTGTAAACCTTGTGTTCATATAAATAAAATCATACCTCAAGGCAACAGGAAGCTAAACCTGCATAATCTTAAATGATCCCATGACTGTTGCTAATGATGATCCTATGCTGGTCACTGTCAAAGATAAAAATGTGATCCCACCTTCATCAAATGATATGCATGCCTCAGCACATTGAATTATAGAATATCACTTTTGGATGGCGAAGCCAACGATATACTTGACTGCAATGTGCAATGTAACTGTCTTTGGTGGAAGCCGATTACCTGAGTGGTAAAGTGTCATATCAGAAGGAAACACAAGCAAGCTTTGCTGCAGCACATGAGCAACTGCACAAAAGCATAAAGCTTAGCCAACTCATATGATATATTTCAAGATTGCCATTCAACATAAGAGGCAAAACAAAAATAGTATATAAACATATTCAGAATTACTACTGAATGCACCTCACAGGATATATACCTATATAACACAAATACACAAAACATTACTGAATGCACCGTCACAGGATATATACACAGTTACAGGAAACCATAAAGCTGATTTAAAAGAAATCAAGTCAATTTCAGTTTCATAATTGAAGCTTGCAACTAAGTTGGTATAGGTGAAACCAAAGCTATATTTGGTTTACATGCCCAAAAAATGGTTAGAACCTTGATAATCCAAGCACAGTAAAACTTTTGCAAGCTAGAAAGTAATGATTCACCTGTCAGAAAAAGCAAGAGCATGCCTTCATTTTTCTGATTCTTGTGCATATTTGTCTAGCAAAAGGCAAATGGCCCTGGATCATTCCAAAGAATCTCCAACACTATATTCCCGCTGAACCAAGACACTACATGCACCTGGTAGAAAGGACATACTAAATTAATAGCCAACCAAACTATAAATACTATTATCATAATAGCTCCAGAAGGAATAGAGATTTACTGCAAAGCGCTATTCAATTGTTCCATGTAGTGGTTACAGACTTACAGGTTACAGCAGTATAAAGATAGGTACCTTGAAAGGCACAAACTCAAACTATACCCAAGGGTATCATCCAATTGATCTGTATAGTAGCTAATCAACTACAACAAATATATTTGAGGCTTATTAATTATGCTTAAGCATGGGAGCTGAACTGCTGTTCTTTTTTGCAATAAAAATTGTCTAAAAAGATCCTAAGATCCTACTGTAAATAGGATATCAAACTAGCTGCAGAACTAATAAACCAGCTTAAGCGTGTAGCATCATAGAAACCAGCTTAAGCGTTTAGCAAACAATGGTCACTTTCTTTTCCATGTGACTATTAAAATGCTATCAGAAATAGGTCTTGAACGTATGCAAAATAGCAATTATTCATGTAAAGTATTAAAGGTATCAAACCAGTTGCTTGAATGTATTAAGGCTTTGCCAAACTGGTTTCTCAAAGTAAAAAAAAATAGCAACTATCCATGTAATCTGGAATAAATGCAAAGCCGCTCTTTATGAAGAATCGAGACAAGCTAAACATCTCATTGTTACATCTACACATGGAAAAAATAGCATATTCTATACACAGAGCTTATTTCAGTTGGCAAAGGTAAACAAAAGTTCATAGATAGGGTGACGACGCTAAAAGCATATTCAGCAATAAACAATTGGGAAGCTACAACTATACTGGATCAAGGGGCTACAACTAAAAGCAATAAACAATTGGGAAGATACAACTAAAAGCATATTATCTCACCCTTTTCACCCCGAGTCACCAGGGTGAATGAACGTCCGCAGCAAATGAACGCAAAATAGGCCTGCATGTTCGGATTTCAGCATGTCTGTGACTTTGCAGAGAACAACAGTACCATATTATGAATCCTGCCCATCGACCGGAGTCTCTGCATTGCAACCAAACAAAAATTCCAAGAGAAATCACTAATGCCACATATATTGATATATAGATTAAGGTAATGAAACCCCTCAGTGACATTTGATCGAACACGTTACATCCCTCGTTGGCTAGGGAGCAGACTATGGAAAGAACTGCCGCAGCGACAGGAAGCAATCTCCAATACCTTTTGCACGCTGGTGACGAGTTCGTAGAAATTCCCGGCAACCCGTGAGGCGGAGCAGACCTCGGTGCTTCCTGGGATACTCGCGCCGCCCACGACGTCTTCTCCTCGGGCGTGAAACTGGGGCCGGTGAGGTCCCCGCGGCCCGCACTAGCCGGTCTTCTCCTCGGCGGTCAAGCTGGTGCCGGAGGATGGACGAGGAGGCGTGGAGGTTGCCGGAGTGATCCACCGCGGAGCGAATTCCGTCGCTGCTTGTGCTGAGCGCCGCGACCTTCGTTTCGCGTGCTGAGCGACGCGACCCTTGTTTCGCGTGAGGCAGAGACAGGACGACCCGGCAGCGGGGACGTGGGGGTGGTTGCTCGCCGGGGGAAGGACTTGAAGAACGGCGACCGGAACTGCCGCCACGACTCAGTTTTGACCTGGGGAGGGAGGGGAATTGCGGACAGGGAGCCTATCGGCTCGCCTTCGGGAGGGATTCGCGAGGGCTGGCCTGGGCTGCGGTGACTGGGTACTGAATTCATTTGGACCCCGGGGTCCAAATAGTGCTGGCGATATATATATATATATATATATATATATATATATATATATATATATATATATATATATATATATTTTATATGTGTGTGTGTGTTTGTACGTGAGTTGGTTAGAGCACGTTGGTGTGCCTGTTAGCGCAATACTAGACCAAATATACACGGATTTGTGATGCGTGTTTAGTATGTGCATGCTGTAAGTTTTGTAGCTGTAAACTAGACTGTTCGATATAGTAGCTAAATATTCCTTTAAAATAAATACAAGCATAGAAATGCTTTATGAGATTAAAATAATTGTCATGCGTGCTTCATATCTTGCTTGCTGAAGTTGTGCGTATATGCATTAAGTCATTAAGCTACCTTAGTAGCTTGTTCCATGAGTTCTTATTTTAAGAGTTGTTGTTGCCCCCATATTAAATCATTGCATCATCATCGCATACATGTAGTGAACGAGCCAGTGGAGATTGTGAACTTCGGCGACCAGGGCTACAAAGAAGTCGTCGAGGAGTACGAGGAGGTGATTCTCGTACCGGAGGAGTCCCCGGAGCCGTCCGTGACTGACCTTGCTGACACCGCGCCTGCCCAAGGCAAGCCCCGGTGTATAACCCTTATTTTGATAAATATGATTATATATGTTGTGCATTTACGTTCAGGAATTATATGATACCCACATGCATATATATACTATCCTATGAGTCTTACTAGTACAGGATCGAATAGCTGCCATGCTTAGGTTAATCGGTAGTGTGAGTAACCTGCCATTACTCACAAAGTAGGTGGATACTCCTACTAAAATGATGAAGAGGATGGAAAGGAAATGGTGACCGGGCAGGGAAGTGGTATGGGTTTTGGTGGGTGTAACAAGTTATGTTCCGTGACGGCGGGCTTAGCTTGGTTGCACCGTTTTCCCTGTCTGTGTCGGTTAAGGACCGGTCGTTGCAATGGAAAGTAGTCAGGTCATAGATTTATTATCCTGAGCACATACTTGCTTATGGGAGCGGGAAGGCCTGTTACTCTCTTGTTGTGGGTTCCGCTCTTTCCGGGCCGACCGATTGAGGCGGGGATGGTGGAGGTTCCTTGCACCCACGGTGAATTTGGGCCTCACGTGTGGGAGCTTGGAGTCCAAGTTTGGACGAGGACCTGGAGCCCTCATCAGGAGTGGAATGGGTTGGTCTTTGCTTGCGCGTATTTTAGTAGCGCAAGCGAGGCGTGTGCTTCGGGGTACCCAGCTGGGCTACATTGATCCGCGAATCGCCGTTGTCATGACGGTACGACTTGGATACGATCTGGCACCGTAGTAAGAAGTGGAATATGAAGGATGGAATTAAGATGGTTCTAATTGCTCAACTCTTGCTTGAAATTAGAACAGGTGCTTATCTAGACCGGCTAGATGATGAACTTAAAAGATGGCTAAAAAGAAAAGTAAGGATTTACTATTAGTAATGCTTTTCTGCAAACAAATCAAACAGCAAGCCATACAGCCTATCATATCCTTAAGAGTCGGGAAATATATATTCCCATACGGGTAAGTCTTGCTAGTACAATTGAGTACTCAGGGTTTACTTACCCTTGTTGCAGGTGCAGTTTCAGGAGCTAGCCTTTGTGTGGAGGATTCTTCCGGGGGCACAGATGGATCCTTGTATCTTCGTCGTCGCTAGATGTTTATTTTATTTCCACTGTTATTTCCGCACTCTGAACTCTGGTATTGTAATAAATAATTTCCAAGACTCGATATTGTATGAAATAAATTAAGTATTGCAAGCTTGTACTCATTATTGGATTCTGGATGTAAAACGTGGATTTTTTCGAGTTCTCTCATTGGGTGTGCTCGACAGAACTGTTTGGAATGGCTTATTTATGGAGTACTTAGTGTCTAGTGGAAGACAAGTGTTCTATAAATGTGTTATTTCGGGCGGTTTACGCCCACGGTGGTATCAGAGCCAATAATGAGTTTACGAGCTTAATAACCATTTTCAAAAGTATAAAATTTGACCAACAAAAGCTTTGCGAAAATTAGGATGCGATAAAAATTACGTAAATAAGTATAAGCCCTATTATATTGGTCTATATAGGATACTGGCACTGGTTTTATCTAATCAATTTTCTGCAAGTACACTAACTTACGATACGTAAGAAATCGTTAATGTACGAAAGTGATTGTACGATGTGCCAAAATTTTATACGGTTGCCGCTATATTCCGGCATGAGTGAACGAATAGGTCGAATCATGCATCATGAACAGGGAATTTCGTAAATACCCCTTCACGCATAATTTTAGCTACCAAACATAGTATTATAATAAGTAAAAATAAGTGCTTCAATTTGAATAAAATCCTTATCCCGCAAAGCAATTTATCAGGCCTTATCAATTTCTTTCTAAGCTTTTATCATGGTTTGGAGGCCTTGTCCCTAATGGTTGGTTCCTATCTGTTTTCAGATGAACCTAAGGTCTGGGCGTGGGAGTGCCAGTGTTGGGGCAGCCCGTATCGCTCAGGATGGGCAAGGCGAGAGTGTGCATGGTGCTGATGACAATAATGCCCATGCGGATAGTAACGAGGTCCCGATGCTAGGGGCTCTTCCACCTCCACCTTTGATGACTCAGGCTGAGATGATGGCTGAGATATTAGCCACTGTCGTCGTGAGTCCGCCGTGTCATGGAGATGTTGGCACAAAGCGATTGGAGGGATGGTTTCGTGGAGACCAGGGGGGCAATGGCAGGGACGGGGGTGGTGCGCATCGTCATGAGAGGGCCTGTTCATATCAGGACTTGTTGGGGACCCTCCCACCCACGTTCACGCCTACTGCTGAGCCTCTAGATGTGGAGCATTGGCTTCGCATTATGGAGCAGAAGTTCTAGTTACTTGAGTTGACTGATGAGCAGAAGGTGCGCTTTGCAACACAACAGCTTCTGGGTTCTGCCAGTGCATGGTGGGACAACTTCAATGCTGCACAGCCTGCAAACCACCGTGTGACTTGGCAGGAGTTTGCTGCTGCCTTCCATCAGTTCTACATTCCTGCTGGGTTGCTGAATAGGAAGCTAAATGAATTTCTTGAGCTCAAGCAAGGCAACATGACTGTGCTTGATTATGTGAACAGATTCAACCACTTGGCTCAGTATGCTGGCACACATGTGGATACAGATGAGAAGAAGAGGGATCGTTTCTTCTGTGGTCTCTCTTGTATCTTACAAGAGAAGCTATACCCTGGAGGGTATCAGACTTTTGGTGCCTTAATGAATGCTGCTATTGCTATGGAGGGGTTGCAGCGTAATACTGATGCCGAGTTGAAGCGCAAGAGGGTGGCCACTGGATCTTCTCACCACCCGCATACTCAGAAGGTACAGATTGTGAGGCGCATGCCCTATCATCCATCAGGAGGGCAACCGTCTCACCAGCCTCAGCAGACCTATCAGTCACAGCCTCCTCAGTACCGTGCACCTACTCAGCAGGTGCAGCAGTCTTAGGGGCTGATAGGGACAGCAGTATCAGCCTCGCCCAATGCAAGGGGTGAAGCCAGGTGCTTGTTTCAAGTGTGGCCAGGAAGGTCACTTTGCTCGGGAGTGTCAGCAGGGCCAGACTTACCAGCCCTCTCAGCCTTTAGCCAACTCCCGTCTAATCAAGAAGACTATTGTCCAGAAGAAGGTGCCAGTGAGCCACTCTGGAGAGGTCAACTTCACAACTGCCGAGGAGATCCCACAGGGTGTTCCTGTGACGGCTGGAATGTTCACCATTGATTCCCATCCAGGACATGTGTTATTTGATTCTGGTGCATCACATTCATTCATTAGTGCGGGGTTTGCACAGAGGCACAATATTTCTATGAAGGCTATCCCTATTGCCTATAGAATCAAAACCCCGGGTGCGCTTGTGAGCGTTAATACCCAAACAGATACAGTCAGTCTAGTCCTAGCAACTTATTCCTATCGACTCCAGTTCATGGTGTTGCCGAGGCAAGGCATAGATGCAATCTTGGGAATGAACTGGATGAGCACCTATGGGGCAGTCCTGAATCTGCAGCAGAGAATTGTTGAGTTAAGGCTTCCCTTTTCTGAGGATAGAATGTCTCTTCTTATGCCTTCATCCCTCTCCTCATCGGTTGTTGCTCATGCTGAAGCTTCTTCTGATCTTGCCTCTATTCCTGTGGTCTGTGAGTTCCCTAATGTGTTCCCTGAAGATTTACCTGGACTACCACTAGATAGAGAGGTTGAGTTCACTATTGAGTTAGAGCCTGGCACTGCTCCAATTTCACGGCGTCCTTACCGTATGGCTCCAAAAGAATTAGCTGAGATGAAGAAACAGTTGGAAGAATTATTGGAGAAAGGCTTCATCCGTCCTAGTTCATCGCCATGGGGTTGTCCAGCTATTTTTGTGAAGAAGAAAGATGGTACCCTTCGGATGTGTGTGGATTATCGCCCCCTCAATGCAGTAACCATTAAGAACAAGTATCCATTGCCTCACATTGATACTTTGTTTGATCAGTTAGCTGGTGCAAATGTGTTCTCCAAGATTGATCTTCGTTCTGGGTATCACCAGATAAAGATTAGACCGCAAGATGTTCCAAAGACAGCTTTCTCTACTAGGTATGGGTTGTACGAATACCTAGTCATGTCTTTTGGTCTCACCAATGCTCTTGCATTCTTCATGTACCTCATGAACTCGGTCTTCATGCCAGAGTTGGATAAGTTTGTGGTGGTATTCATTGATGATATCCTGATATATTCCAAGAATGAAGAAGAACATGCACAACATCTTCGCATAGTCCTGACCCGACTGTGCAAACATAAGTTGTACGCCAAGTTCAGCAAGTGTGAGTTTTGGCTGCACCGAGTGGAATTTTTGGGGCATGTTCTTACCTCTGAAGGCATCTCTGTGGATCCTGGCAAGGTACGAGATGTGTTAAATTGGAAATCTCCCAAGTCAGTTCATCAGATTCGGCAGTTTCTTGGTCTTGCTGGCTATTATCGGCGTTTCATTCCTGACTTTTCCAAGATAGCTCATCCAATGACCAAGTTGCTTCAGAAGGATGTCAAGTTTGTATGGGGTCCAGCCTGTGAAGAAGCCTTCCAAACTTTGAAGAAATATCTCACCACCGCTCCTGTTCTTGCTCAGCCAAATATAGAGAGACCATTTGATGTATATTGTGATGCCTCTAGAACAGGATTGGGATGCGTGCTTATGCAAGATGGACGTGTGATAGCTTATGCTTCACACCAGCTGAAAAAGCACGAGGTGAACTATCCCACTCACGATTTAGAGCTAGTAGCAGTGGTGCATGCTCTAAAAATCTGGAGATATTATTTGTTGGGGAACAAAGTGCATATTTATACGGACCACAAGAGCCTCAAATATATTTTTACTCAATCTGAGTTAAATATGAGGCAAAGAAGGTGGCTTGAGTTAATCAAGGATTATAATTTGGAGGTTCATTATCATCCAGGAAAAGCTAATGTGGTCGCTGATGCATTGAGCCGGAAGTTGCATCAGGCTGATGAAGAATCCTTGCCTTTCAACCATTCTGAGGTGGTGGCACACATTGCTTTGGTCTCGGATTTGCTGAAAGAGATTACTATGGAACAAAGGAAAGATGTATTAGAAATCCCTCATATCAAGAAATTAATTGCAGAAGGTAGAGGTCCTCATTTCAGCATTGATGAACAAGGTGTAGTGAAATTCAAGAATCGATTAGTGGTTCCTGCAAGCAATGGGCTGAGAAGAAAAATTTTGGAAGAAGCTCACAGTTCCAAGCTGTCCATTCATCCCGAAGCAACAACATGTATCATGATTTGCGTCGGTTGTATTGGTGGTGAAACATGAAGCGAGGACATTACCGGATATGTCTCAGAGTGTGACACTTGTGGAAGAGTGAAAGCTGATCATATGTGTACACCTGGTTTTCTACAACCTTTGCCAATTCCTGTTTGGAAATGGGAGGATATTTCCATGGATTTTATTGTGGGATTGCCTCACACCGGCGAAGGGCACGATTCTATTTGGGTCATTGTGGATCGTCTCACCAAGTCAGCTCATTTTCTTCCGGTACATACAAAATATTCAGCAAAGCAATATGCTAAGCTGTATTTTGATCGGATCGTGACCTTGCATGGAGTGCCTCTTAACATTGTTCTTGATAGAGGGTCGGTGTTTGAGTCTCGCTTTTGGAAGCAATCGCAGAAATGTCATGGAACTAAACCTCTCAAAAGCACAGCTTATCATCCACAGACTGATGGTCAGACAGAGAGGGTTAATCAAGTACTTGAGGATATGTTGAGGGCTTGTGTCATTTCTTTTCCAGAAAAATGGGACAAATGTTTGACTTGGGCAGAGTTTTTATATAATAATAGTTATCAAGAAAGTATCCGGATGGCACCTTTTGAAGCTTTATATGGCAAGAAATGTAGGACACCACCCAACTGGGTTGAAGTGGGAGACCGTGGATATTTTGGTCCTGATTTTATCAAGGAAGCTAGAGAGCAAGTTAGTATTATTCAGTCCCATTTAAAAGCAGCCCAAAACCGTTAGAAGGCCTATGCCGACAAGAAAAGAAGGCCAATGGAATTTGAAGTTGGAGATCATGTGTATCTCAAGGTGTCACCTATGAGAGGTGTACATCGTTTTGGAGTTCGTGGAAAGTTAGCCCCCCATTATGTTGGACCTTACAAGGTTTTGGGACGGTGCGGAAAAGTTGCTTATCGCCTGCAACTCCTAGAAATTTTGTCAGCAGTTCACAATGTTTTCCATGTCTCTCAGCTAAAGAAATGTTTGTGAGTTCCTGAAGAGGTAGTAGAAATTGAAGGACTTCCACTCCAACCGGATCTTTCATATGTTGAGCACCCTATCAAAATTTTGGACGAAAAAGAAAGAGTGACTAGAAATAAGGTGGTGAAATTTTATAAAGTCCAGTGGCAAAATCATTCGGAAGATGAAGCAACATGGGAACTTGAAAGTTACATTTTGGAGCATTATCCCCATCTCATTTCTAGTACATCAAGGTAACTGTCTCAGTTAAAAATTTATCCCTTTCTCTTTCTCACACTAGGCACGCGAAATCTTGGGACGAGATTTTGTTTTAGGGGGTAGAGCTGTAACACCCTCGGTGTTACCGCGTAATCAACTTGCTAAAATCCATCATGAGCATCATGTTTATGTGATAATGCATTTGATGAAGAGTATAAAAATGTTTGTTGCAACACAAGATGGTAAATAAAAATGTTAAATGAAATGTATTGCTTTGCTCGTGATATATCAAGTATGATTAGCTAATTCGTGGTGAGCTAAAATAATATAGATTATATATAGTGTATATATATGCGTGTACGTGACTCTAATAATTAAGTTGACGTATGAGTTTTGCATGTTGTTGGAAAATGCTTTTGGCCAGCTAGTTTTCCTTGTGACTTGAAGTTTGGAACCTGAACCCAGCTCGATAGGGATTTTTTTGTGAAATTTGGCCTTTTAAAAAAAAAAAAAAAAAAATTTCAAATCCATCCCTAGTTTGAAAAAATTTGCATGGGGTATCCCTTTTTTTGGTCGCGCCCGGCTCGGTGGCGTGATTTTTACACATGTCGCGCCACCGCATGTGGCGCGACGGTGCATCCACGGTGGCGGGCTGGCGTTGACCCGGTCTTTGGCGTGGCGGGCGTGGGTTCCACCACGTCGCGCCCGGTGCATGGGGCGCGACGTCCGTCGCACCCGTTGCGACGGGCGCGGCGGGCCCGTTTAGGGGATTTGGTTTGGGCCGCCGCCAAAACGGCGTGGGGCCCCACCACGCCGCGCCAAAGCAGCTCCGCGCGACGATCCGAGATAAATGCTCCCACCAGCTTCTTTTTTTTGTCCCTCTCTTCTCCCACTCTCTCACTTTTCCGAGGTTGAACAAGCAGCAGCGCGACCGCCAAAGGTTCTTTTTCTCTTTCTCTCATGCTCCAAATGGTCTTTGATTACACTTGTTGTTTGGTATTTGTTTTTGCTTGTATTGGCTCTCATCTTTATTCCTCCATGTGTAATTTTGCGTAGTTAATCTTCTCTTTCTTTGGTTTTATTTTGCACTCCAATCCTAAACCCTAAGTCATATCATTGTTAATGGCATTTTACTTACATAATTGTTTTTATGTAGATGACTTTGATGGATTCAATGCTTATTGAATATTTGTTCATGTATTTGATGGTTTGTTTCCGGTTTGTGAAGAATGGTTTAGGGTTAGAAAATTTGTTCATGATTTTTGTTTTGTCATGTATGTAGAAAATTACATATACAAAATTTGGTACATGTTTGTTACAAAACTTCATGTATGTAGAAAATGTGTTCATGTTTTATTAGGTGGAATTGTGCACTTAAAACCTAACCCTAAGTCACATTATTTTAATGACATTTTACTTACATGTTTGTTAGTTTGATGGATTCAATGTATTCAATGTGTAATGAATATGTGTTCATGTATTAGGGGTAGGGGTTTGTCAACGTTTATGAAGAATTGCTTATTTATGTATTATTTGTTCATGTATTAAGGTTTGCTTAGGATGTTTAACCATGTATGGAGATGATTTTGTATGATTGAATATGTAAATTTTTGTTCTTGTTTTAGTGTTTTATTTTGCTTCATTAAAAATAGGTATTTTTCTAAATGTATGGAGATTGAAGATATGTAAGAAATAGATGGTTTTAATTCTTAATAACATTCCTTAGATGTTTGTCATCCATGGTTTGTTATATGTTTTGCACCTTTGTTTTGCACACACATCCAAACTTATGTGTAATACTTCTCATTTTGTTGGTTTTGCTAGCTTTCATGGACTTGTCCCTGTTTCGTGCACCATCCGGAGGACCATCATGGGGGAGGTCCATTCCCACCACTGCCCCTCCTCCCGCTTGTCACTGTGGGTTGCAGGCCTTTGTGAAGCAGTCAAGGCATCCTGTCTCCGCAGGGCGTGCCTTTTTCTGTTGTCAACTACATCGTCATCCGCCGAGAGAGTTTGATTGTGGTCTTGACGGTTGCATGTTTTATCAGTGGATTGATGATGCAACAAAGGTTAATGTTGACATTATGTTGTTTCCTTATGACCCTTGGAAGAGCGTTCCATATTCTCGGTTTTTGTTCGGTGGGTGCCTCCGCCACCGAACCCTCGACATGATGGAAGCGGAGAGGTCCGCGGCCGCAGACCGCACCGTCTAGAGAATCCTCCTACATGTAACTGTGGCAAGACAGCCTTCCTCCAAGTTCCAAGCAAGCCGGAGATGTTCACTCCATTCTACCGGTGTGGTCAACGGGATTATGTAAGTGGGCTTGCGAGTCATGTTATTTGTGATCTTCTTTGTGTTGTATAGACTATAACATTGGAACTATAACATTTCAGAATGGTTTTCCGGCATGTGACTTTGAGGAGTACAACTATGGGCCCAAAGCTCTATGGCCTACCAAGTCTTTTGTACAAGATTGTTGGAACGGCAACATTCCATGGCCATGCCTTAGTCTGCCGGATAAAAAGTGCCAGTGCGGCATCAAGGCCCGACAAGGAGTTGTTCCCTCTGAGTTTGGGATTGGCTACTATTGTGGCAATGCTCATAGAGGGCCAAATGAGTTCTTTGTGAGTGTACTGAACTCGTTATGTAGATGCGTATCTTTTTTTTTTGCTAATGTTTGTTTGTGTTTCCCTTAGGCTGGCTCTACTTGCAAGTGGAAGGATTTTGAGGGTCGTGGAGCTGTACTCGCGAGCCTGCGATGCCAATACAATTCCCCTCGCGAAAAGAGAAGGAAACATTTGCTACGAGTAAAATTGCAAAGAGCAGTACGGGTTGAGGGTGGTGTCTCATCTCCAAATTGGGAGACATGGAACAGTCTTCCTGGCGACTACTATTGAGCTACTGGAAGAAAGTTGAGCCCATACCACTACGACTAGGACGATGAGCTGCTAAAGTATTGGCGGAAAAACAAGAGACACTACGACGCTCTCAAGGAGTAGGAAAGGATTGAGCTGGAAGACTAATACAGGGAGAGGAGGTTGGAACGAGAACTTTGTGAGTATTAAATTGACATCCTTCTTTCATTTGTGTTAAATTGGCATACCACTATGTTCATTTGTGTTGTGAATTTGACATCCTTCTTTTGCGTAGTTCCTTCACCACCACATGAGGACGAGGACGAGGGGAAGGCCGATGACGACGAGGGCAAGGAGAAGGCTGACGACAAGGACAAGGAGAAGGCTGACGAAGAGGACAAGGACAATGACTACTATTACGATGATGATTGGAATGATCATTACAGGTCACCCGACCAATGGGAGTGGTGGCCAGGACAAAAAGAACACCACTGACGACGAGGACAGGAACAATGTTGTCTTCTATTTGTGTAACCTATGTGTGATAACTTTTGTTGTAACCATGAAGTGTATGATGCATGGACCCTTTAATTGTGCTTGAATCAGTAGTGTAACCTATTGTATGTGAAGTTATGGCTATGTGTTTGTTGACGTTTCTTAACGTATGCAGAAGAATCCGCAAGCATACGGAATTGTCGTTATAACATTTCACCCGGAAGTATTCAGGGTATCGTATTTCCACGAGGAATGGTTTGTGTGACTTCTCTCTGAACAGAATCACCCTAGGATAACTATGGGTGGTGAGGTATCTTTATGGGCTCAAACTCTCAGGCAGGGATCACTTGGCTGTTATGTCCTTACTTCGGGCACCGGCCCACGCCCAAAGGACAGTGTCCGGCAATTGCACTGCGCCACACCTGAACATGGGGGGATTACAAGGGACGGACAAGGCTGTCACGACCCAGCCGCCTACCCCCTCAACCGTGGGATGCGCCACAAAAGATAGATAACCACTAGCCTAGACACCACGTCTACACTCATGATTATTACTTTAGCGTGTTAACAAGGCTTACCCGTCCCCGGGGTCCTTCTACCAGAGCAACGCCCCAAAGGACGACTATCAATCCCGCAATTCTATAATAGCTAGATAATGTACTTAAGAGTAATAAGCCGAAAGAGGGACACAACCATTCTTACGCAAAATGATTAGAAGGTTGCAGAGGTACAAGCGTGGCGGCACCGACAAGTCCGGTACTCGGGCCACCGAGAACCATGATGCAGGGGGTACAGGGACTCCATGGAGAAGAGGCCAAGCCCTCTTCTAGCCTTCCCTCTCTCACTCTCCATTAGAACTAAGAAGGAGGAAGAAGAATATGAGTGGAGTGGGAGCTTCTTCCTCTCTTCTACATTGTGGCTCTTCCTTGTGTTGTGTGGAATTTTGTGTGTGAGAATGAGAGGGAGGAGCCATCTATTTATAGGAGGGGGAGAGGGAATGTGCCATGGAATATTCCTCCTTTGAATGCACCAAAAACCGACCTCGAAACGTCGGTTTTACGGATGCAACGAACCTAGTCCATGCTCCCACCGACGTTCTCTTGTTGAATGCAACCGCCTCGAGAAAGGTGGGCCGGTTGGCAGCCGCAGGGGTGCGGGCGCACAAAGATATGGGCCAAATGGGCTCAAATTTTGGGAGCACGTAGGTTTCGTCGTTAGCTTTGTTTTGGCCGGTGGTACACCAAAAACGGAGTCCGTATGGAAAAGTTATGCCCGAAATACTAAACCCATGTCATGTGGCCCAATGTCATTTCATGTTAGATTCGGGCCTCGACCTCTTGGGCTTGTGTTTGGATGTTGATATTCATGTTTATGGGCTTTTCTCCTCTCTTCTCCTTGCTTTGCTTATGTCCATTTAGGGCCTTGTTATTTCTTATATGTTTTCCTTTGCTTTTGGCCCAAAATGTATATGTTTCCAACATTGCCCTGCAAAACAAGTGAAGTACCAAAACTAGTGGAAATGGTTAGCTCAAAGCCCTATCACTATTGTGTTTTGATAGTTTTATTCTAATGCTGACAAGTATAAAATATGTAGTTAACGACCGTCAACAGTGTTGCCATTTGAGACCTTCTACTTGAAGTATGTTTCCACAATATTCGAAGTAATGGCAATGGCTCTATTTTTTTTTTTTTTGAACCACTTATGTTCTTCCATTCATGGTTCAATACAAATGGCAGACAACATTGTTCGAAACATGTTTTAATTTAACTAGAAGACAGCATAGTACGCTACATGGTAGATTACAAATAGAAGGCAACATAGTTCCATACATATTGCAATTTCAAGTAACAAATGAACGCTGCACATCATAAATCAGAAACATAGCCTGGAAGCAAATCATCGTCCGAGTCACAATCCTCCCTCACAACTTCATTGGTTTCACTATTTGCAATTGGTTCACCCTCGGCTCTCTTTTTCTTCATGTACTTTGCCTCAACTGCATCTTGTACCTATGTAGCCTGGGACCAGAACTCCTCCTCAGCCTTTTGTGACTTTATTTTCTCGTCAACAGCCACTGCCACTAGTGTAGCCTCGGACCAACAGTCATCATCACTATCCTTTTGCACATGAGGCACAATGGGTATAGTGTCGAGGTCATGTAATATCCGAGTTGTTACACTTCTCACCGTAGGGCATGTCGGCGACGACACGATGGGGACAGTGTCCACCATGGGGACAGACTCTTGCTGAGGGACTTTTAAGCCAGCTTCAGCGAGGGCTATTAGCTCGTCCAATCTTGACCAGTCCTCCTGCACTTCAGGCACCACGGGGACAGCCTCCTCCTGCACATTCCTCATCCGCTCTCTATATCGCTCTTCTAGCTTTTTCTTGAAAAGTGCAATCCCTTTGTCGCATCTTGTTTCAGCTCGCCTACGGATGTCTAGGTACTCGTCGTAAAGACGATTCCCAACTCCCATCTCCTGTCCAATCTGGCGCTTCGCCTGCAAAGTGTTCATGAACTCCCCCTTGCCTTCATAGCACTCCCATAAACATTTTCTAGTGCTCTGTGAAATGAAAGAAATCCATATAAGGTTGTGAGCATAAAGTAAGATATAGCCTAGATTGCGTTATCGAACCAACCTCATCGTAAACCACCATGTGTCCACACCAATATCCAATTCCAAACTCTGAAAGGACCAGTCCATAGTTCGCACGAACACCGCATTTGCAAAGGACACGGTCTTTCTTAGGGGCTTGCAACGCAGCCTCAGCTAAGGCTATTAGACCGTCCAATCTCGAAAAGTCACCGTCATCATCGTTGTTATTCAACTTAGCCACTGCTTCGGCGATGCGCTTGTCTATATCTTCAAGAGCCTTCTTTTGCGCTTGCTCGACCACCATTTGAATATGCCGTGCTCTACTCGTCCACAAGGAAACCATCGGGTCCCCTAATCTCTGTGAGCAAAAACATTCAAGTATGAATCCATGAAATTTCTCAAGGAAAAAACATATCGTTAGTAATGTGCTATTTGAACACTTACTCAAACGTAGACCATCCTCAAGACCTTTGATGGCCTCGTACTCTTGTTCCCCCTCCTTCCTTTTCCTCCACAATGCATCTTCCTCTTCCTTTTTTTTTCCACCGTTCATGCTCTAATTTCTCTCGGCTTTTAGCACCAGGCGTGTGCCAAGCAAGGTCGTGTTGCTCACTTCTACGCTCCTCTAGGTACGAGTCAACAAGCCGACTCCCCCACTTCATCTTCCGATCCATGGTTCTCTTCGCCAAGATTGTCTCCTTCACCTTTTCCTCATCTTCATAACTTACCCACTTGCATTTCGCGGTGCTCGTTCAAGATAACAAACCCACAATAGTTAGCTTAAATAGCGTATTCGAAACTCTGTCAGATGCAAGGGTTACGAACATACCTCCACATAATCGTCCATATGACCGCACCAGTAGCCTATGCCCAGCTCTGAAGGAATAAGACCATAGTTCGCTTTAACACCACATTTGCATAACACAGGTTTGTACTCCACATATTTTACCATCCCCTTCTTCTACTCCTCTTTTGTCTCCGGCCAAAGAGACTTGGAACCCCATAGGTGCTCTCTGAAAAAGCACCCTAGAATATTGGGATTCTTATCGCTCTTGTAGCCACACGAAAACTCATCCCATTTGTCTACCACGGCCTGGTCTCCGCAAAGGCACCGTGGCGGGGATTCCAATCTTCGATATTTTTTTATCTCCTTCTCCCCGTCAGTCATCGGCGGAGGGTTTGGGGGAGGTGGAACCCATCTCTTGAAGTCCTTACGTTCATGTCAGTTTTGCCAAAGGTCCTCGAACAAGAGGTACCTTGGGTCGAATTTGTCATGACCGTCAATCCACTGGAAGAAGAAGCACCTCTCATGATCCTACAAAACATAATTAAATATAGGCGTTAGCGACGCGAAAACATGAAAAGAACCTAATACAACGTCCAAACAGTTACGTACATTGAATGAGCCGCATTCGTAGAAGCAACGTGCAGCTGTCTCCGGATGCCTAGACTGGGAAACAACGGCCGGCCTTTCATAGTCACAGTTAGGGATAGGGAGGTCTGGAGGCACGTCGGCATCCTTGCTAGAAACATCAGGGTAAATTTCTGGAGGTCGACCCTTTTCTTCCCACTTCTTTTTGCGATACAGATACATAGTCATCGGGCTAACAAGAAAAAAGAGACTAAATTGTGAATTGAGTGAACCAAACAAGCATGTTGACTTTGTATAACCACATTCCACAATTTGGTAGTGATGAACATCATATTGCAAGAGGATGATTAATTGATCCAACGAAACTAGCATATCAAACCACGTGACATGCTAAATCACAATATACTAATTAACAATATTATCACGTGACATACTAATTCACATTACACTAATTAAGAATATAAACATGTGGCATGCTAAATCACAATATACTAATTGAAAGAAGAAACATAAATCGAAATCACTCACATAATTCACAAGGCCGGTCGGGAAGGAGATGCCGGCAAATGAGGGCGATTGGGGAGGTGCTCGGCGGCCGGGGCGTTGTAGGCTGGTCGGAGGCGGTGGAGGGCGGTCTCCCGCACTTGGGGGGCAATCTGCAGCCCAGCTTGGGGTTGGGTGGGGGGCGTAGGGGATAGGAGGAGGGTGATGGTGCCGTTGGGGGGGCATGGTGGGAGGAGGAGGGGGCTTAGGGCAGTGGGGGGGAGGAGGGGGCTTGGGGGCCTTTGGAGGGCGGGTGGGGGCGGGTGGGGTCGTTTCCCCCGGTGGTGGCGGCGGACGGGTGAGAAGTGGGGAGGAGAAGAATGACCGCGTGGAAGAAGAAGGGGCTCGATTTTTACGCGACGCCGCGCGCGAGAAGGGGCCGCCGCGCCGTCGCATCAGGCGCAAGTGCCACGCAACGGCAAGCGGTTCGATGGAGGCCGAGGAATCATCGCGCCGAGGGATCTGGCGTGACCCGTCGCGCCACAGAAATAAAAAGTCACGTTTGTACTAGGACTCAACCTCTTTGGCACGTCGCGCCCGGCGAGACTAGCGTGAATGGGGTCGCGCCACCTGATCTGGCAGGACAAGCTGGGACACGTGGTGGCATCGATGCAGGCCCGTCGCGCCGATAGGTCTGGCGCGACCCGTTGTGCCATGGAAACCAAAACTCCCGTTTTGCCAGTCCTGTAGCTGCGCGTTGAGGACTATGGCGTGACGAGTCGCGCCGAAGTATTTGGCGTGACAAGTTGGGACACGCGGCGTGGCCACCGTGCTGCACAAATGACTGTCGCGCCGGCAGGTTTGGCGTGATGTACTGTACAAATGGCTGTCGCGCCTATGGAGCTGGCAAGACGGTCTATTTTTTGGCCATGTATCTACAGCCTCCATTCTTTGCCAGCAATTAACAAATATATAGTCCACAAATACATAATTCGCACACATAGCATAATAGCACAATTCACACATAATTTCCACGAGTCACACATAGCATATAATTCATTGTGTCAACACACATAGTTTCCACAAGTCCAACACTTACACATAGTCCATAAATTCATACACATAGTTTCCACAAGTCGAACACTTACACATAGTCCATAAATTCATACACATAGTGCTTCCACAAACATAGATGTTCCACACATACTTGGCACATGCAAATATGTTCCACAAATCCGTACTCAAAAGAGGAAAGCACGGAGTCCACACAAAGCTTGTCGCGATTCCTACACACAAGGGGATTCTAAGTTCATGAGATATGTCCTGTAATTTGTCAATGCACCATGGCGCTTCATATTTGGCAAATACGCACCTTCTCACGGGTGTGGGGTGTATGGTTCTTTACGACAACGATCACGGCCAGGATTTGTTGGTAGGAGATTTGGCGTGACAACATCGGAGCGGTCTTTAGCTTTGCGTTTTGGCTGCTTTCGGCGCCCCCCCTTGAGGTGAGCTTTGCGATCCCCCCTACAAAACAAGGTTGCCCAAAATTTCATATATGGTGCCAAAAAGTTCAACAAGATCTAAGGAAAACCTGAGTTTGGGTCAAGTCAGGAGCATCAAACAGTTTAGAAGAACCAAGGACGTCCTGGTCACAGCTTGGTTCACCGCTGTCTTCACCGCTGTCTTCATGGCTTGTTTCCTCAGCGGTTTCTTCAACATATGTTGATTTTCCCCTAGAACTCTGTCTTGAATGGGAGCCCTCTGTTCTCTCACGCACCGGCACTTGGACATCGTCGGCTCTAAAGCAGCTCAACTTGCGAGCCATGAGACGTGCAAATGTCTTCACTTTCTGCAGTCAGATTTTTTCAGAGTTAGTATTATCCATAGAAACAAATGGAAGTAGCTAGAATCATATTAGGTTAAGGTGTAATACCTCTGCAAATTCTACAAGCTCACTACCTTCTTTCCCCCCTGCACGTCCAATGTATGCTCCGGCTTCATTTGAAAGGTGGGCTAGCTGTGTGGTCTATGTGTACAGGAGGAAGGTTAAAACTTGAATGGCACTGAAAGGTTAAAGGAAATGAAGTGCTTACCATGTAGTCATCAAGAGGAGCTCTCTCGGGCTGCCGGCCTACCCTTGTTACCTCATCATAGCGGTCTTCTTGGTCGCTCTCTCCATAGAATATTGGAGTCACCGACGCGGGAGCATGATGACGCACTCTACTGACCTGGTGTAGGTAGATCAGGTATTCATGGTACTCTCTGGCCACCGAACGAGGTCCGGCTTCATGGTACACCCTCTCAGCGTTCATCCACTCAGCCACATATGCCTGATGGATGGTGAGCCAGTCGTTGCCGCCACCAAACCTTTTCTTCCTCGATATACTAAAACATTCATTGTTAGTTTTGACAACAAAAGTAAAAATATGGCACCGACGGAAGTTAAATGTGAAGTTACTTACTCATGCAACGCTTCGGACGTCCCGCCTTTCTCTATAGGGAATTCCTGCTTCTAATCTACTTCTAATTACATTCTAATTCACTAATCCCTGAGAGAGAGATGATCCTTACATGGGACCCCTCTACAACAGAGAGATAATGAGATAGAATGAGTTAGGGTTTTGCCCTGGGGTCAGGGGGTCTTCTTATATAGGCCTTGGCGATGAATGATGACCATTGGATCAAACCGACCTTCAATAACGGTGTAGATACAACCTCAAGGTCGGTGGTAAACCGACATAAAAATGTGAGGCTGACATGTGGGACCCACCTGGCGGCCGGCCTAAATGGCTCTGGCGGCCGCCAGGGTCCAGAAGCTTCTCAGCTTCCTGTTTCTTCTGGTGTCCTCTGGTACCTTCTAGAGTGTTTTAGTCCACTTTTTGGGTCGAGTTACTTCACGGTTAAGTCTTGTCATCGTATGAGATGTATATTCCGGAACTTTCTCCATTCTTCTCTGCATTTATCTGTTAAGTCCCTGAAAATATATAAATCACCAAAGCTCGTGGAATTATGTTAGTTAAACCCCTAGACTTATGTTGATATTCATTTTAAGCCCTTATTCATGTTTAGTTGACTAGTAATATTGTGCTATAACAGGTGTCAACATTCTCCCAAGTCTCCTGTAACTTTGGGAGCAAAGATCCAGACACGGTGTCCCTTAAGCGTCGGGTAGAAGAAAGCAACCGATCAAGTGCCACAACCATACCTTAGCATGCCTCTCCACCACTTCCCTCGGCGCCGGCAGGGCACATATTGAAGTGCTGCTTCACCCAACTGGACTTCACACCCGAAGTCTTGTGCTTCCTCTTTCCTTCTGGAGGTGCATCCGGGTACAGGCCGGTGAACTGGAACACGAAATCCTTCCAGTTCTCTGTGTTGATGGCGCCTGTCACCGGTGGACCGTGCACTCGGAGGTCCATGATGTAGCTCACATCTTGTAGCGTGGGTGTCATCTCTCCACACAGCAGGTGGAAGGAATGCGTCTCCGGACGCCATCTGTCCATGAAGGCGGTGACCAGTGCCCCGTCCATCTCTGGGAGGCCCGCCACAATGGCTCGAGCAAGACCCAAGAAGCCCGCTCTAGCTAGGTACGGGGCGTACCGCTCGTCCCAACGCATTGGCTTGTGAGCTCGGGGACGCAGCGATTTCAGTTCCTGAAATAATTGAAGGAATGTAACCTTTAGAGATGATAAACGATGAACAAAACAATTATTTACAAAAATAAACATGGGAATCACTTGCCTTGCCCAAGTCAACCGCCATGTGCGCGTGGTGGTCCTTGTCATAGCAGTTCTTAAGAAGGGGGGTGTACCGCTGTTGCGCCATCCTGGAAAAGGCCAAAGAAAAACAAGATTAGAAATAAGACATGAATTATTAAATATGTGAATTAAAACAACACAACATTAAGAAATTAAGACAACACAAAATGAAGAAGTTAAGACAACACAACAACTAACAACACCTATGTACCTGAACACTATCATGAGTGGCTGCAGTGTGACCGGTTCTGTGGCATTTAGAGCACCAGACTGGAGCCGTGGGCTCATCAAAGTCTCCATAACCATACATATCGAGACCATAGCCATTGGAATCATACACATCGGGGCCATCGCCATTGGAATCGTCCATAATTCCTTTAAGGCGTTTTTTCTTCCTTCTACCAACCTTTTTCTTTTCTAGTTCCGGATCGGGGACATAATCCAATCCATAGTATGGAGGCCATTGTGATGGATCCAGGTACGGCTCAAAGCTGGATTCCCACACTTTTAGGGTGTTTGATTTGAGATAGAATGGAGACATAAAAAACTGATCTTCATGATCTAAACCCCTAAATTTAGAAGCTGTGATGACGTGTGAGCAAGGCACATGAAAGAGCTGCGGAATGCAACAAGAACATTCCGGTTTCTGGAGGTCGACCCTATAATTTTTGCCACCGTACTTCTCACCACCCGGATTGGTTCCTCCCGATGACCTTATGTTGTACACTAGCCTCGATGGTCCGTACGCATCACCCACTTGATTCGAACCTATGGCCTCCGCAATATCAAGGTGTCTCCTACCTGCTCGGCCCCATTTTTCTTTCGACGCCTTGGCAATGTTCCAGCGATTAACAAAGTATTCATTGCACTTCTTAAACGAGGACTCCACAATACCGGACACAGGTACTGCATGGATACCCTTGAACACTTTGTTAAAAGATTCTGATAAATTGGTGGTCATCACGCCATACCTAAGACCACCATCATCGAATGCGAGAGCCCACTTGTCCTTATTACTCATCTGGCCCTGAAGCCAAGTCCTCGCACGAGTATTTAGGACCTTGTTCAACTCTACAAGCTTCTGCACAAACCTCTCCTTCGTGCGACAACAACACACTATCTTCAACTTCTGCACGACCTCCTTCTTCCTTTGTCGCTGCCAAATGTTGGCGGCAAAGTGCCTCATGCACCATCGATGCTCAAGAGGGGGAAGCCCATCTATCTGCTCTCTTGCAGCCATGAGCAATCCATTATGTCGATCAGATATCATGCAAATCCTACGGGACGTACGACGGATGACATGCAATCTAACAAGCTTCATAAACCAAGACCAGCTCAAAGTGTTCTCGCTCTCGGCCAAAGCAAATGCTAAAGGGACAAGCTGGTTTTCCGGGTCCACACCTACTGCAATCATGAAAACACCTTTGTACTTCCCCGTAAGAAATGTTCCATCAACAAGCACTAAAGGGCGACAATGCTTGAACGCCTCGGCTGACTGCGGAAAACACCAAAACAATCTCTGCAAAACATGTTTAGGCACGCCGTCCGTGTCATCCACTATGGGGCCAGCAACAGGATACCACCTAAGCCCTAGATTGAAGTGTGTAATGGCGGTAAGGATCCTAGGAGCTTGGTTGTATGACCTCTTCCAATCACCCCACACCAGCTCTATAGCATGTTGCTTTGCTCACCATGCCTTGGAGTACGTCACTCGATATCCGGTCCACCCAAATATGCTCTCCATTAGGGAGGAAATAGATACATCGCTATCGGCCCTAACAAGGCCGACAAGACAACGACTCAGGTAACGGGCCGTGTTTTGAGCGTGCACCCCCTTAGGCTTAGAAGACCGATACGTGTGAGGTTGCTTCACATTTCGAATCCTCCAGGCCTTGTTTGTCAGCTTCCTCACCCAAACTCCCCAACCACAGGACTTCTTGCAAAGCACCGTGTACCTCTTGTTCGGGTCGCAGTGGTCAACATAATAGGGCCTATGATACCCAACGGTGTAGTCCGCAAGAAAGAACTTGAGATGCTCCAATGTATCGAAGACCATCCCCTTCTTAATCTCCATCTCCTCACTCTCTGTCCCCTCATCGTCCAACAACGACAAACCGCTGTCACACACCCCTTCATCAACCATACTAATGTCCATGAAGTTGGGTACGGATGGCACCTCCACATGGACCTCCCTCAACTGACTTAGCTCCACATCATTGTACTCCATTCTAAATGACCCATCAGGTGGATGCAATATCCCCCTATACTCATCGCTTTCATCCTCCGTACTAGGCTCCGACCTATACTCATCCTCTAAAATCTCCTCAGAGCTACTTTCACTAAAAGTGAGCTCATCTTCGTAGCCTCCATCATCCTCTGATCCTATAAACATGTCATCCATAGCACCAAACTCCGCCTCATTGCACTCTTCCATACCTGCCATCACTGCCTTATCATTTTCTCTAACAACACCCGGTTCCAACTCTTCCTCTTGAGTAAGGTGCTCTACGGGCTCCTCATCCACATTGTCATCCGCAACCACAACAAGAGGGTTACACACCTTCTCCACAACAACTTCCAAGCAACAAACGCTACTACCCTTCACAACCTCTACAAAGTTCTTCCAATCATCGTCACATGACAAAGACATCAGTGCATAGTGTGCTCGTTCCTTCCCACAGTCAAATTGACCTCTCAAGCTAAGTGGCCATCCATACTTGTCACGACAATGGCCGACCAAATCATCAAAGCTAGGAGGTCTACCAAAAAAATGAACTTGTTCATGCATGTTCTCAAACTTGCCATCCCCTCTAACTTTGCCACCAATATAAAAGCGCACTAAACGGTCCATCTACAAAATGTTAAGCAATAAATTGGCTATAAGTACAACATCCATCTTGCAAATATAAATTAGAAACAAACTCAACACCTCCATGCAACAAATTAGAAACAAACTCAACACCTCCATGCAACAAAGAACTACATTCATGTAAATTCTAATCTAGGTCAAATCCACAGCAAAAACATATCCTAAACCGTTTCCACGAACCACATTGCATCAATAAACGATCCAATCACTCCTAATTTGACATTGGAAAATAGAAATTACAACCACCTCAACACCTCCATGCATGCATCAATGAACTACGTTCATGCAACTAGTACTCTATGTCAAATCCACAGCCACATAGTATCCTAAACCGATTCCACGAACCACATTGTATCAATTAACGCTTCAATCACAAACAATGTCATATTAACCAAAAATCACCATGGAAAGGAGGAGGAGGAGGAGGAGAGAAAGAACTAATACCTAAACCGGTTTGGGAGAGGAATAGGGGTCTCCCAGCTTGCTCCGGCGCCGCCGCCGCCGTGAGGCGGCGCCGCCGCCCGAGCTGGCCGCCGCCGGCCACCGGGCCGGCCCCGGGCGGGGCCGAGGGGTCCGCCCTCGTGCCCGCCGCCCGCAACCGCCCGTGTGCCGGCGGTGGAGGAGGACGGGGGCAGCGGTCGGCGGTCGAGGAGGAGCGGGCGGCGCGGCGGCGGACCTCCCGGCGACGCCCGGGCGACGGAGAGGCGGCGGTTCGGGCGGAGAAAGAAGGAAGGAAGAAAGAGAGAGAGAGAAAGAAAATCGGGCGGTGGATAGCTAATCGGCGCGTCGCGCCGTCTCGGTTGGCGCGACATGCTGGGGCCCACACGCCGCGCAGGGCGGCCCAAACCTAAACCCTAATGGGCCCGCCGTGCCGACTCAGCGCGACGCGCTGTCGCCGCCCGCATGCACATGCGTGACGTGGTGGGGCCCCAAGCTCATCCACGCCAGCAACCGGTCAACCCTGCCCGCCAGCGTGGGCGCGATCGTCGCGCCACATGCGGTGGCGCGACATGTGCAAAAATCGCGCCACTAGGGCTGGCACGACCAAAAGGGATACCACATACAAATTTTTTCAAACCAGGGACAGATTTGAAAATTCTTTTAAAAAAAGGCTAAATTTCACAAAAAAATCCGCTAGATAGGTGGATCGTGAATTCAAACGTGCACGACCTTGCTTCTGGCTGCCGGGTCATCGCCATCGTGGCTTGACCTGCGGCTGCGATGCACTGCTTAGCAATTACTACTGCCAGTGCTGGCTCTGCGCCGCACGTTGAGATGTCCTCCATAGCTGAGCCACTATTAGCCTGACTCACCTCACTCTCGCTGCGTTCCATCTCCCGTCGATGCTACACCCACGAGGCCATGCTCGTCGGGGCGCACTTCACTCTGCTGCCTTAGTCGTCATTTCGCCTTAGGGTGTGTTCAGTTCACGAAAAGTGAACTCAAAAAGTGCTACAGGATCCGTCACATCAAATCTTTTGACGCATAAATGGAGTATTAAATATAGTTAAATTAAAAAAACTAATTGCACAGTTTCACTGAAAAGTGCGAGACGAATCTTTTGAGCATAGTTAGTCTATGGTTAGACAATAATTAACAAATACAAACGAAAAGTGCTGCAGTAGCCGAACCTAAAATATTTCACCAACTAAACACCCCTTAATTAAGCTGCACGATGTGGCCCTGCTCCTGCGACACCAGTGTCTCATCGTCGCATCGCGTCCGCCTGTGCACAGCCGATGCCGCGCGCACGAGGCCGTGCTTGCCATCGCCGTCGTTAGCCATTTGTAGCACTGCGGCTGCACATGTGGTGTCAAGCACGGTCAAGCACGTGTGCCAACTTGCTAGCATCCAAGCCATTAATTTCCTCGGAGAGAGATCACATCGACCTGTTCATCACAGTGCTCCAGTCGTGCTCCAGTCATCTGTCCCCAGCTCGCTTTGAATTGCACCAGGCCCAGCTAAATTGGAGTCTTCCTGTCGTCGGTCCTCATCGGGCAGTGACCGGCTCTCCATAAAGGCCTCGACTTCGAAGCCTCATCTTCCATTCTCTTGCACCGAGCATAGCCATGGCAGTTGCCTAGTCTGCCAAACCACGTCCAGCCTCTGCCGTTCCTGCCGTCGGAGCCGAGTGGACGCCGCCGTGTCCGCTGCGGTGCGTCGCCGTTCCACTCGCTCGCTCTGAGTCTCCAGCCCAGTCATCACTTCTGCACGACCTCTGTAAGACTATCCGCACTCATGTTCCTCTATTTATCTTCTCTATACATCCTAGTCATCAAGATTCCCTCCTTTACAGTATTTTTTTCGCACTCATCTTTCTTTATATCTCTACTCTATACCAATTGCCATCAGTGGGGTCCACTTATAATTTTATCTAAATATATCCAAGTGAGATCTAGTTTTGAAGTATTTATTAAAACGAATTTAATGGTGCAATCGGAATTTAATTTGGATTATTAGTTTATGAGTTATAACATTTTTTTTTGGTTAGTATATCTGTGGGGCCCGCCGCTGACGCATGGTCTGCTGCCTCCCACTCTTCTGCCGAGCCATGCAGTGGTGGCCCCCGCGCCACGCGGGCATACTCCAGGAAGCCCGCTACCTCCGCGGAAAGTAGTCAGGTCATCGATTTATTATCTTGAGCACATACTTGCTTATGGGAGCGGGAAGGCCTGTTACTCTCTTGTCGTGGGTTCCGGCTCTTTCCGGGCCGACTGATTGGAGGCGGGGATGGTGGAGGTCCATGCACCACAGTGAGGACCGGGCCTCACGTGTGGGAGCTTGGAGTCCAAGTTTGGACGGGGACCTGGAGCCCTCGGTAGGAGTGGAATGGGTTGGTCTTTGCTTGCGCGTATTTTAGTAGCGCAAGCGAGGCGTGTGCTTTGGGGTACCCAGCTGGGCTACATTGATTCGCGAATCGCCGTTGTCATGACGGTACGACTTGGATACGATCTAGCACCGTAGTAAGAAGTGAAATATGAAGGATGGAATTAAGATGGTTCTGATTGCTCAACTCTTGCTTGAAATTAGAACAGGTGCTTATCTAGACTGGCTAGATGATGAACTTAAAAGATGGCTAAAAAGAAAAGTAAGGATTTACTATTAGTAATGCTTTTCTGTAAACAAATCAAACAGCAAGCCATACAGCCTATCATATCCTTGAGAGTCGGGAAATATATGTTCCCATACGGGTAAGTCTTGCGAGTACAATTGAGTACTCAGGGTTTATTTACCCTTGTTGCAGGTGCAGTTTGAGGAGCTAGTCTTTGTGTGGAGGATTCTTTCCGGTGGGCATGGATGGATCCTTGTATCTTCGTCATCGTTAGATGTTTATTTCATTTTATTTGTTATTTCCGCACTCGAACTCGGTATTGTAATAAATAATTTCCAAGACTTCGGTATTGTATGAAATAAATTAAGTATTGCAAGCTTGTACTCATTATTGATTACGGATGTAAAACGTGGATTGTTTCGAAGTTCTCCCATTGGGTGTGCTCGACAGAACTGTTTGGAATGGCTTATTTATGGAGTACTTAGTGTCTAGTGAAAGACAAGTGCTCTATAAATGTGTTATTTCGGGCAGTTCTGCCACAGAAGACATCTTGGTTGCTTCTTAAGAAGTTCATGAGTTGATTTTCTTCTTCTTTTGCAAGGTTTGAGCCAATGATTACTTTCTTGTCAGGTATCATTGGGTCGAGTGGTACGCTTTTTGTGTCTTGTTTTGAGCAAGTTTTGACTTTCTTTCGAGGCTTCGCATTTCTCTGTTTCTTCTTTTTTTCTTCTTCTTCTTCTTCAATTGTGTGAAAGTTTCTTTGGGCTGGAGTTGAATCTTTCTCGATGTTTCTTGCCTCTGTTTGGTCTCCATGTATTGTAATTGTGCCATTGATTGCCAGCATTTTCATACAAAGATATGAATAGCTGATGACTGCTTCGAAGGCGTTCAAACTTCCTCTCTTCAAGATTGCATTGTATTGATGTGCATTTTGACTACATCAAATGCAATTTGTTCTCGTTTCTTGCATTGTTGATCGAAATGAAAGATATTGGGAGCACAATTCTTCCGATGGAGTTTATCTTTTTTCCTCCAAACCCAACCAATGGATGTTCTGCTCTTCCCAAGTTTTTCCTATCGATTTGCATTGCATCAAAGGTAGAGGAGAAGAGTATATCTACTGAGCTTCCTCCATCCACAAGGATTTTTGAGACTGACCATCCTTCTATGTTTGCTTCCATTACCATTGCATCCATGTGTAGGTAATCTTTTAGTTTCATGTCCCTTTTCGAGAAAGTAATTGGTCGATGGGACCACCTTGTCTTCTTGTATGGGCCTTCCATTGAGATTGAGTTTACTCTACGAAAGTAGTTTCTTCTTAAATTGTTAGTTTCATGTTCCATGTTGTTTCCTCCTAAAATTGTTAATATTCGACCTCCGCTTGGTATTATGGTGTTTCTTTGTTGAAGTTGATGGGGAATTGTTGACTTGATTGTTTAAGGTGTTATTTGCCACCGAAGCTTCCCGTTGTGAGTTTTGTGGTTGTCCCCATTGAGGTGGGACCATTGCCAATGGTTGACAATTGTAAATTGGAGGTGGTGCTGGTAACATTGGTTGATTAAATGCCGGATTGTAATATCCATGGTTTTGCGAAGGTCCTGCTTGTGTCAAGTGATTGATTGATCTTTGATTTGGCAACATTTTGCCTTCTTGTTGAGCCTCTTCTATACTTTTCTTGACTTTTGGTACATTTTTTATGTGTGTCCAGCCCCCTTTGCCATGTATGGTGCAATAAATTTCTTCCGGTTTCGTAAATTTTCTTTCTCTGAATCTTCTTTGATTAAATCCGCCTCTGTAGTTGTTGTTTCCGTTGTTATAGTTTTTGTTTTGAAATTGACTTCGCTGGTCATTTTGTATTGGAGGTGGAATGTTTTCGTCGATTTGCTCATTGTTGATCCGATTAATGTCTTTGGTAGGGTTGATATTGCCTTCGCTCAAAGTTTTGTGGCCTGAATTGATTGTTTGGCTTTGCTTGTATTTTTCGATTGTTCTCTTCGTCAATTCTTTTTTTTTTGTAATCATCGCCGACGTTGCATATTTTTGAATTTCTTCATAAAGTTGTGCTATCGATGTTTGGTCTTTATCTTTTTCGGATGCAAAGACGGTTGTCCAGCTCTGAAGTTCTTTGATTGCCGCTATGATGACAACTTCATCCGGAATGTTTGGTATTTGGGTTTTCATCCGAATGAATCTCTTGTAGTATTGGATCAATGGTTCTTCCGGATATTGCTTGATGTCAAACAGGTCATCGCTTGTGAGTCCTGTATGTTGGAATCCTTGGAAGTCAACTAGCAAAGTTGTTCTTAGCTGATCCTAAGTTTTTATTGATCTTGGCTTCAGTGATGAGTACCACTTTTGAGTCGAGCCTTTCATTGCCATGATAAGTGTTTTGGCTAATGTTGTTTCATCACCTCCTCCGGATGCTATAGCTGCTTCAAAGCTCATACAGGAATTGTCTTGGATCTGACATTCCTTCATATGTTGGAATAACATTGAATTTGAATCCCTTAGGCCATTTTGCCATTTGCAAGTCAACCGAGAGTGGTGATTCTCAATCAGTTGTGTTTGCGAACTTTTACTTTTCTTGAATGTTTTTGTTTGTTGAACCTGGTTCATCAATGATTGTGACTTCGTTGCTTTTTGTTGTCGATCTCTTCACTTAGCCTTTTGATTCTTGCTTCGACTTCTTCTATTCTTTGCTTCAAAGATTTTTCCCTTGTTCTCGAGTCCGCAAGCTTCGAGCTCTTTTTCTTTCTGTTCAACTCTTCTTCTAGATTTTTTAGCCTTTGTTCTTCGTTTTCATTGTCTTCTAGGATATGTTGATCCCTTGTTGGGTTGTCTTCGTTAGAATGAGTTGCTCCACCTTCTTGTTGTCTTGTTTTGTCAGCGGATGCTGACTTGCTTTTGGGTCATCCCATTGTCCAAGATGGTCGTGGGAATGGCCAAACACACACAAACGGTGGGCGCCAGATGTTGAGTGTGAAATCAACACAGATAGTATTGATAGCAAAGTATGGTTGCAAGGCAATCATTCAACATGGCTTTTACAAGGGATCTCGGGGGTATTTATAGGGGGCCCTGAATTCGTACTTATGGAAAACACAAAGACTTTACACTCAATTGATTACAAGAATTCTACTCTAGCGAAGTTGTTCTTGTCATATTCGCTCAAATCTTTGGGTCGTTAATCTTCAATGAATATCGTTTCAAATGGTTGTCTTTGCCAACTTCGTTGGGGACTTCATCCCTTAGTTCTTCAATTCACGAAGTCTCATCTCCGCCACCAAACGAAGTCAATTTTGGGCGAAGCCACCTTCGCTCCACTCTTGGTTGAAAGCTTTCCTCATTAACTTAAAAGTCTTCTTCCTGCAACTTCAAAGTTTGGGATAAAAGTTTTAGGAGCAAAGTTAGATCCCAACACCAGTCGACCTCGGATATCGCCGGCGAGGACGTTTCCAGCAAACGTGGATCGTGATTCAAAAAAAAAAATTGAAAGCCCGACCAATCAGTGCTTCGATCCGGTTTATTCTCCTTTGTCTCACGCGAAACTACCAGTCATCCCATCCGTGTGCGCCGTGATTGTGGACAAGGGGAGGCCGGTTCAAGCTTCTGTGAGGATCCTGGGGCTAGGCAAAGTCTTTCGGCCTACCAAAGGCCTCTGTGCGCTTTTCTCAAGGACAGGAACAAGGAATATCCAAAGAACCCGAGCTAAACCGCCGTCTAAGCCTTCCAGCGCTGCACCATCTCTGTCCGCACGATCGTACGCGGAAGTGGTGCGGGTTGGGGCGTCCATGGTGGCTCAGGGTTCCGGCGGTAACTATGGCCGCGGCGGAGGAGGAAGGGCACCGGGATACGACCCTGGCTTCCACCCGGGTTTCAATCCGGGTCATGCTGGGCGGGGTCGTGGCTGCTCGTTCCCTCCCCGCGGTCGAGGTCGAGGCCAAGGTGGATACGGCGACCGGAGGTACAAGGGACATCAGCCCCATGGCATGGGGGGTGGTCAGCAAGCTGTTACGATGACTTCGGCGATAGCAGCAGCACCCGAGGTACCCAAGAGTTTTGTTCCACCAGTCACCAATGCATCAAAAGTGATAAGTGATACGCCAGAGTCATCCCACCAGGGAAAGCCGAAAAGGTAAACCATTTTGCTACCGCTGTCATACTAAGGGTCATACTTTAGCAGAGTGCACTGCGGTTTTGTGCTGTGAAATTTGTTATGGAGATCGTGTCACTAAATTATGCCCAAATATTAAAAAAATTGAATACTACTGCTTTTCCTTGTGGTTTTGCGGTTAAAGGTTTGGGTTTGTATTTTATTCCAGTCACCGAGAATCCTAAGGTGAATTTAGAGGATAAATCTGTTGTGGTACGCGTTTTTGAGGGTTCTATTACTGCTGAACAGTTAGCAGTGGAACTCGATAAATTACTACCTAGAAAAAATAAGTGGGTGATTGAGGAGAAAGGTACTAATGCCTTTGTCACTAATTTCCCATCTAATGATCTTCTAGATTGTGTGGTGAACTGGGTCCTATGGACACAAAGTCAGTGAAAGGTAAAATATTGTAACACCCTAAAATTTGTGTTTTTGAAAATAGAATAAAAATGATTTATTTATGTATTTTTGTGCTCATGAAAGATATAGGAAAATAAATATTTCGTCAAATAAAAATTTATCATAAGGTAGCAACGTGTTTGAGCATTCATGCTGGTGCATTATTCGATTTTTGAGATGTTTGGTTTTTGCTAAAGTTGAAAAGAATTTCAAATTCATTTGCAAATGTCATTTGAAAATTTCTCAAATAAAAGAAAAGGTATTTTCCTTCTCCCTGTTTCCTTCCTGGCATTTTGGCCCGTCGGCCCGCCTGTTGTTGCTCCTGGCCCGAGTGGCATTTCTCCCCTTGGCCCACTCTTCCTCCTGTCTCGCTGCCATCGCTGTCCCACGCGTCAGCGTTGTCCTCTCCCCTCGCTGTTGCACTGCCTCACCGGACCCACCGGTCAGGACTACGAGTTGGACTCGCCCGAGCACGATCCGCCGCTGCAATCCGCGTTCTTCGGGGCTCCTTTCTTCGTTAATCATGAGCCTAGCGCTCACATTGATCAACAATGTTCCTACTGTGAATGACTTCCACTTGTTCTTTCAATGTGACTTAGCTAGATCTGTTTGGGCTTCTGCTGATCCTACTTTTTCAGTAGATGATATTTTACCTGAACAGGATGGAGTGCAGGCAACTCTTCCAACTTTGCTTACATCTAACCCCACTGATGATCAATTATGCAAAACTCTTTTCATCTTGTGGTACATATGGAAGGCTAGGAATGATAACAGGTTCCAAAGAAGGACCTGGACCTCTTGGTAGATCCATCATGCCGCCTCTGCACAACTCAATTCTAATTTGCAGGCATTGTCTGAAACTCCACGAGGAGGAGGAAGGGAACTGACTGGTCTCCCTAACGTTCAGGCTAACACAAGTGCCCACAGCGAGATGGAGGCTCCCAACCCGTGCTTCAGCTACGACCAACAACTCCAGCAACAACATGGGAAGGTACAATAATTTCTTTTGCAGGAACCCATCCGCAAACATCCATAGAGACACACCACTCTATAGCCATGCCTACAGCCATGCCCACCCAAGGAATCAAATGCTACACCGACGCCTCCATCACTCCGGACATCCCAGGACATCCACCCAGAAATGCAGGCATAGGTATATTTTTTGTTAATGAACAGGTGCAGCCAACAAGAACGACATGCATCAAGGCAATTATGCATCAAGCTACTTCGGTAATCATGGCTGAAACCGGTGCCCTGGCCCTTGCAGCAAGGATCGCCACCTGCTTGAACTATTCAAATGTTTCTTTTTACACAGATAGCAGTCAGCTGGAATGCTTCATTTCTTCAGCTGATCATAAACATCCTCCTGATTGGAGAATGAAGTCTTTTACCCAGGAGTATGATAACTGTGCTACCATCATCCAAACACAAGTGTACAAGATCAATAGGAAAGATAATGCTGCTGCAGACTCACTAGCTAGGCTAGCTCTTTCTGCGGGTGTGACTGTTCATCAGCCAAGTCATGTACAATGCTCCTACAGAGCTCATCTCTATCAATGTCCTCTTGTCCAGGCACTGACCAATGTAACCATGAAGCCCTTTTGGTTACTAGCAGCCTTTTGCTGCTCTCTCTCTCTCTCTCTCTCTCTATATATATATATATATATATATATATATATCTCTATATATATATATATATATATATATATAGGCTGCGCTAAACCCTCCTCATATATATATATATAGTCTGCGCTAAACCCTCCCCAGGGGACTGATCATTAAACAGTAGCCCCCTCGCCAGGCCGCCCCGCGCGCCAGCCCGAGAGCGCCCCGCATGCATGCAGCCCGACAGCGCTCCGCCTAAAGTTTGCGTCCGCCCGGACCCCGTAGGATCTTTTTCTGTTTTTTGTTTCTTTCATTTCACGTACAAAAAAAAAAAAATCAGCTATGGTGCGGTGATTTTTTTTTTCTCAGCTGATTTTTTTCCTTTTGTCGTGGGTCGATTTTTTTTTTTTTTTTTCATTTTTGATCTCGTGGACTAGTGGTTGCGTTCGATGGTTTTTTTCTTGCTGCCGATTTTTTCGTTTCCGTCTCATGGACTAGTGGTTGCGTCTGATTTTTTTTTTCTTTTTTTTTTTTTTTTTTTTGGCCACGGGGAGACTTGATTGGTTTTAATTTTGGTCTGATGGCTTGTTTTTGGATTTTTTTTTTTTTTTTTTTTGACAAGAAAGCACCAATTCATAGATTAGCAGCATGAAGCTGCTAGAACCATTACAGAGTTAATGGTTACAAAGCGAAGCGCATCCAGCAGCGGGCACGCGTGAACATGTGCTGGGTTAGCACAAACTCCTGAGAAAATAACATCTCCTGCTATGACTGAACCTAAAGCCTGCTTTGCTAAGGAATCCGCCATCATGTTATGAGATCTTCTTATCCTGCGCAAAGAGGAGCCAGAGACCTGTAGCATTGAGGAGATCATCTGTGTATGTGGTTTGGTTCTCTATTCCGGGGGGTTGGATTGGTCCTCCGAGTTGATGAAGTTGACGAGGCTCAAATTGTCGGAGAAGTAGTTGATGCCATGGAGTCCCAACTGCGTGAGGAGCACCGTTGCTAGCTCCATGGCCACCGTTTCTGCTAAGAACACCGAAGTGGAATCCTGCAAGGCTGCCTTAATGAAGAAACTCATCGGCATTTGAGAATAGGTGTCGACGAAGAATACTCCAATTCCTGCATTTCTGTGATGTTGAAGTGGTGAAACAGGGTGCATGGAAGCGTCGGTGCAGCATCTAGGACCAATCACCGCAGCAGGGGAGTCCACCAGGAACCTATCCATGAAACCTGCAGGGGAAATAATTATACCTGGGGCTGGTGAAGTCATGCTTGTGACCCCAGGATCTGCTGAGATCTGCAAGGAAGACTGCATATTGGATGTGGTGTGACGATGGAGGTCTAGCGGTCTTCGATGACTCAGGAGGAGATCAGATGGTGGTGAAGTAGAGGTGGATGGATCTGTCAAGTTAGCATTAATATCTTGGTTCAGGGGATCGTCCTTACCCTCAGTTTGTGCATTAGCCTGGAGATAAGTTTGGATATGTGCCTCTGCCGCCTTATGAATCTTAAAGGAGGTCCAATTTTTCCTCTGAAACCTGTTGTCATTTCTTGCTTTCCAGATATACCACATTATAAACAAGAATTTGAACAATATAGTGTCAGAGGGGTTGGTAGTAAGAATTAAGGGTAAAGTGATTTGGACACCATCCTCAACATGAGTAATATTGTGAGTATGAATGGGAGGGGTAGTAGTTGCCCATACCTGAGTTGGAAGATAACATTGGAAGAAGAGGTGGTTGTCGTCTTCAATAGCTCCACAGTAAGTGCAATGTTTATCAATGTGTGCTGAGAATCTACCTGCCCTCTCACCAGTTGCTAACGCCCTTCTAATAAGCCTCCAGGCAAAGGTTTTCAATAGAGGAGGAATGGTTTTAGACTTCCAGACCTTTTGCAGGATGTGATCAGCTTCATTTGAGATGCTTCTAGAGCCATTGGTGGGCAAATTGTGGTTGGTTTGGGCAGCTAGGTGGTTGTAAACAGCCTTGGTGGTGCAAATCCCGTTGGCAGCAGGTGTCCAAGGATATCTCTTGAGTTAGAAGGTACAGTATGGGTAGTTTGTATGGCTTGCACAGCATCAGGGGAGAAGGTATTGGTCAAGAGACTGTGGTTCCAAGTTTGAGTTCCAGGCAGCCAGAGGTCGACCACTTTAGAAGGGAGGGGGTTGGTAGTAACCGGGAGCAAGAGATGATCATGAATATCCTCCCAAACAGTGGACCAAGGGGTGGACCAGATAGAGGAGTCACCAGCATGGATCTGCATAATAGCATTAGCATGTAGGTGGTGCTTGACCTGCATGATAGAAGACCAGTAGATAGACCTAGCAGTGTTGTTAGGAGCAGTCCAAAAAGAGTTGTAAGGGAAATACTTAGCTTTAAGGATAGAAGAAAGAAAAGGGTTTTTCAGGGTAACCACATTCCATGTTGAGTGTATGATGAGGCTTTGATTAATGGTTTCCATGTCCCTAATGACGAGGCCTCCTTGCTCCTTGGGTTTGCACATATCTTTTAATGACCTGTAAGTAATTGGGGAAGTTACCTGTTCTTGGATTGTTGAACGTCAAAGAATTGGCTCTTGCTACTGATTTTTTTTTTCTTCGGTTTTCTTTTAGCCTGCTAGAATTAAGGATGAGTGCACGTCCAAGAAAACTGTATATTCCCATGACTCAAACCATAAGCCTTTTTTTCACTAGAAACATTTTTTTAAAGAACATGAATTGTCAAAGATTGCTTCACCTGTCAAGCAGAACTTTTATGATTAATAACAGAGTATGCCATGCATACATATTGGCAGACCATGTAAAGGAAACAATAGGTGCAGTTTCCAAACGAATGTTTTGGGCTACATATAACTTGGGACATAAGAAATTGTGGATAAGAAACAAGAAAAATGACTATTGTCGAGGTCTCTTGCACTTTTCACGAAGGGCACAACATCGACTAATCATGTGACTATTGAAGCTGACATCCCTGATGTCGAGTTCTCTTGCACTTTTCACGAAGGGCACAACATCGACTAATCAGGTGACTATTGAAGCTGACATCCCTGATGTCGAGGTCTCTTGCACTTTTCACGAAGGGCACAACATCGACTAATCATGTGACTATTGAACCTTCAAGCTGACATATAAATGGGAAATAAGTATGCAAAAATAATTCAGTAAACCAAGGAACAAGGATACATTAGAGATGCTCCAGAAAATGATGAAAAACATAGTTACCGAATTAAGGTATTATACTTGTTCTAATATTAATGAAGCTTACTGAATGATAATGTTTCATCAACAACCTATCACAAAACACTTAAGATATCATTTTACAAGATAATTTGATTGTTTAGATTGACTCCGGCCGGTCATGATAATCACTTGTAGGACAATCTAGATATTGGTTTATCTAGAACATATCAATTACCTGGTGAGAGTTGATTGTCCCTCATCTCAGATGTTAAAACTGCAATCGCTAGATCTTGATCAATGTCTGCCACCTGCAAATAAAATTCAGTAACAAAACACTAGTTAATGTTTAAAAAATATTCTTAGCCTGAAATGCGTACCCATCCAAGATCTTCCAGAACAAGGTCCTCGTCATATAATGCTTTGAGGATCTTGGCTGCTTCTATAGCGGCAATTTCCTCGCCAGACCTTTTGTTAGCCAAAGTTCCAGAAGAACCATTCTCAGACAGATCCTTCCACAAACTTGTGCTATAATTCTTTGCCAGTATACGCCATATAGAAAGAGTGAGCACATTCCTTTACTGCCATACAAGAAAGCATGTGTCCGTAAATGTGCAGAGTCATCCAAAAGGGATTCTAGTTCATCGTGCACCACACATCATGCAGCTTTCTTAGTGCTCATTCAAATGTGACTAAAATATTAGGATGAGACTATTGTGCTCTGACAATTCAAATACTTTAACATACAAAAGCACATCGGATGCAGATGTCTAAAGGGCATGTACATACCATGATACAGCTATTCTGAGATGATGAAAGCTTCTCCATGTCATCAACAAGATGAAGTGCTCTATAAAGATACATCAGAAGAGTATCAACTCCTTCCAACTCTGGAGTAGTTAAATTCTTCATCCGTGATGCACAAAGGTACCTAGATTCATTCAGCACTAAGATATTTGCAGTTAGATTGTTTGGTTTCTCCGTAGCTTATAATCAGTAGGCACGGACATAAGGGTTGCCACAAGCATTAATATGCAACGAGGAATTATGATGAGACAAAGTTTGTATCATTGACCATATTTTTTATCAAGCCCAGAGTTCCAGAACATTTGGAATGATGTAAAAGGTATTTTGATCCGAACTCATTTTCCCATATACCTTGTTTATCCTTCGGCACAGACACAAAAAAAAAAAAAAATCAAACCACAAGCTTTGTTTAATTTCAGTCATAAAGAAACATGTGTTCATCGCAAAATGTTGCAGCCAGATTTAACGTTGCAGCCAGATTTATTTCTAACCACAAAATATCTTTGTTCAAACAAGTAATAAACAACACACAATGTTTTGAGTCTTGGGTATACACATACCAGTCATGTGACCCTATATATTCTTAGCCATATAAATTCAATTTTCAAATCACATTGATTCGTGTATCACAATGAGCAACAACTGTATCAGACACAAGTTCATCAGTAAGTGTTGCTTTCTCAGGTATAAACATGAGAATTATATCAAGCCAAATGCCTAGGAATATTAATGCCTTTTGAGATTTAAAATTGCGAACTTGTTATGTGCATTACAATAAGGATAAGTACTTCATTGTAACAATGTTTTGCTGAATTATACTCATAGAAAGTTATGCTACATCACTAGATGTGAGAATGATCATATGATTCCAAAATTTTAATACATGTATACGATTGTCACACAAGGATCCATCTCATTTGGCCATTGCATTGTCAGTCACATCATTATGAGCAAATCAAACCACATAACCAGACAGGTAGCTGCAATAGTGTGAATGAATTGAAATCAAGATTTAAATAATTTATGCTATGATTAAAAAACTACACACAATAACCAGGTTTGGTCCTTGAGCTGAAATACACACAATACGTATGAGGACATCTATAGAGTTAAAATCATATGTGACTGATTAAGCCATGATGGCATTAACTATTTGAAATGAACTTAGGAAAAGAATTATATTAGATGGAGCTGAAACATATGTTTTGCCATTAAGCTGTCAATAAACTGTTAATTATGCTGTTTTTTGGATAAGAAATCCTAGCATAAGTAACATAGGAAAGAGTATGTAGATCACAAACCTTTGACTGTCCTTACTTGTAGAAATGTTTGATGTGTTTGAGATGATCAGATGAATCCTGAAAAAAAAGAGAGAGTGATCTATTAATATGCAATATTCAAATATTGACCCTAAAATAAATGACAGAGCACTATAGTATGTGCCGTCTTCACTACTCAGCATGGTCAACCTGAAACAGGCATAAGTACAACAAACATGCAGCACACGTCACACACAACACCTAGAATCCCAAAACATAACTAATTCGCCCAAAGCAAGTCCTTGTACATATCACTAAAGCAAGTGCACTAGACTACTGCTAGGTTACTGGAACTGAAACTGAATTAATGAAAGCTGAATGGCTTCTGTCCAATTTAGAAAATGTTAGTTTCAGCTTTGGTTTACAGCAGAGCAAACATATGCTCCCAGCTACTGCTTGCTTCTCATGCCAGGTTAGGTGCTGAACAATACTCTAGATTGGCAAATAAGAAAGCATATTTCAGTGGCTAGAAAGGAAATCATCATCACATTGTTTGCTCCTCAATAATATTCTCTCAAATCTCACAGACAAGATAGTTGATTATCCAATTACATAGGCCAGAGGTAGTATTAGTATAAAAATTGGCTACACAATTAATATAATAACCCAATTGGCTTCTTCCCCTTTAATCTTCCAAGATACTGAGTATACTACACACATGTTGGTAGTTCGAAATGCAAATGTTCTACGGGCAGGTATCCTCAATTCCTCATGAGCAACAACACTATTGGACATGCTCTGATTACTTTCAACAGGAAACACAACACTATGAACACTGCTGAGCAATTGGGCCAACCTACTAGTGTTACTCCACCTAATTTGCGCCATGATCATCTATCAGTAGTGGCATCCCATGAGCCTATCGTGATTCAAACTATACCTACAAAGCTGCAAACAATGTGCATGCCCTGTGAGAACAGAGCTCAACATCAAATGAAGTTGGGATGGTAGGGTATTCAGAAGGGGAACGCACTGGATCTGCATACACAAGAGAAAATACAGGAAAAATAATAAACAAAGCTAAATGGGAAACCATTAAAATACAGCCTTTCCCCTTTACACCTCTGTTGTGTGGAGCTAATGTAGCATGACTACCAGGTGAGGAGGTTAATGTCTCGTCATGTCGTAGAGGGACCTCATACGTAAATGGCAAACCATCAAATTAACAACATCCAATGGAGCAAAGCAGCCCCAATACATTGAAAAGGAAATTAAAAAAAAATTATCAACATTTACTTACCTCTGCTGTGTGCTCTCAAATACAACCCTCTTTGGGTTGTCAGGCATCTATCAACCAACTCCAATCGAAATCTGAAAACATTCTGTAAAAGCCTATTTAGAATACCACATATGAATGGTCACAGCTTGGATTTATGAATTGAAATCCCCGCAACTGGCTCATTGATGAAATAGAGCAGTCTATAAAATTATTAATAGAATAAGATAAGGACAAAAGAAAGAGGACGTGAAACAAGAACCTTTTGGTTGACGACCCAGAACCTTTTGCAGCATGAACATCCTCTGGTGGCAATGACTGACGATCTGCATTTACAGAATAAATAGAATTTCTTTACCAAATTAAAAGGTACTCACATAAGTGTAAGGTCTAAACAATTAAAAAATCAGTGGAAACCTAAATCAGTGTCTATGGTTGTAAGGAACAAATTACATGAGTGCAGATTTATATATTTAATAAAATATCAAGTGATTTCAAAGCATTATCTATGCACACTGCTTATCAATACTAGAACAGAAGAAAACAAAAGTAAACGGAATCATAAGATAAATCAAACTTTAAGCACAGAAACAGTACCCATGAGCAGCTGCAGTGGGGAAGAACGGAGCTGCCGCCGTAGGAGAAGATGGAGGGAGGGAGGAGATGGGCATGGGAGTAGGTGTAGCTTGACGTCCACTTCGCCTGCCCTTGCCTCTCTCCGTCCGGCCTCCATCTGGATCCAGCGTCCCCTCCGTTTCCCCTTCCTACCGGTGGGGGAGAAGACCCCGTCGCCAGAAAGTCGTTGGTGTGCGCGGGCCGAAAACGCATCTCCGAAACGGGCTGCGCGCGGAGACGTTATCTCCAGCCGCTGCATGCTGCTTTAGGATCCGCGCTGGTCAAACAAGACTTCGGTTTGGCCCTTTTCCTGAGTCTGTATCCCGCGCTGTCCTTTCCCATCTACAACATACATTTTTCCTGCCTTTCATTCCTTCGTCCCTTTTTCTCATTCCTATTCCTTTGTATAGCGACCGTCTCTCTCCATATTTTTTCCCCCTCTCTCTCTGTACGGCGTCGATTTCCATCTTTCTCGTCTTACGCCACCGCTCGCCGCTTTCTCGGCTTCCACCGTCGCCGCTCGCCGCTTCTCCCCCGTCGCTCGCCGTTCTCTCTGCTTCCACCGCCGCTCCTATGTACTTTATTTTGTATCTTCCCCTATCTTCTTCGCCGCTTGACGCTCGGCGTTCTTGTCTCGAACTCCCGGCCTCCGCCTGTATCATTCTCGCCGGCGACGTACTGTCCCTCAATTCGAATCGCTGGCTCTCCACCCTCAGTGATGGATTCCAAGTGCGCGCAGTCTGACACCGCTTTGTGCTGTCGTCCTTCCCTGACTCACGCCCCTTGAACAGATTCAGTTAGCTGAATCTTCAGATTTTTTGTTAGTCTGCTATGTTCAGTTAATTTTTTTTTTTACCATGCAATTATTCAAGATTTCTGCTTATATTCAGAGTTTGTGTTACTCTGTTATGTTCGGAGGTACATATATTCAGCTAGTCAATTTTGAATTTTGGTGGCTTTGCAAGATCTCCCATTATATTCAGAGTTTCAGAGAAGCTGTTATTTTCAGAGCAACTTGCAAGATGTCCTATTATATTCAGAGCTCTTTGTAATCAATTTCAAGCTTAATTTTTCATCTATTCAGCTAGTCAATTTTGAATTTTGTTGGCTTTGCAAGATCTCCTATTATATTCATAGTTTTAGAGAAGATGTTAGTTTCAGAGCAACTTGCAAGGTGTCCTATTATATTCAGAGCTGTTTGTAATCAATCTCAACATTTTTTTTAATGTTGTATATATATAGACCGTAAGTATTTTGCCTTTGAGGTTTCAGGTTTGGAAAGAGCCCCTCGTGTAAACACATGTATCAATGTTATTCAAGTTTGTACGTGTTTATGTATCAGGTGGTAAAGCCTGGTTGAAGCTTGTTGTTGAGCAGACATAATGGTGTTTTTTATCGTGAAATCACATCATGTCTCATTTCGTTTGAGTTTATTTTCGTGGGTAATATGTGCCGTTTTTTTTTTCATTCATTTTGTGACAACACTGGCCCTGTAAACACCCCTATTAAATTTCTTAGTATAATTGGCTGTAACTGAATGTAACTGTTTCGTTCTTTCCGTATGAGCCCCTGTATTTGTCATGTGAAATATACAATACACCACCACTAGGCAAGCGCCCATGTGAAATATACAATACTTTTTGGTTGTTGTTTTATTAACAATAAAAGTTACAGGAGGGACATGATCACCCCGTGTTCTTGCGGCCTATCAATATCTGTTATCCGTTATTATCTCATCTATCCTCTTTGTCTCCAAGGAAGAATGTTGGTTCAAAAAAGCTTTATGGACTGCTCATCTGATCTTCCATGACTAGATCATGGACCTTCTGTAAGTTTAATTTGGAAGCAAATTTAAACAGAGAATTGAAAGCATACTTTTGTCAGAGCATAAACCTGACATCTTTCTAACTTCGAACAGAGAATTATTGTAGTCAGATCTAGCAGCATCCGTTGTGCTTTTTATAACCGTGAGCACAGAATTAATTAACTTAGTGATAGCAAAGAAAAGTAGGAAGTCCACAATTCCAATCCAGTTTGGTTGAAGTACTGAAGCGCCAGTTATAATGGCAGAAATACACATAGGTTTGAGTCACAGCAAAACAGGAGCCAAAAACGATTCCTTGGGAGTTCATTTCAGCATAGTTGCATTAATTTGGAGCTTCACTAACCACATCTTCTGCGATTATCACCAACATCACAGGTACTGAGCTGCTGTATGCTCTGTGATTTCGATGTCGCAACACTGAATTGCATTATGTCCCTCCAGGCCACACTTGCCGCACTTGATGACACGTTTTGCTTTCTTTTTGGCCGCCTTAGATGTTGTAGCACCTATGAAATGTAAAGATGTAAAAGTCTGAAACCAAGTGTAGTGTTATTTGTTATCAATTAGGGATGGTACACACAGAACTTACCACTTCCAATCCTATTACCGAATCTCTCATTGCTGTCAAGATCATCAGCGCTGACCTCATCCTCAGCCATTATTTCTGCAACAGATTTCCCATCTCCACTATTTTTCCTCCCCTTTTTCTTGTTATTCTTTTTACTCCATTTTTTCTTGCGTGGTTCATATCCTGACATGTAGCGTATCCCTCTCGGTCGCCCACCAACCTTCTTCAATATTGACGCCCTAACACTAGCTATATCAGTGTCGCTGAAATGTGCGCTACTCCCAGAAGCTCCGTACCTGTTATTTCTCTGGACTTCTGCTCCTCCATTTGCCACATTCTTCTGCCTCCTGAGCAGCTCACCATCAGACTGAACTCCAGCTCCTTGTTTTGGAAGTTCTGGAACATCGCATGCAATGTCTTCATCACTAGAGTCTTCATCTAGTAGGATTTCAGCATTTTTGGCCCTTGTCGTGAGCACTTCTTGCGTTTCCTTTTCTGCATTCTTCATATGTTTCATTACAATATCAAACATCTCAACATCCATGTCTCCTGTTGAGACTAGGTTTTCCGTTTTAAGACGCATGAGACGGTGCCTAAAAGTTGTTGAATGCATCGCATCCTGGTCCTCTCGGTATGTCTGCAGCTTTTCAGGTATGTCTCTAGCATTTCTTGTCCATCTCTTCATGATATGGGCATCTGGTATTGCATCCGCATTTTCTCTCATCAAAACCTGCATTGAAAAATTTTCAGTACACTAAAACCAAAGTGACTATGGTATGCAGTTTTTACTTACTATCAACACATCTTACCCTCAAAGAATGGCAACAAAGTATGCCAAAATGTTCGTATAGCCCACATTCACAAACATACTTCTTCCCTCCGTCAATCACCTCAACCTTTAAATGCACACGCTGCCAGTGTGCTCTTTTCTCAGCCTGATCATGTGAAACAGTGTACACGTTGCCAATTGGGTCCCCGACCTTATAATTAGATGCTTTGTCAGCCTCTGCATGGAACAGCTCAAATGCAGCCTTTGTGTACACCTTCAACGCATGACGCTCAATGGCCCATAGGCGACCATGGACCATGGTGAGCTGCGCAATCAAGAATGTTTTAGTTGATTAGTCGCCATGAACTTGTTATCAATGCTATTAGATATTTAGTAACGTACATACCTGCTTTGTTTTGTCCTCAGCTATATCTTCTTCTCTGTCGCGCTCATACAAGAGCTTGTTGTATTGTGAAACAAACTGATTCATCGATGAATTTCTTGGGACAAATCGTTTTAGCATGAAATTTGCACTTTCACTCCTCTGTGTACTGCTCATTCTTGCACAAAACTTGTCCTTAGCCCAAGGTTTTGCCCACTTCTTTTTGCTGTTGTACACCCTCGTCATAAAAGCATTTTTCTGTAACTTATACTTGTTAACCAAATGTGACCAAGCTGATTCAAATTCCTCTTCACTCAGCATACCATTAACCACGAGCCAAAACTCATTTCTAAATTTTCTATTCTTAGTATACAGTGGTCCCAAACACTCTCTAATCTTCTTCATCACATGCCACTTGCACCACAAATGGTACGTGTTTGGCATTACAAGGCGTATAGCCTTAGTCATCGCCTTGCATTGGTCTAAAAAGAAAAGGTAGTTAATAGCTGATACTATTATAGAATTCATGGGATGGAAATATAAGTAGCAGACAGTTAATACCTGTTAGGATAGTTAAAGGTGCCTTTCCTCCCATTAGATTTAGGAATTCCTTGAAAACCCACTTGAAACTCTTTGTAGTCTCACGTCTCATTAACACACCACCAAAGATAGTTGTTTGGAAGTGATTGTTGACTCCAACAAACAACCCGAATGGCATTTTGTATACGTTTGTGCAATAAGTGGTATCAAACGTGACAACATCACCAAAACACTCGTACTGCTCGCGGCCTCTCCCCCCGCACCACAATAGTGTTCTTACTCTACTCCTTTTATCAAGTTCCACACTAAACTAGAAGCCAGGATCTTTATCATGCATCTGTCTGAATATCTCCATTGTTTTTTTTATGTCATCGTCCATCAAATCCTTTGTTATCTGATTGCACACAGTACGCAATGATTTTCTTGTCCACGGAACATTAGCAATGTTACCAAACATACCGCCCATTATGCTGTGAACTTTGGTCAAATTCACATTGTGAAGCCTCAACTCTCTAATCATCTCTCTCATGGATGGCTCAATGAATTTATGTGAATTCCACTCCCTTTTTTCACCATCAGTCCTGGAGAATTCATGGTTGTGTATTTTTTCATGCATAGTAATGTACCAGCCATGGTCTTCAGTTCTGAGCAATCTGATCTTAGCCTTGCAACAAGACCTCTTGGTTCCTTGGGTTGTCCTATCATCATACCCCTGTAAGTAAGCAGGATTTTAAACTCTGCTACATTATCAGAACAAGCAAATATATATTACGGAGTTTACAAACTCACTTACTGATTTTTGGCATGCTATCTCCTGCATTCTTCTGTACGGTTCCTGCTCTTCCTCACCATCTTCGGTTGTTGTGTTTGGTATATTTTTTCTTTTTGCCCCGCTGTATCCTGGTCTGCTACAGGAATACTTTACACCAAACCCCACTTCCCAAGAGTACATGTTATAAAATTCCTTTGCCTCTTGCCTTGAATCAAACACCATTCCAATTATTGGCTCAAATATGTATTTTGTTTTCCTTGTCGACGCAGACCTTAGCGCCCTCTCTATCGCACCCATTGCCCTTGGCTGCCTACAGTTAGGTCTTTTGTCATTCTTTGGTGCTCGTTTCCTGGTCATTGAGGCACACAAATCAAGTAAATAGGAGAAGGCCATGATGAACAAAAAACAATGATACGTTCTCACCTTTTCTTGTACTGAACACCAATCTGTGCCTGGTCAACATATATCTCTTGACTCAAATCCATTTCAACAGTTGTGCCTTCTTCAGCTTCAGAATCACTCTCTTCAGTTTTGCCCTCTTCGTCTTCAGGCTCAGTGGCATTAGTCTCTCCACCTGTTACGCAACCACAGTCACCAAGATGAACACCCATACAACCATCCTCATCCACCTCATCAGAATCAGATTCTACATCGAACCCGTTGTCCTCCTCATCCCCCTCATCCACCTCATGCACACCGCCATCCTCATCCCCCTGACCCACCTCATGCACACCGTCATCCTCTTCCCCCTGACCCCCCTCATCCACCTCATGCACCTCATGCACACCGTCATCCTCATCCCCCTGGCCCTCCTCATCCACCTCATCCTCATCCTCATCCCCCTCATCGCCCTCTTGGCCACCTAAATACCCATCATCATCACAACCCATAAATTGTGCACCTACGCCATCAGGTGGATGAACCGCTTCACAGGTATCATAATTGAGCGCACCAAATGTAGCATTTCTCAAAAGTTCTTGGAATGATCCAAGCTGTGGATACGGTCCCCACTCTGCAGTTATCATAATTTGAGGTGTGAGTATTTTATCATGCTGTGAGTATTTACCTGGCCAAACAACTAGCTGTGAGTATTTACCTGGCCAAAAAACTGGCTGCGAGTAGCACACAGCATCAGTGTTGTTTTCAGTGTGCTGAGTAACCTGATGTTCTTCCATTATTTTAGTAGAATTAAACACAGTCTTGAGAAAAGCATCCCAAGGAAGCACTGAGAAAAGATACAGAACTGAGTAAGCATGGAGGAAACATATAGAACAGGAGAGCGTGGGAAAAGTATGCTTCTATCAATTAAGAAGTAATTAGTAAGCATCCGGATCTGAACTTAATTAAGTAGATAGAAAACATATAGAACAGGAGAGCGTGGAAAAAGTATGGTTCTATTAAGTAATAAGTAATTAGTAATCATCCCAACCTGAACTAAATTACGGAGAAAACATATAGAACAGGAGAGTGTGGAAAATGTATGCTTCTATCAATTAATAGTATTTAGTAAGCATCCGGACCTGAACTAAATTATGGAGAAAACATATAGAACAGGAGAGCGTGGAAAAGGTAGTAATTTAAACTTTCAGGCAAAAATGTAATAATCACAGTTGGGCCCTCTCCTACTGTTTTCCTTAGTGTGTATAACAGTATAAGCATCATGAGAGAACTATGTTGGAACTATTATAAAGAGATCTTCAATTAAATCCACAAAATTTACTGTTGTTAAATGACCAGTACACTAAGTATTTCTCTGGTACTGAAGCCAAATTAGTTGAGAGGAATGCAAGTTACTGCTAGAATCATAATTGACTCTACTTGCTGCAGCCAATTTCATTCCAAAGAACCTAGTTGCAAGGAATATTCCTTGAAAGGCATAAAAAAGACTAAAGGATAAAAAAGAGTTCAGACTATGGGACTGAAGTCCAAACTTATTTTTTTCTGATGTTGTTGCCATCTAGTGATAATTCTACTTCACACTACCTAATTGATACCTCGTTTTTGGACAATAAATCAGGTAGACCAAACAATAGTGCCAGGTATTCCATGCAAACAAGAATACATAACAGCAAAGCAAGAGGATATAGCAGGCTACTAAGGACCTGTCACTTAAAGTTATTACATTATAGCCAGTCAACAATTATGATGTGTTGGTGAAGAACTCTCACGCCTGAATACCATAAGTACTTCCCCGTCTTAAAGGGCATGGCAATAGTGCAGGCTATCCATAGCTGCTGAATGCTGATAGGCATCCAAGTATACAACAGCCATTGAAACAAGTCGACAACGAGTCCTACACAGATAGTAAAAGAGACAATGACTCTAGTACCACAGATCTAAAAGAATTATTCTCTACCAATAAGTATCACGCATAGCATTTACACCATTCACTGAACATATAACTCATTATAAAAGAACATACTTGCCACCAGAAAAGCCATTCAACTCTGCAACATCGAGATGCTCTCGCCTTAAACTCCATTTGTACAATAAAATTGTGGAATGGATTATGTATAAACAATACTTTGTTGCTGGAAGTGGGATAACCCAGGAAATTAGGAGGCTAAGCACAACAACATACTTTATCTTTAACTAGTCGCTCGAAAACTGAATGTTCTCATATGCATTTCAGTTTTAATTCAGAAGTTTCAAAAATTTCAAAGAATGTGTAATAAAATGCACAAGGTAGAGGTCTTCCCTTATATAATAATTATAAAATTCACCAGCAGCTCTTATGAGATATTTTCATAACACTCAGTGTAATATGAAACAGAAAGCATTATCAATTTAGAAATGCAGCATTTCAAATTTCCCAGACTGTAAAGCACTGTTGAATCTAAGTTTGTATTGCCCTCACAGAGGCAAAATGGGACTTACCTCCTTAAATTTAACTATGTTTGGATGCCTCAGCCACCGTAAATAGATGTTGTAGAAAAACACGTGTTTAACTCTAAGAAAACACAAACAGCTGCACAACTAATCTAATCCAGATACTTAAAATCGAGCTCGTCATTTCCTTTTGCACTAAAATAACAATATCATTAACTGCAGATGTCCAGACATGGAAGGTGAACCAAACAGATGCTAGAAGCACCATGGGAAGCTGAACTGGAGCAAAATTGAGGTGGGGAAATCAACTAAACCAGGAGTAAGGTTTGTGCTGTCTCTGGACTGGTCCAACTTGACCAGCTCCCCAGAACAAGAACAACAAGGATCCATATCTAATATTTTTCGTATAACCCAATAAACGTGACAAAGAATGAATTTTACAGAACATGCACTCAGGTTGGGGTTTATCTGCAATAATATGGGTCAGTTAGATTCAAAGTTGACCTTAGGTCATTTTTTTGCGTTTGCCTAGATGCTTTTAGTTAAAACTCTGTATGTATTTCTTGTTCCCTTTATAATTAAATGAAAAGCCCTTTATAAGTAATTTGTTAGCATCCGGAGATGAACTTTATTATGGAGAACGATTGCAGATACATGTGCATTCAGTAATAGCAATAAATCCCGTGCTTGGAAAAAGTATGGATCTATTAGTTAATAAGAAATTAGCAGACGCAAGAAAGCATGTAGAATAGATACAGAACTTAGTAAGCATCCGAAGCTGAACTGAGAAAGCATGGAAAAAACATATAGAACGTTTTTGAACATTTGTATTTATTAATAAAGAATAGTAACAGGATCTATTGATTATTAAGGAATTAAAAGGCACAATGTGAAAGCATGTAACAGGATCTAGTACATTTAAACAATATTTGTGAATCTAACAAGAATGATAAATATAGCGCTAAAAATAAGGAACTGGATATAAAAATGCATGGATATAAAAAGGTATGGATCTAAAAGAGGGATTAAGAACGTCGTGCATAGTTTGAGATGTGAACATGTAACCAGATCTAGTACAAGCAAATAATATTTTGAGATGTGAACATGCAACTGGATCTAGAAACGGGCTGAAAACTGAGAGAGATGACAGAAAAAAAGGTAGAGAATGGGATGGCGACGGATGGGGAGAGAAACAGAGACCGCAGAGAGCGATAGAGCAGGTCAGCCGCGGCTCGCCTGCGCAGCAGCAGCCGCCGCCCTTTCGCCGGCGCCGCAGCAGCCGCCGTTCACTGCCGCCGCTCGCCTGCCGCTCGATACGCCGTCGGCCGCCGCAGCAGACAACGAAAATGGCAGCTTCAGGAAAGGAAGGAGTCGAAGAGAGACATGGAGAGAGAGGTATTGTCAGAGAGATGTGGGGGACTGGCGTGCGCGGGTGAGGTGAGCAGTGCTGTCGTCCTTTCCTTGTGATGATGTGAATGGGAGTGGGACCGTTGAAAGCTTTTTCAGTGGGAGAAACGGTGCCGGAGCGACAACGTCGTCCTTTCCTTTCAGTTGGACAGGCCTCGAGCCGTGCGCGGGTCAGAGCTAGGAACAGTGTGTGCGCGCGGGCGGGCACCGTTTCAAATTTTCCAGGCTGAGGACTTGTTTAGATGGCTAGAATTTCTAACCTTTTACCCACTTTCTCCATCACATCACATTAAATACACCAAAAGACATATGTTTGGAGTATTAAATGTAGATAAAAAAAAATAACTAGTTACACAGTTTAGATGTACATTGCGAGACGATTCTTTTGAGCCTAATTACTCCATGGTAGGATGATATATTTACCACTAACAAACTAAACGCGTCTACAAAGATAACGATGTGACATTCGGTTCCAATTTTTAGCCATCTAAACAATGCCTGAGTGCATGGGCAGAGGGCCGACTGTGTATGAGTGAATGCAGGCAATGAAAAAAGAAAAGTGTTCTGTTGTTCGTACTATGCTCAAGTCCATCAGATGTGTAGCATGGGTTAAGTTGATAAAAGATTTGTTATTCGTACTATGCATAGTAATGTACTTAATTTATCATTGAGAAATATAATAAATAAATATTAGTAAAAACGGATCATGGGTTAGTAGTTGTCTCGTTGCAAAAGTTGCAATCTAAACGTGATGAATAGTAATTCTTTTCGTTTGTATTTTTGATCAGTGGCGGAGCCACGGATTGAAATTTAGGTATTACTATTTCTACATCAAGAAAAAAAAATTGAATTCATAGGCTTAAAATATAGCCAATAGCACTTAAAAAGTCGAATTCATAGGCTTGAAACCAATATTTGCTTTCTAAATTATAGACTTCTAAATGAAAGGCCAATTTTTACCCTTTTTGGGCTCATATACACAACAATATTGTAAATTGTAGCATTATACATTTATATATAAAATGCCTCACACGAATTTACAAGTCCTCGATCAAGCTGATAAAAAATTACACTCACTGGAACAAAGCATGAGCTAACTCATCACAAAAGGCATTCATGTTGACATCTTCAACTAGAAGTTCATCTTCTGGCCATGTTGATGCCGAAGAACTAGGCATTGGGTTATAATTTTCATCGGCATCACATGCATCCAATCCCTTATCCGCAATTTTGCTTTGCCAAATAAAATTACCTCGTTCTGGTCGCCCTGAAGGATATTACCATAGAACGACGGATCACGTGCGGCAAAAACAGATGGAATAGTTACCATTTCTGTGGGCCCCATGTAAACTAGCCCAAATAAACACCTCTTTGAGGGGGTAGTTTTTTTGGGTGGGCTAGTTGCAAAAAACTAGCTCTAGCCATCCTGTTTGGCTATTTTTGGGCTAGCTAGTTGAGCACAATCTAGCCAAAACCAGCTCTAACCTTTGGATCCAAACAGAGTCATGGATTAACTAGGCTTAAAAAGATTTGTCTCGTCATTTACAACCAAACTGTATAATTAGTTATTTTTTTATCTACATTTCTTTGCTCCATTAATGTGTCTAAAAATTAATGAGATGGAGAGAGAATGAAAGAATTTGGAGAGGAACTAAAGCCGTGTTTAGATTGCAATTTACAACCCGATGAATAGTAACTCGTCCGTTTTATTTGGTAAATTGTCCTAGGCTCAAAAAGATTTGTCTCGTGATTTACAATTATACTGTGCAATTAGTTATCTTTTTATCTACATGTAGTGCTCCATTTATGTGTCCAAAAGTTGATGTGATTGAGAGAGAGTGAAAAAAATCTGGGACTTGGAGGAAAACTAAGGTCTTGTTTAGTTGGCAAAAACTTTGAAAAAGCATTGTTGTAGCACTTTCGTGTGTTTGTGGTAAATATTATCCTATCATAGTGTAACTAGGCTCAAAAGATTCGTCTCGTAATCTACATCTAAAATATATAATTAGTTATTTTATTTATCTAAATTTAATACTCGATTATATATTTTTTAGTGTATTTTCAGTCCAATGCCTCAGCTGCTTTATATCCAGCTTGACACCTGGTCGTATAGCTGCTGGGTCAAATAAATGCAACTATCAATCATGGATAAATCTGAGCTACCAAAAGTTCTTGCAGCTTACGGTGAAGAACATATTAGTAGAGCCCAAATTGTTTATTACTCACTCCGTCCCATAAAACATACAATTCACGTCAGGGGCGGATGCACGCCCCCGGCTAGGGGGTTGTAGCCCGGGCGGAGCTCAAATTTACTACATGCAACTCAACTCTTTCAGCCATACAAGTTTTTTTTAACTTTCAGCAAATATAAAGTTCGACTGAACTTATATATAATAATATTAACATTTATATCTCTAAGTAAATTGTATATAATAATATTAAGAGTATTCTATCTCCTCATCTCGTATTTTAAAAATTTACAAAAAAAGTATTCTATCTCCTCATCTCGTATTTTAAGAGTCAACAAATATCAAGTTCGACTGAACTTATATATAATAATATTAACATTTATATCTCTAAGTAAATTGTTTATGAAAATGTATGACACTAATATAGATATTTGTTTTGTATCATAATGATAAATATTCTATGTAAAGGTTGTCAAGGGCACAATGTGACAAGCTTTGGGCACTAATATAGAATTATTTTGGGACACAATGCGTGACCTGCCAAGCTTTGGGCACCATGTGACAAGGGCACTATGTAAAAAGGCACTGCAAGGTAATTGAAAAGCTTTGTACAATGCAAGCACTGCAAGGCCTCACAAAGTTCAATGTGTTAACTGCAAGGGTCGTTGTAATACTGCACTGCTGATAGTTCAAGCGGGCAGCAGCTCACAAGTTAGCAAAAATATCTTTTTCTACTAATAAGTAGTACTACAATGAATTATGACAAATTGAGCCTTGGAAAGCATAAATAATGGTGTATAATATATAAATAATAACATATTATTCATAAATAAATATTTACACATCTAAAAAAAAGCACGCCGGAGCCTGCACCTCGCCCTCCAGCCTTGACAAGTACTCCCCCTCCGTCCCTAAAAAGAATGTCACCGTGGGATGCGTGCCATAAGTTTGACTCAATTTATAGAAAATACGTGCAACATTTAAATTTTCAAATAAAATTATAAAAAACTAGACTTAAAGATATTTCTAATGATGCTAATTACTTAGCATAATTTTTTTTATATTTTAATATATAATTGCCGGTATTTGTGTCTCGGGAAGTGCAATGACAACCTTTTAGGGACCAAGGGAGTACAAATCTAAGGTCATTATGTCAAGGCGTCCGTTCAAAAAGAATTTGGAAAGACTCCTTCCTTTCCGACCAATTCGTTGTGTCACGGAAGGCGTTCTTGAGCTCGTTGTCAAGCACCAAGTCGGCAACATCCTCCTCGACATTAATGTTGAGCTTCCTCTACAAAGACGATCCGAGCTTGCCGGGAGGCGTTCGGTGCTCGTGGTGTGGCGGCAATGTGGCTACTACGTCCCTATGACGGGCACCGGCATCCTAGAGCGGCGCAGATTTGCGGCCTCTCGAGAGGTAATCAGATCGGCCGGCAAACCAATGCCTCAATCTCCTCCCTGGACCATAGCGGCGAAAACCCCAAAGATCGGCAACAACAAAGTGGTCTCAACATCCGAGCTGGCACTAGCCGCTTCGGTCCCTAAATGTTTATCGTTTTTGCTTCTTGAGAAATAACATTGACTATATTAAAAATATTAATATTTATGATATATAATTAGTATCATTGATAGATATTTGAATCCAGTTTTTAATATATTTATTCAAAAATAGAAATGTTGCACACATTATCTATAAATCAAGTCTAAGTTATCGGCATGGAAATCAAAGCGTCAAACGTTTATGGAGGGAGTAATGGGTAAGGGGAAAATGATATACTCCCTCCGCCCTAGAAAACATGCAACTATGGGAAGCGTGTGGGTTAAAACTTTCTCAACTTACTACGTTTGTAGAAAATGCATGCAATATTTATATCTCCAAATAAATTTATTTAAAAAACTAGACTTGAAGATTTTTCCGTTGATTCTAATTAATTAGTATAAATATTTTTATATTTTAATATATATTGCATTTTTTTGGACGGGAGGAGTACGTGAACTAGCCTCACGATACGCTTTTTAATGAACTTTAATGTCGGTGCTTATTCTTATAGCATATACAAGTGTTGGGTTCTAACTTTGATTTTCTGATTTTTAACTTTCGCCCCGAGACTTTGATATTCCAGGGTGTATAAACTACCAGCGAAAGGGGAACGAAATATGAAGACCGAAGGTGACTTCGCGAAGACTTGGCTTCGCGATCCAACAGTAAAGATGAGGTCAAGGAAATCAGGACCAAACATACCAAGCGAAGATGGTCAAGTCGGCCCATTTGCGAAGATATAAGTCATTTTAGAAGAATGAGAAATATGGCGAAGATGAAGGTCGTGAATAAGACGTCGCGAAGACAAAAGAAACGTCTTCGCTAGAGTAGTTGCGTCATAGAAGTCCACATCGAATTCTTAACATTTTTGAACGAGCCTACGAAGTGGGGGAGGGGCCTATAAATACCCCCCCGACCTCCTTTGTAATCGCCATGTTGAATGGCCACTTTGTAAACCATATCATCATCAATAACATGTTGTGTTGAGCATTCACCCAACATCTTGGCGCCCACCGTTTGTGTGAGCAACGATCTATCCCACGGCCATCAAGAAATCATGGGGAGACCTCCCAAGAACAAGTCAGCAACCATCACTGAAGAAGCAACAACAACAGAGAATGAAGCACCAAGAGCAAGCGGAGACGTTATCTCCAAAGAAGTCATTCGAACGAAAATCAAAGCGAAGAAGCAAGGAAGTTACAAGAATTAGAAGAAGAATTGATCAAAAAACAGAAAGAACTTGAGGCTTGCAAAGCCAGAACAAGAGAAAAGACTTTGAAGCAAAGAATTGAAGAAGCCGAAGCAGAGTTAAAGAGATTGAGTGAAGAACTTAAAAATCAAGACCGCGAAGTCACAATAACAGGCGAAGCCAAGATAGATCAAAAGCAATGAAAAAGCAATAGTCACAATTGATCCGAATCTCCATTATTAGTAGACCTGCAAATGGCGAAATGGCCAAAAGGGTTCAAATTCAACGTCATACCAACTTATGAAGGATTGACAGATCCAAGACAATTCTTGATGAGTTTTGAAGCAGCTGTTGAATCAGGAGGAGGAGACGACAAAACACTAGCGAAGGCACTCATAATGGCAATGAAGGGACCAGCTCAAAAATGGTACGCTTCGCTCAAGCCAAGGTCTCAAAAAAGCTGGGAACAACTCAGAACAACCTTGCTAGTCGACTTCCAAGGATTCCAGCACACAGGCTTAACAAGCGATTTTAACTGTTCGACATCAAGCAATACCCGAAGGAACCAATAATTCAGTATTACAAAAGATTCATCCAAATGAAGACCCAAAATTCCGAAGTCTCTCGACGAAGTCGTCATCATCATCGCCGCAATAAGAGGCCTCAAAATTTGGACAACCTGTCTTCGCATCTCAAAAAGAGAAAGACCAACAACTGTTGCCCAATTGTATGAAGAAATCCAAAAATATGCAAGATCGACGATGATTACGGGAAGAAAATCGAATAAGAAAATACACGAGAGAAATCAAGCGAAGACAAACAACCGATTTCGAGGCGGTACAACTCGGCGAAGACCATATTACAACCAATATCAACCACCACTCCGCATAAACCAAATCAACAATGAGCAAGGCGAAGACAATAACTCAAGCACAAAAAACAATCGTGCGAAGCCAATATAACACCGAAGCTTCAATAGCAACCAAAGAGGAGGATTCAACCAAAGATTTGGAGAAAGAAGAATTTTGAAGCCCGAAGAAATGTATTGCATCATTCACGGCAAAGGGGCTGGCCACACCTCGAAGATGTGCCCAATGGTGAAGAAAAGCATAGAGCAATTACAACAAGAAGGCAAATCAATGGAAAATCAAAGATCAATAAATTTTACGTCTCAAGCAAGCACTTCGCAAAATCAAGCCTACTTCGATCTAAGTTACAATCAAACAAATCTTACCGGGGCCACCTCCGATATACAATTGCCAACCATTAGCAATAGCTCCGCCACAATGGGGCAGGCACAAAATTTGCAACCCGAGGCTTCAATTGCAAACAATACACCAAAAATACAAAACAATGCTTCATCATTTGTATCAACTACAAGCGAGGGGCGAGAATAATGACAATCTGCGGTGGTAACAAAGATAGAACATACAACAAACAACGAAAAGAAGGAACTACTTCCGAAGAGTTAACTCAATAACAATGGAGGGACCTTACAAGAAGACAAAATGGTCACACCAACCAATCATTTTTACGAGAACAAGACATGAAACTCAAAGATTACCCACACATGGATGCCATGGTCATAGAAGCAAACATAGATGGATGGGATGTCACAAAAATTCTAGTAGATGGAGGAAGCTCTACCGATATACTCTTCGCATCAACATTAGATGCAATGGGAATCAAAAGACAAAATTTGGGAAGAGCGAGAATATCCATTAGTTGGCTTCGGTGGCAAAAGGATAAATTCAATTGGAAGAATCGTCTTTGCCAAGTATCCTTCGAAACAAAAAACAATGCAAGAACGAGAACAAGTGGCATTTGATGTTGTTGAAATGCATAGCCAATACAATGCAATCTTCGAAAGAGGGAGTTTAAATATCTTGAAGCAAAGTAATCAACTACTCTTACTTGTGCATGAAAGTTCCGGCAATAAATGGGCCAATATCAATTCATGGAAATCAAACGAAGCAAGAAACATTGAGAAAGATTCAACTCCGGCCCAAAGAAATGTTTTGGCCATCGAAGAAATCAAAGACGAAAATGAGACGTAAAAACGCGAAGTCACAAAAAAGAAAGCGAAGACATGTTCCAAGAAAGAAACCAAGGAAGTCTTGTTAGATCCAATGGTAATAGACAAAAAAAGTCATCATTAGCGCCAATCTAACAAAAGAAGAAGAAGAACAACTTATAAGTTTCCTAAGAAGCAATCAAGATGTCTTCGCTTGGTCAAAAAAAAAAGACCTAGAGGGAGTCAGCAGAGATATCATCGAACACCGACCGAACATCGACCCAAATGTCAAGCCAAAGAAACAAAAGTTACGAAAAATCTCGAAGACGAGAACAATGGCCGCGAAAGGTGAAGTACGAGATTGCTTGATGCAAAAGTTATAAGAGAAGTTCAATTTACAACATGGGCGGCAAACATTGTGATGGTAAAGAAAAGCAATGGAAAATGGAGAATGTGCATAGATTTTACAGATCTCAACAAAGCTTGCCCAAAAGACAATTTCCCTCTACCAAGAATTGACACATTGGTCGATCAAGCTGCGCAGGAAGTGAAATGCTAAGTTTCCTCGATTGCTTCTCAGGATATCATCAAATTTACATGAAAAAAGAAGATGAAGAAAAGACAAGTTTTATCACGCCATTTGGAACTTTTCGCTTCCAAAGAATGGCAGAGGGGCTTCGCAATGCCGGGTCAAGCTTCATCAGAATGACTTCGGTAGCACTTAAAGATCAAATCGGAGACAATCTGCTAGCATATGTTGACGACATAATAGTGAAAAGCAAGAAACGCGAAGACCACCTGAAAGACTTAAAGCGAGACTTTTGAAAATTTGAGAAAATCAAATCTCAAACTCAATCTGAAAAATGTACCTTGAGTACAAAAGGCAAGATTCTCGGATGCATAGTTTCAAAGAAAAGGCATCGACCGAATCCGTAAAAAAAAATAAAAGCAATCATGCAAACGGAAGTTCCAAAGAATATCAAGGACATCCAAAAACTAACAGGAAGATTGGCTTCGCTAAACCGGTTCATATCAAAGTCAGCAGAAAAAAGCTTCCCAATTTTTCAAGCACTCAAAGGGGCGAAGACAAACTTTACATGGGGAGAAGAGCAACAAAAAGCTTTTGAAGAAATAAAGAAATATCTCACAAGTCCCTCTACATTGACAACACCAAATGTTGATCAAGAACTACTCTTATACATCTCAAAGATCCGAAAAAGCAAAGAAGCGCAGTTCTAGTGCAAGAAAGAGAGAAAGACCACGCGAAGAAACAAGAACCGGTTTACTTTGTCTCGAAGCCCCTCTCCGGATCAAAGTTGTTTTACTCAGAAATCGAGAAAATAGCATATGCAGTACTTATGGCAACAAGAAAGTTGAAGCACTACTTCTTGGCTCACAAAGTAAGAATTCCAACAAATCAACCACTCAAAGATGTACTCCAAAGTTGTAAATCTTCGGGAAGGCTTGGAAAGTGGGCAGCTGAAATCTCACAATATTTCATTGAATTTGAGAAGAGAACAACAATAAAGTCACAAGTATTGGCAGATTTCATCTCAGATTGGACACCAAGTAACAAATTGCGAAGACCAAAAAGATCATCAAGAGTGGACTTTGTCTGTCAAGAATGGACAATGAATTGTGACGGGGCATGGGGGGCTCAGGGGTGGCATAGCAAAGCAATAATCACTTCGCCATCCGGAGTCAAAATGAAATATGCAGCAAGACTTGAATTTCGATGCACCAACAACATCGCGGAGTATGAAGCAGTATTGCTGGGGCTTCGCAAAGCAAGAGCAATGGGCGTACAAAGAATCTTGATAAAAACAGATTCTCAAGTTGTGGCGAGCCATGTCGAAAAAAAATTACAAAGCAAAAGACCCGAGTTAGCAAAGTACTTGCAAAATGTGAGGGATCAAGAGAAACATTTCGAAGGATTCACAAGAAGAAGCATTTCAAGAACAAACAATGAAGAGGCCGATGAAATCGCGAAGGCGGCGACTCAAAAAGTAAAGTTGCCTCGGATGTGTTTTATCAAATATTATCGAGAATCTTCGATAAAAGCAAAACTTGAAGAGCCAAAATACATTCACATCATTGAGAGCGAAGATTGGAGATCGAAATAATAGCATTCTTAAGAGGATTTTATGAACCGAGAAGCGTTTAAGTGAAGAAATAAGAATGAAGCACAAGACAAGAAATTACAAGCTTATTGACAATCAACTTTTCAAGCATGGCATTTGTGAACCATTACTCAAATGCATTTCAAGCAAAGAAGGCAAAGACTTGCTGCAAGAAATACACAGTGGAACATGTGGAAATCATGCCGGCCCAAGAGCCATAGCAGGAAAGGCATTTAGACAAGGATTCTATTGGCCAACAGCTCAAAAAGATAGCAAGGAAATAGTCAAAACTTGTCACAATTGCCAAATCTCAGCAAACAAGTCAAATGCCCCAGCCAATCCAATTCAGCACATTGAACCTACTTGGCCACTAGCAAGATGGGGAATAGACATAATTGGCAAACTTCCACCAGCCCAAGGCAATCATCAATATGCAGTTGTTGCAGTTGAATATTTCACAAAGTGGATAGAAGCGAAGCCAATCACAAACATGTCATCCACAACAATGAAAAAGTTTCTTTGGCAAAATATCATTTGCAGATTCGGAGTTCCAAGACACATAACTTTGGACAACGGTACTCAATTTGACAGCGAAGATTTCAGAAGCTATTGTGAAAGTATGGGAATCCAACTTTGCTTCGCATCAGTCAAATATCCTCAATCCAATGGAGCAGTTGAAAGAGCAAATGGCATCATATGTGTGGGAATTTCAAAGAATCTAGTAGGACTCCCAAAAGGAAAATGGGTTGAGGAATTACCAAGGATTGTTTGGAGTCACAATACAACCACAACAAGATCAACAAAGTTTACACCCTTCAAGTTACTATATGGTGATGAAGCAATGACTCGAGGAAGAGATACAATTCGAAGGTCCAAGAACAAGTGTCCAAATCACGGCGAAGAGGACCAAAAAGACAAGCAAAGACTTGCTTGAAGAAGAAAAGAAACCAAGCTGTGATGAATCTCGAGAAAATACCAAGAAGAAACAAGCAAGTGGTACAACAAGAAAGTAGTGAAAAGAGATTTCTGACCCGGGAGACTTCGTGCTCAAAAGGAAAAAAGAAACGAAGATACCGTGGGAAAATTTCAGCAAAAGTGGGAAGGACCTTTCATCATAACAAAGTCAAAAACAGGCAAGGATCCTATCACTTGGAGAATCTCAAAGGAGAAGAATTGAGTCATACATGGAACATCAAGGACCTTCGCAAGTATTATCCTTAAAGTTTTTTCCTTATTAAGTTTTGTAAATAAGCAAGTTAGATTCAATTTCTTAGAAGCATTTTATCATTTCAATCAAGAGCTGCACTCTTTTTCCACTCGGGGAAGCCCTTCGGGCAGGGTGAGTGGTTTTTAACGAGGCGAGACTCTATTGTAAAATTCTCATGTCAAATATAAATGAGAAAGTAGTTTCCCCAAATGTGTGCATTCTTCACTTATCTTTCAATTCACTCAAAAAGCCGAAAAGCAAAGCGCTTCAACATCGGCTAAAAGTTTTCAAAAAATAAAACAAAGTAGGTATAATTTAAGTACAAAACTAAAATTATTACCTACAAAATTCTCTAAGGAGAAATTTTGACTTCAAATCGAAGTCTTCGCTCCTACTTCGCAAAAAAAAGAAGGGGACGACGTTTTCTAAATTTCTAAGGAGAAATTTTCGTTTTTCAAAAATTCTCTAAGGAGAAATTTTGACTTCAAATCAAAGTCTTCGCTCCTACTTCAAAAAAAAAAAGAAGGGGACGACGTTTTTCTAAATTCTCTAAGGAGAAATTTTGACTTCAAATCAAAGTCTTCGCTCCTACTTCGCAAAAAAGAAGGGGACGACGTTTTCTAAATTCTCTAAGGAGAAATTTTGACTTCAAATCAAAGTCTTCGCTCCTACTTCGCAAAAAAGAAGGGGACGACGTTTTCTAAATTCTCTAAGGAGAAATTTTGACTTCAAATCAAAGTCTTCGCTCCTACTTCGCAAAAAAAGGGGACGGCGTTTTCTAAATTCTCTAAGGAGAAATTTTGACTTCAAATCAAAGTCTTCGCTCCTCGCCAAAAAAAAAGAAGGGGACGACGTTTTCTAAATTCTCTAAGGAGAAATTTTGACTTCAAATCAAAGTCTTCGCTCCTACTTCGCAAAAAAAGAAGGGGACGGCGTTTTCTAAATTCTCTAAGGAGAAATTTTGACTTCAAATCGAAGTCTTCGCTCCTATTTCAAAAAAAAAAAAAGGGGACGACGTTTTCTAAATTCTCTAAGGAGAAATTTTGACTTCAAATCGAAGTCTTCGCTCCTACTTCGCAAAAAAAAAAAGAAGGGGACGACGTTTTCTAAATTCTCTAAGGAGAAAATTTTGACTTCAAATCGAAGTCTTCGCTCCTACTGCCTTTTTAAAAAAGAAGGGGACGACGTTTTCTAAATTCTCTAAGGAGAAATTTTGACTTCAAATCGAAGTTTTCGCTCCTACCCCTAAAAAAAAAAAAGGGGGGACGACATTATCAAAATTTTCTAAGGAGAAATTTTCACTTCCAATCAAAGTCTTCGCTTTAACTTTACAAAAAGTAAGAGAACAACAATTTCTAAATTAGCAAAAATAATTATACAAGACATGTATATAGAGATACAACATCGTGCAAGGCACTTATTCAATTTCACATACAACACATACAAAGTTTTACGAAAAGTTTTACATACAAAAGTATAAAAATTCAAAACTCTTGAAGCAACACTAGTTCTTTGCCGCTCAAAATATCTTCGACAACCTCGTTAATTATCTTATCCGAAGTGTGTCTTGCAAACCATCCCCAAAGATAAAACTTGGGGACGCACTTGAGCAAGAAGACCGCAACGGAAACCTTAAATATATCAAGAAAAAGCAAGAACATATCAAAACAAAGAACCCGAATAACACGAATTTTACGACCACCAACATTTGAAATCAACAACCCTAGGCATCCTATAGGGATCTTTGGCTCTAGAATTCCCAAGACACTTATCCACAAACTCATCAACGTTAGCACTACCGGAAGCCTCGAAAAGCTCGAAGCCTCGAAAAACAAAGTCACCCTTCGCAATCATAAGAGGCATCGCAATAACAACAATATCTTTGCATTTTTTTTTTTGGAGCTTCGCGGGAGAAACCTCGCGCAAGATTTTCCAAAGTCATAATTCGCCACAAAAATCAACAAAAGTTTTAACTTCGCAACAATGATAACTTCGCCTAAATCACAAATAATAAAGTTTAACCAACACTTCAATTTAACAAATTTACAAACATTTCCATTCAAACATGTTTTCTCTGACCTCCCAAAAACACTCAAGATAAGGATTGTTCAAACAAACTAGCCCCTTTCGCTCACTAACATCATTACGGCCCTTACGCTCCTCCTCTTGAATCCTCCTCTCTTCCTCCATCCGCCGCTTCCGAAGAGCCTCTTCCTCTGTGAAATATCGAATTCAAGCCATTTAAAACCAAAAGTCAAGACACACAAAAATAAAATAATGATCGCGACAAAGGAACAATAAACGTGGGAAAATACCTTCTTCAGTTTCTCTTTAACTTTCTCAAGGGCGGTGTAGAGAGGGGTTTCGCGATCGCATTGGCACCAATATTCATTGAAAAACTTCTTACAAAGTAGATGAGTCCGAGGAGAAATTTGATTGATAGCATCCGCAGGAAACTTGAATGAGGGATCCACAAAAGCATCATATAATGGGTCATTGGCCTCTTTCATGAGATGCAAAAGTGCCCTAGTAGAGTACATGACACTTTGTGTCGGCATTTGGCGGGAAGTTTGCTGAACAACAACACTCGGATCTTCATATTGTCGGCAAAGCCCGGTGAAAAAAGGATCATATTCCCCAAGATCCCGGCAAGGGTCTTCGGGGAATGGCACCCCACTTTTCATACGCAATTTTGCATATATCCCACATTCTATTGAACTTCCTATGGAAAAATTCATCCATCTCTGTTTTCTTTTTCTCCAAATACTCTTTCTCCTTTGTAAGAGTAGCAATAGTTGCCTTCGCAGTCTCAAAAGTCAATTTACCTTTCTCCTTAATCTTGTCCAGAAGCCTTATGATATAAGCGATCAATCTTTTCGCCATTCATCCACGGCTTCTCCTCTCTCTTTCTCTTTAGAAGCAACTTGAGTCTTCAAATCCTCAATCTCTTTAAGTAAAGACTTTTCACGAACAAGATAAGCAAAAGGCGTGAACATCATTTTGTCTTCAAGTGACTTTCTAAGCCCACGGTTGACAAGAGCCCCTAGACATACAAGACAAAAACGGATAAAAGAAACTTTTAGGAAAGCGGCTTCGCATACACAAACAATACAATCATAAAGCCCTAGCGAAGCTCACCTTATACATCAAATTTATACCGGCATCGGCAAGCTCCGAACTTCCTATGGATTCATCTTCGCAAGCTCGGCCTCTCGCATCGAGGAGCGAGAGAAAGCATCATCAATGCATTTAGTTAAGCGCTTCTCGGTCCTCTTCGGGAGCACACGAAGTTTATCCCACACCCACTCCAACAAACTTGAAAGAATCCAAGTTGACACCACTTTCAAAACAAAACTTCAAAGTGTTGTCAATAGACTTCATAATAACCGAGGGAAGTAAGTAAGTTTGTTTCTTCAACAAAGCAACTTGAGGAGTAGGGTGATCCAAGATAACATCCTTCATGGATCCAACATCAACGGTTTTCTCTCTTGATGAAGTTGAAGCGTCGGGGAAAATATTGAGCTAAAAAGCTAAAAAAAAAAAAAAGAGAAAATAATGAGGAAAACGAGAAATCAACATACAAATTATAAAAACAAGCGAAGTTGAAAAAAAAAAAATAATAATAATAATAATAAAAAAAAAAACTTACAAACTTTTTCGCCCTCCCTCAAAGGGCAAGGTATCTTTGTGCGAGCTTCGACATCAACAAGTGATTGGATAACCGACTTTATTTGGGTGCGCTTCAACTTGATCATCCACCACGTCGTCAAAATCATCAACACAAAATTGGGCGGTCCTCGTCCCTCTCTTATGAAGTTTTTCTTTCACAAATTTTGACCTCTTCAGCCCTCTCTTTAGATGTTTTCTCTAAGGATGTTCCAAAAAGCAAAGATAAATAAGAAAATCAAGATAAGCATCTAAGAAAACAACAATAAAGCATAAGAAGCACATACCGGCAAGCACATCCGAAGACTTCTCAATAACAACTTCGGTAACCTTAGAAGGTTACATTCGCGGCCTTGATCATTCTTCTTTGCATCGGCATCATCACCGCTTTTTCAACAACCCCCCGCCTCCAAGGGCGGCCGCACCACCATCACCACCTTCATTTTTCTCGGGAACTTTTTTCGGATTCACTAGCAAGTGACCCACATGAATATCTTTGGCTAACTTAGCTAATTTAAGACTATTATGATCATCACTCAAAGTAGAAGCACTATCAGCTAAATTCATCGAAAAATCTAGAGTTGGGTCCCTAAGTCTAGGGGAAAGGGGAGACGCAGATACCGATGGGAGAAGTTTCTGCCATAATGACATCGGCATCATCGCCAGCAGTACCCGAAGTCCCTAGCTTCTGCGAAGACCCAAATTTTTGTAAATATTCGGCAAGTGGAGTAAGCAAATCCGGAGTTAATCCGGTGGGAGCAAAAACTTTGCAAACTTCCCTCACCTCTAATTCGCGAAGAGAAGTGCCAAACTCCGCACCCTCAAGTGTCGGAGCATCAACATCACTGTCAGTCAAATCGACAGTATCAAGTAAATCTTCAACCACCTTCTTAGCCTTTTTCTTCTGTGGCTTCGGAACAACACTCTTTAAAGGTGTCTTCACGGAGCGAGATGGCTTCGCCTTTATCGTTTTTCTTTCTCTTCCGAGGCTTATCGGTCTCAACTTTATCTTTGCCCCGTGTGCATAGGGAGGGGGGCGAACCTTATAAGTGATATTAGCCAAAGTGAAAATACGATTAAGCCTAACATAATCTTGGCCAATAATCTCATCCATTAACTTCCTCTCAGTATGTAAATATTTTCCAAGCAATTCCGAAGCCTTGTTTTCAACATCAGCAACAAACTCTTCCTCGTCCTTGTAACGCGAAGGCATTACTGTCTCTCTGTCCGGAAAAAAATAGTCCTTGTCCCTAATTTTCTTCTTATGATAGCGAAGGAAATCCCACCCGAGTCGAAGTGGCCAAATACCAGCAGCAATGTATTCTTCGACCAAATCTCGAGTAGATTGTTGAGTCACAACTCTGGCAAAAGCTTTCAAACACTCAGAACAATTCTGAGACTTTTCATATCCAGGCTTGCACTCAAACCTATCCCTGTGCATACGCGAAGCCAAAGGATAACTCTTCTTCACACCTTTTCGGCCAAGGTTTTCCTCTAGCATGGGAACCTTGTGATAAAACCAGTAGTTCACCCAACCATCTGGCCATTTGTTCTTCGAAGCAGGGGATATTTGCTTCTGACCACGAGCAGTCTTAAAGCTACAACAACCAAAGTAAAGCTTCACTGTGCGTTCTTCAATCTTCTTAGTCCTGAATTGAGTGTGCAGTTCATGCAATGCGCTGAAAGCATCAATGTCTGGCTGCACTCGTTGACTTCGCACAGCCCAAATAAAAACTGATAGCTTCACTATAGCGTTGGGTGTCAAGTGATGCATCTCAATGTTATACCTTTTGAAAACATCTTCCAGAAAATTTTGCGGTGGCATGCGAAGACCAGCAGTGAATAGATCTTTGAACACAATGCACTCATCTGGTTTAGGTTTCGGCACCCTTTCAGTCGGCTCCGCCGGCCTATATTGACCCTCTTTCAAAAGACCATCCTTCACCATCTGCTTGAAATCATCATCTGTCATTTTGCTTCGACCAAAGGTATATGAAATTCTGTCATCAGGAAGCAACTCGGATTCAGATGCAGAAACTTGTGAAAGGTCTTCTCCAGAATCATCTTGTTGCGAGTTGTTTTCTTCTACAACATCCTGACTTTGAGATCCAGTCAGAATGTCTTCGACATGACCCATTCGAAACAAAGACAAAAAAAATAATAATAATAAAAAAATAAAATAAAATAAATAATAAAGATACATATCTCCACAAAAACTTAAAAGAAAGGAAAAAATTAAGCTTTGACGAAAAAAATATACTTGAATCGGGAAAGTTTACGAACTTCACTCTTACGATCGGAATTTCTCGACTTTCGCGTAGAGAAAAAGTTTCGGCTTCGCAAAATCGACTTCGCGTTAGCAAGAAAAAATTCAAAAAGGTGGCCCCTCTTCGAAAAGATGAAGCAAATAGGGGGGGTGCTTCGCTATTTATAGACCTCTTCGGTCAAACGGTCAAACTAGCCGTTAAAAAAAAAAAAAAAGCAGAGCAACGGGTCTAGCGAAGGTATTCGCGAAGTCACAACTTAAGTAAAAGTCCAACTTCAAAGTGCGGGACGGCGTTCTCGGATCGAAACAAAGTTTTAATAAAACTTATGATTCGTGGGTTTTATGCCTTTGAAGTCGACCTTAAGCCCACGAGTTCTTTGTTGGGTTCTAACTTTGATTTCGATTTTTAACTTTCGCGCCCCGGACTTTGATATTCCGGGGTGTATAAACTACCAGCGAAAGGGGAACGAAATATGAAGACCGAAGGTGACTTCGCGAAGACTTGGCTTCGCGATCCAACAGTAAAGATGAGGTCAAGGAAATCAGGACCAAACATACCAAGCGAAGATGGTCAAGTCGGCTTCGCTGCGAAGATATAAGTCATTTTAGAAGAATGAGAAATATGGCGAAGATGAAGGCTGTGAATAAGACGTCGCGAAGACAAAAGAAACGTCTTCGCTAGAGTAGTTGCGTCATAGAAGTCCACATCGGAATTCTTAACATTTTTGAACAGCTACGAAGTCAGGAGGGGCCTATAAATACCCCCTGACCTCCTTTGTAATCACCATGTTGAATGGCCACTTTGTAAACCATATCATCATCAATAACATGTTGTGTTGAGCATTCACCCAACAACAAGCAATGACAACGTTTGAATACAATATATAATCTAGAGTTGTACTCCCTGTGTCCCAACAGAAAAGTTCAAAATCTTTAAATTTTGAATAAGCAATGACAATGTTCAAAATATCTCTTGAACTATAAAATCTTTAAATGTATCTAAAATTCTAAATGCGGATCTCCGCCCTTCCTGCTCGTTTTTATGGGAAACACTTGCAAAGAGAGCCGTACATTTCTCCTGAAACACAATTTACACTACAACTTTTGATTACAATGGTCAGTGCTTTGGGGGGTTGGCGTCTCAAACCCTTGGCCTCACCCTGCACAAGCTGGTGTCGCCGGCATCAGAGAGCTGAGCCCACACGCTCTGGCTTTTCACGCCGCTGCTACATACTTCGTAGCTCCTCACACCCGGCAACTGTCCGTAGTATCTCTGACTGCAGAGATATGCATTTGTCTTTGAGATAGCCGAACATCTAGGTCAGGATCACAGCTGCAGATAAGGGCATCTGAAATGTTATACAGTTCATCAGTTATCTGGGCACCACCAAGCAACAAACAGGCCAAAGGTAAGATATGGTACAAATATAGGTACACAATTTACTGATAGAGGTAAGGTAGAAGTGCAAGGTAAAATAATGGTCCAAACACAGCACTCATAAATTCGTAATTCCGTAACTATAACCATCAGTACTATTTTGGCACAATACTAGCTATCAAGTTTCACAGCTACGCTAAGAATCCTATGTGACTATGCAATGAGAACGCACTGCAGACATTTCACCAGCATGCAGGCCCTTGCCATGCCAAGCATATAGGTAAATCATCCATCAAAGTGGAATTGCCTAACATCTAAAGAAGTGGAATTGCCTAACATCTAAAGAACAAGTCTTGTTGTCAACTTGGCCAATGAAAAAAGCAACACATACTAAACTGTTTATACAATAAAAACTATCCATCCCAGAGCCTTCACTTTATTGTCTAAAGCTTGCAAGTGATAAATAACAGATTAAAATTATGCCAAAAGAGGATATCTACAAATCACATGTGAAGGTTAAACAGATTCCATGTCAAGTCTTATTACCTTAAAGGTTTTCAGCAGCAAATTTTAGGCAAACAGATTTAAGGTCCACAGCATGGTGCCGATCAGCCAATGCTAGAGTAGTTAACACGGCATTTACAAAAAATAATATGCTTGCACAAGTAAGATTCACCGAACAATCTTAGCCTTGGCAACTCATATTTGCCTGCTGCAGCCATTAACCTCTCAGTTTAACTATCGAAGACAGAGCAGTCAGCTTGATGCAGACAACTCATCATCATTAAAAAGATCATCCCTGTAGATAAAACAAAGCACAGCCTGCAACATGGAATATTTGCACGGATTCAAAATAAAATCCCAACTTTGTTCAACACAGAAATGGATGATGAAATTGACAACAGAATACAGACACCTTGATTACTAAAGGATCCATGTCATTCGATGACAATCTCTTTCATTTCATCCTTAGTATTAGTTCCATTCTTCTCTTCACCTGATTCATGATTGAAAAATTCAGATTTAAAAAAGGGAGACCGGGCAGCCAATACCATCTTATGGGCATGAAACTTATCTCCTGCTACTCTAAAAACAATATCTAACCTTCCTGAGTGTCCAAAGGCGTTCCAAAATGGTAGCCTACATCATACTCTGGAACCTCTATTGAATGTGGCCTACAGTACAGTTTATCTTCAAGCAATCACCTTTAAGAAATTCTGAGAGCTCAAGAGTATTACGCTGAAAGAACCTTTTATAGCCCCTGAAAATTTAAACCATGACAGAAATAAACTTAGTCAAATGCAGAGAGTAAAAGTCGAAGTAAAATCAAATAGGCAGGCATATTCTATATATAAAAAAACAATCTGGAAGAGATATGTATGTGTAATATCAAATGCAGAGAGTAAAAGTTGAAGTAAAATCAAATAGGCAGGCACACAATGTTACCGCTTGTCATTGACTTTCAAGCCCACATGTAAGCCAAGTAGCCAACATAAAGTTATTCTAATAGATAGCAGGCACACATAGAACCCAAGCACCAATGTGCACACTGAAATTTCATTCCGCTAAAACTGAAATCATTTTTGACGTGCACTCCTTTTCTACAGACATATTTTGTTAGTCCTATTATGTGGGTGACATGAGGGAATTGAACCTTTTTCTAATAAAAACAAATATTTTTATCTATATATCATCATAGCTACTGTGAGTGATAGCTACTCTTGACATCCTAATGGCAAAGGCCCAATATATATTTAACCGGGTCATATAAAGCAAAAAGAAATTGTCTTAGCCGAAAAGTATAAGAACTACTTGATGCAATGAGAAAGACCTATAGGTATCTTTGATCCAACTCTCAAGATATCGTTGAAGTTTAGTTCAAGTAAGAATGACATGAGCATGGGTTTTGTTTAGAAAGTTCCCCAACTGTAGCTAAATCTCCGACAAACAAAACAAGCTCTAAAAAATCAATTTACAAGAAGGCATAAGCATTTTTAGAAAAGGAGGTTTCCCCTGCTTTTATATTTCGAAAAAAGCAGACAAGCGTTTAGGTTCAGTGTTTTGGCACTCTCGCCTTATAGTTCAAGCCACAGAGTGCAACACAGAGGACTGAAATATAAAAGCCAAAAACATGGAGTGAATTTTGAACTGTGCATATCTGCACACTGCACTAAGACATGTCTACACTTTTCTGATTTAAGCACAACCAATACTCTACTATGAGCATAAGAACTGTAACCTTGAAATCATCAAGATTGGAGAAATGGAATAATAAGGAGAACCTAACCTGACATTGAAATATTCAAGAAAGACAAAAAAATACACATTTTCATATGAGAATTTACAGCAACATTAATAAATCATTACAAAAATGCATTAGACAGCAATAATGTAAGGGACATCTATAAATGATTTAGTACCTTGTTTGACATTTCAACATAAAAGTATTCATCAAGAAAATGGAGCCATGCTAATCCAAAAAGAAGACATGATGTATTGATGAGTAGTTTGAAATACCAAAGTCTGAGCAGAAGAACTGATGACTATGCATGCCTCTGATTTCATTATTTTTAAACAAATATTGTTGGACTGGCTGTAAGAACATTAAACTCATATGATGCAAAAAAGAAAAGAACCTCCACGTACTAAAAAAAGGCGTATATAATCTTCTAATTATATTCAAATCCACCTTAAAGACTGAGTCAGAATTAAGTACATTCCTTTCAGTGTGGGGTGACATTTTTTTTTTGACCCGGCCAGTCGGGGAGCCCCCGACCTCTTTTTTTTTTTAATTAAATGAAAGAATGGTACAGAGAGTTTGTTACAAGGCATCCAGGCCCAAAGAAGAGAAGGCAAAAACTATACAGAGCACATAGCCAGATGACCAAGGTAGTGAAATTTTGTAGAAAGAGGGAAGCAAAACCACTAACATAGTTCTATTAGTGGAGGCATTTTTAAATCGATGAGCTTGTGCAGTTCTGCTACATTGCTTATTGTATGTAACATTAGCATCTTGCATTCACCATGACACAAAAAAAAAAAAAAAAAAAAGAAACTAATGGTTTGCAAAGCCCGTGGGCACAATGGATCAACAGATATGAGATGGAGGGAAATTCATATGTTCAAGAAAGAAGACTTGAAATATCATAAACTCTAGTACATAGATAGTGTAATTTAAAAGATGAAGAAGCAGCCTACCTGGACTTTGATTAGAATGTTAAGCTCCTATGAAATACAACAATGATGAATGGCGAACTGGCCTAAGTGCTTTTGGAGAACTAGCAAATCTGTATACCGAAAAAAATATATGAGAATTTAAACATTTAAGAAAGAAGACTTAAAATATCATTAAAACTCTAGTACATGGATAGTTTATTTTGAAAGATGAAGACGAAGCTGCCTACCTGGACATGATTAAAATGTTAAGCTCCTATGAAATACAGCAATGAATGGCGAGCTGACCTAAGTGTTTTTGAAAACCAGCAAATCTGTATACCAAAAAAAAAAAAAAAAAAAAAAAAAACCAAAGATGAGAATTTAAACATGACAATGACTACAAGGTCTTCACATCACATGACTAATAGGCAAACGTAACAGAAGGAAAGAGCTAAAAATAATGAGCTAGCTGGAGTTAACAAAGGTCTTCAATTTTTCGTATATAGCTGTATGTTAACAATTAGTGTTTTTGTACCAAATATTTAATTACTATTTTTCTTGTGAATAAAATCAATCAATTCAGAACTTTCAAGGCAATCCAAGATTAATATTGCGACTTGCAAGTCAGTGTTCAATAGCCAACCGAACCTAATTCCACAGTGTAGTAATGAACAACCAAAACTATTGTATCAACAGGCGCCAGGCTGTCAGAAAACACCTATGTTGCTCCAATTGCACGTTCTATAATAATAAAATTGGAGCAAATAACACGAAAGGCCATGCCTACTCTAATCAAAATGATTCACGTCAAAGTTCTCATGATTAGCTAAAGGTTGCTTGGTTATATTTAAGGGATGCAAGAACAAAACTATTTGACCAATTTAAAAAACTGCACGAGCTTAGCAAGCACGAACTGGAGTGCTACTGCTGCTGCTGCTTACGAAGAACAACCTGGAAGCAAGAGGTGCTGCTCTCGACTGCTGAAGAACGCAAATACCAAAGCATGAGACTGAAAATGGTCCTGCATTTTTTTATGAACAACAATGCGGCTCTCAAACAGCAAGGGAGGGGCTGCTCGACTGGCTTAGAACGGACGCACAACAGAAACAAGGAAACGCACGGACAGAACAAGCACAGCTCAAGATTGCTGAAGAGCACCGAAGGTCCTGGGCATTCTCGCCATATAAGTCTGCAATCCCACGCACGGCTTACCCCCTTGCCAAAATCACGAGTGCATCCGACGGAGAACCTGACGAACAGAAAGGCACGGCTACAGAAACAGGAAAAAGTCGGACTCAAGAATCGACGAGAAAACTAACTTAAACTCCATGATTTTTCCCCAAAATTTTCACAGGCTATCACAACAAGGTCGACGAGATACTCCTAGAAAATCATGGCTCGAACTAGCTCCAATCGATGGGAAAAACAGATCACGGCCGAGGGAAGAAAAAAACGCCCAAAAAGGAAAACGTTGATTTGTCTGTGCTCGAGTCGATTCAATCGAATAAACTTCTAGGATAGCTTCAACTCATGTCATAGCACAAATCAACGCAAAAGAATGAGCAGAAACGACCTCGAATCGACGAACTAGCCATGAACTCGTCCAATTGGAGCAAAAAAAAAAGGAATAGGAATGGAGGCAATGGAGGCCGTAGCCGGCGGCGGATTGGGAGAAAAAGAGAGAGGGAGAAGAGAGAAAGCAGGAGAGAGAGATACCTGGAGCAATGGCGTCTTTGGCGGGAGAAGAGAGAGAGAGACAAAGGGAGAAGAGAGATGAGGGAGAAAGAAGCGGAGAGAGATAAAAGAGATGAGGTAGAGAGAAGAAGAGAGAGGGAGGCTGACGCTGAGAGAGGAGTACCTGCAGCAATGGCGTCGGCGGCGGCGTCGGCGTCGGCGTCGGCGTCGGCGGCTGAGGACTTGCAGGAAAGAGACAGGAAAGTTTTTGGAATTGTGGAAGAGAGATTGAATAGATATGATTTTAGTAGGAATCTGGGAATCGAGGGAATGAGATTGGAAAGGAAGGTGTGTAATGAAAGCAAAGGAAACATGGTAATGAAATGAAGAAGGAATGGAAAAGCAGGAAAGTGGTAATGAGAGGTGGTGGACATGCGAGTTGACCAGCGCGAATCTTGAAGACACATGCAGCCGCACGATAACGAAACCGCGCGCAGGCCGTTTCTGAAAAACCGCGTTGGTGCACGGGCTCATTTGTGCACCCTACGAAAGACCATTGGATCTTCTTTGAGATTCGTAAACGGTATATACATTAGTTGTTGCTCTCGGTCATTTAGTTAGCATAACTGGGTGTTAGCGCTGACAACATTAGGAAAAAACACAAAAGGTACTGTCAGTCATGTGCTCTTTGAAGCTGCAGCAGGTTCAGTGCGTCAGCGCCACTACAGTCGCCATTGAAGTACTGTTCGCATTTAATGCAAGCACCTAGCATCTGTGTGTTTATGTCTTGCCTGTGCTTGAACAACAAAAACACAACCATACTCCGTATACATGTACTCCGTACGTACTACGAGAGTATACACGGCTCGACCTAGTACTCGATACCTTATACTCGTACAGCAGACGGCCAGGAGGTACGTACTGTACAATGCGCATGCATGCGTGTATAATGGCACGTCCACAACGACGTACGTACTACGCAGCGTGAGCCACGACTGAACAGGAGGCACGTGGACTCGGTCCGGCCTCTCCTCCATCGGTCAGTCGTCGTGAGGTGTAGCGCCGTATACGTAGTGGTGGTCTACGCCAGGACTGACACGTGCCGTTAGCCGGGCTCGTCTCACCTCTCTCGTCAAAGTTGCTATCCCCGTACCGTACATACTCGTATCGAACAATTCAACAACGAGTAAAGACTAATATTGATTATGTTCTGATAAAAAATAAAATAACAACATATTGGCCGACATGACATGCTCAAAGCTTTTATACTGTAATCGTATCTGCAATAACAAATGACGCCGCAAGGTTTGATGAATCACAGATCTCATTTTATTGCTCGTACATGATTAGTGTGTTGCATAGTTATCCCGTCCTTTTATCGTTGTGAATATTTAAATTATCATATTTATTAAACAAAATATCCAATTTATAATCGACTAAACCGTTATGTTCCTTAAAATTCAATACAAAAATCAAGACCAATATTTAAATATACAAAAAATATACAATTAAACCGTTATGTCCCTTACAACATGTACAACTTTTTGGTTTGAGTTGTTTTTTTTTTATTTTAGGTCAATAAGAAGCTAAAAGAAAATAATATAAAGTTTTAGCAACATATTAATAGTGTACAAGCACTGATCATCTTAGAAAAAAAAAATCATACCATTCTTGTACAGCGTGGAATGGAGTTAGTTTTGATATACAAGTTGTTATTCTCAACAAGATCTACGACTTTGTAGTTTTGAGTTTTTTTTCACTTTAAGGACCTTAAAATGCTAAAATTAACTTATAGTTTTAGGAGTACATTCCTTACTATATGACTAAATGTTGCTGGTGATCTAACACTTCTTTCTTTCTCCGCCTTCTAGGTCAAGGTGGCGTTGATGCATCTTCTTCGTTTGGAATTTGGAAGTTGAAAATCTTCTTGTTCAATCCCAACAAGTTTGCTCCTCTTTTTATAGTATGCGTGCGCCTATCATAAACTATAAACCACACTTCTCTATCAAACTTAAACCGATGCAATAAAATGACTTGCAAACATACCTTTGCCTTAGGTATTACATTTCATCTCTATTCCTCCTTCTTGTTGTTCTTCTCGTCCTACCCCACCTTCTTTCCTCCTTCTCCTTGCACTAAAGAGTTTGAAATGTCTATGATTGGAGAACTTAGCTAGTCCTTTAGACTTCAAATCAAGCAAATGAAAAATGTCACATTTGTGAGTCAAGGCAAGTATATCAAGGATTTGATCAAGAAGATCAATCTACAAGATGCAAAACCAATGAGCACTCCAAACTGGTACAAATGACACTTTGGATAGTGATGCAAGTGACAATATTGTAGATCAAAATCTATATAGATCAATGATTGATAATCTACTCTATGTCTTTGTTTCAAGGCTAGATGTCATGTTTAGTGTGTGTATGTGTGCAAATTTCAATCCTCACCAAGAGAAAGTCAATTGAAGGCTACAAAGAGAATCTTGAGGTACTTTGAAGAACACACCTAATGTTGGATTGTAGTATCCAGAAGGGGTCTAACTTTGAGCTTATTGGATATTTAGACTCTAACTATGCTACAAGTGGTACTTGTCAATTGCTATGAAGATCACTAGTCTCATGGTCATCAAAAAAAAAAATTGATATTGCAAAAACGGTTTACAATATGAAAGATTTTGGGAATTTAGTGATTCTACCATTACTTTAAAGTCCAATGGTGATTTTACCCTTGTTTTTTTAACTTTGTGTTTTTACCCTCACTTTTTTCAAAACGAAACCTCCGTCTACCCCTCTTATTTAACACCGGATTTTACCCTTGTTTTTTAACTTTGTGTTTTTACCCTCACTTTTTTTTCACACGAAACCTCCGTCTACCCCTCTTATTTAACACCGTTGGTACATGTCATATTAAATGACAAAAATAAACAAAAAGAAAAGAAATTTGATGATTTTACCCTCGCTTTTAAAACGAAATGGTGATTTTACCCTCGTTTTTTTTTGTCCTTTTAACACCGTTAGAGGGACTTAACAGACCAGGGGTAGACTCTCCCTTTGTTTTGAAATAACAGGGGTAAAATTACAAAGTTAAAAAAAACGAGGGTAAAGTCACCATTTTCGCTTAAAAGTGAGGGTAGAAACGCCAAAGCCCCAAAGATTTTTGACCATGTCATGTTGGCCAATATGTTATTGTTTGATTTTTTATCAGAACACAATCAATATTAGTCTTGAATCGTAGATTTAATTGTAAGGAACACAATGGTTTGATCCGATTACAAATCAGATGTATCGTTTAATAAATAAGGCGAGTTGAATATGTATAACGATAAAAAGATGCAATAACTAGGCAAGCAATAAATGAGGTCAGTGGTTTTTCAACCGTAGCGGCGTCAGCTGCCCACTACAGTATGCACTCCGCAGCACTATCTCAGGAATCTGTCAGAACCATGCCAGGGTTTAGCAAAGAGTGTAACTGTTTAGCTCATAAATTAGCACGAATCTTCAAAAGAATCGAACGGCAGGTCCAGGGTGCACACATGAGCCCGTGCACAGGCCCACTACTTCCGTCCGCAACGCCGAAACGTGTTTTCCCAACCCTAACTCGAAGCCACCGCCCTCGCGCTGAGATTCAGCCGCCGTGGAAGTGTGGAACCCTAGTTGGAGCTGCCGCCAACAGTTTCGCCGTTCCGCCGCTTCAGCTTGACAGTAACTCAGTAAGCTTGTTGCCGATCCTCGCGGCGTTCACACGAAGTCGTCGAGCCTGTTTGCTCCCTTCTTTTCGCTCGATTTCGCTTATCCCGCCTTGTCGTACCTCGCAGGAAGCAATCGCCGTCCCTCCGAGAGTTTTCACGCCCCGGTCGTTCGTTTTCCGTCGTCAAGAAGACCTGGGGTGAGTTCGCTGTGCCACCCTCTTTCTCCCCGTGTGCTCTCTACGAAGTTAGCAGATGTCCCTACGCTGTTTTGCTAACCTGCGGCGAGCTCCATGCTGCCGGCAATGGAGCCACTGTACCGGCGCTGCTGTGTCCGTGCCCAAACCCATGGCTGAGACGCACGCATGTGCGAGAAACGCTAGCATCGACCGTGCGTGACCAGACCAGAGTTTGCTCTTGTTAGCTTCATCATGATGCCATCATCACGTCATACACACATTATGGCCGTTTCCCTTTAGAAAACCAATTCCACAAATACAATAGAAATACACATATCCACATAATCATCCTGAGCCGTCCATTTTTAGATCAACACTCAAGATTAGAGGATACCTCTTTGCTGGTAGTTTTTTTTCTTAAGCCCTTATAAATATTAAATGATTCAACTGCCGCCCTTAGCTGTTTCCATCTGTTCCGCTTTGTTCTTTGGAAGGCGTAATGTCAGTTTAACAGATTCATTTTACGCTTTCATCTAATTGCACAATTGCCATCCAGATTCAAATGATCATAACTTTCTTGTTTTAAATCTGTTTTAGTCCGTTCAAGTTGTGTTATATTCGTAATTCCGTAATCTACATGTTTATCTTACTGATAGTCAGGTTTGCAACTTTTAAATTTCAAGTTTATATTTAGTATATTATTTTATTAATGTTAATCTTGTAAAATTCATATCTTCACCGTTTTAGCTCCGAATTCTGTGAATTTGACGTCTATGTGATCGTAGCGACATGTAGAGTAGTTTTATAAGCTTTTCAACTTGTTTTTCCACTATTGGTGTACTGTTCTAATTGTAGCCTTGTTTGTTATGCATGATTGGCCCTGTTGTGTGTTGCTGATTGGAATCAAGTAGACGATGAGCTTTACGTTGGTGACATGGAAGAAGTTGACAATCAAGGAGTTCATTGAAGCTTTGGAAGTGAAGAAATGATGTATTATTAAGGCAAGTATAGCATGGGACTATCCTTGTTACTATACACTTTATAATAACTACTCATGTTGCATGTGTCTTAAATTGTCACCCTAAGGATTTCCTAGATGTTGATAACTTTATAACTTGTCTCCTATTGGGTTGAATTGCATATGGGTAGTTCTTGCTAGTGCTCTAATTAAATAATTATGATATGAATTTTGATCTATGGATAACTACAATGAAGGACAAAATATGCTTTTGAGCAACATGGACATAGGGCGAGAGAACTCATGCTTTTTCATGATGCTTTTGGCCTTCCATAAGGACTTATCCTCTGGCAAAATCTGGGACTTCTGATGCATTTGTGGGGGCTATATGGCTCTGGCTCTAGTTGATCAAGAGACCTTGTCTATCTGGCTTTGGTTCCTGAAAGGCGCAAAAGGGGGAGTTTGGGATGGTTGTATTGTGGTTCCTGTCCTAATGTGTATAGGCTGCGCGTCATTGTGCCATTCGGAAGGGAGGCTCTATAGACACAGCGCTTGAAACCTAGCGGCCAAAATCATTTACGTAAACTTTTGAAAGACTTTATATGATTCTTGGTGTTTTGGGCCTTGCAAACCCATGCATTTGGGAATCATGGCTCACAGTGAAAGTGTACACCTCACGGGGAATGGGAGTATACTAACAAGGGCGTCTAAGTATAAGAATAGGTTTCTTATAACTTGACCATGTTCGCGGTCATGAACGGCCTGGAAAACTGATGGAATAGATGATCACTGGATGATGAGATTGAGATGAGGTTGAGACATGGATTTAAGACGATGATGGATGTGGTACTGGATGATGATGGTGGACTATGATGACAAAGTTACAATAATGATAATGTGGATTATTGGGTTAAGCATAACTTATCGCTACATAAATAAATGCTAAAACTTTAACTTATTAAAAATGCTAATCGAAGTAAACTAGTGTCTACCTTTTGAGCCTCATAACCCCATGTTATATTTGCAGAGTACGACATGTGCTCACACCCTTGCTATTTCCCACCCAAACCAGGATGGTTGCCAGGTTGCTAGAGTGTTGAAGATGTCAGGCTTGTGATCAACCAGTCAATCGGTCCCTGTGGAGTGGAGTCTACACCCGAAGATCAGAGTTGGCTTTCCATTGTCTGCTAGCTGAGGCTATATTCTTTTATACTATGTACGTTATATGAAGCATTGTTTAATTGATACTACCTCTTATCTGTAGCTATATGTGAGATTTGACTTTCAGGGCTCACATATGGTGTATACTTGGTTTTGTCCTTAAAACCGGGTGTTATAAATACGTTTCAAGAAGGGGGCTATTGGTATTTGTTAACGCACATAGAAAAATCCACAAGCGCATAGATATCGATGTAGCCTTCACCTAAGAGTATTCCAAGGTATCGATTTCCACGGGGAATGCGAAGTATACTAATCAAGGGTCAAGGTCGTCTAAGGATAACTATATATGTTTTTGTGGAGAGAGAGAATAGGTTTCTAAGTCTCTAATTGATCTAAGAATTAAAGATACTCCAAGGTTTACTTATTTTGGGACGTCAGAACACTAGCCACAGAAAGGGGTGAGAAAGGAGCTAGGAAGCTCTAACTATAGTCCTACAAACACCAACCCGAACGTGGTGGAATACGTTGGTCGTCAGAATTAATATTTAAACCCTGAAAGATACCTAATGGTCACCACTTTGAATCATGGGGCTACCACAAACTATCCGTGGGATTAGGTGCAATTCCAGGTAACCACTAGACTAAGCACTACGCCTAATCTAATAATTACTACTCTAGTGTTATAAAGACTAGAGCACTTGATGCAAGCGAGAATCAAATAAATAAGCACCACGCCTAATCTAATAATTACTACTCTAGTGTTATAAAGACTAGAGCACTTGATGCAAGCGAGAATCAAATAAATAAACTGAAAGTAAATACTGAAGTAAAGTAAATAGAGAACTTAGAATATTAAATAAAGAACCTAAATTCAATGAAGAAGTAGATCCGTAGAAGTCCAAAGTTCGAGGAGAATCCAGATAAGAAATTTAATACAAATCCAAGGATTGCGAAATAGCTCCTTATGATCTCTTACCTCTCCTCTCTCTCTATTTTCTAGATTAGATCTAATGAGAACTAATCTTTTATTGATAACTAGCTAAGAGGTAGATCCATACAAGGGACACCTCTGATCCAAAAGAGAATAATGAATAATGAATTCTAGGGTTTTTGGGGGGGAGAGCAGAGGTGTACACTTTCACTTTAGTCGTGATTCCCCTCTCTATTTATAGTCCCTGAGGGATGAATCTAAGCCATTGGATCAAACCGATCTAAAAGACTTAAATCGATCTTCAACACTTAAATCTAAGCAACAGTACACCAATCATAGAAAAACCGATGTTCTATATTGTTTTAATTTTAAAATTGGTTGCATATATTAATCAATTTAATATTCAACTATTTATATGTGACATATATGATTAGATATGATTAAGAGAACTAAATGGAGGATCCCTTAGGTCGGTGGAGGAAAGTTTCGCATGCCTTTGTTTGAAGTTGGGCGATTTGGCCAAACTTGGGTGCCGATGGCGGCCCCATAGGCGAGGCGGTACATGCCTCCCTGCGGGACGGCCCACCGACGACATGAAGACATGGCGAGGACGTGGTTCCTTAGGGTGGGTCCGGTCTTTGGCGAGCTAACGTTTGTTGACCTTTAGGTCCTTGGAATTCATACTAATGGTCAGGTGGTTAGATGTAACTTTTGATTACGGACTCCAAATGTGGCAAGTAATATGTCCGTTTAGATCGTCTCAACGACGTCAAGCTCTTCGCAATGGTGCACTCTAATCCATCATATAAGATACTTTTATTTAGTGAAAACCTATGAAAACCTGCAAGACAAATGAAAACACCAAACTCGTAGAACTTGTTAGAATCAAACCCTACATCTAGTGTTTGTGATTCCTTTTGTATCATTTCATGCAAAAGTTGATGGTTATATTTGATGTATAAGGACCATCAACAAGCTCCCCCAAGCTTACCCTTTGCTAGACCCTTAGCAAAGCTCATATACTAAAAGACAAACTTGGATCAAGAGTTGCTATGATACTTTCATTCTTATAGAGTACACATGCTTTCAAAAAGAAACTCTACTCGGATCAGATAAACTTATTCTAACTTCAAACTCACCCTTATTACCAAACTATAGTGCTTTTACTCTCATTTGGATCTTGAGTAATTGAAAGACAGAACAATCAAGTCAAGCACTATGTCTCAAGTCTTAGATCAACTAATATTCTAAAGTTTTTATAAATTTTTAAATAAAACTCAAAGCTCTGAATTGAATGGCACTCTCAATCTCTCAATATGTGGTATTTATGGATCCTCACTAGGCATTAATAGTGTTATGCCTTCTCTCTTGAATATGTAGTATTTATGGAACAAGGCTAAATATATTAAGCCTTCTCTCATCTCTCTTTTACTCACTCTTTTTCTAAATATGGCTTATGTGGAGCTCATAGGAGTGGCACTCTTAAGTAATATGGCATATTTGCAAAGAATATATTGTAGTTCAAACTATGGATCCATAGAGAGTTTAGCCAGTCAAAACAAGAGTAGCATGTGTATGGAAAATGATGGATATGTGTATATATGGTGGCTAGAACTAATTCTACTTTTACTCCTTCAAAGATTATACATATCTCTCTTTTGAAACTTGGAAACTTGAGAGAACTTTGGGCTGCATACTTTTCTTTTCTTTTTTTCAGAGAGACAGGCATCTAAGTACCCATTGTTTTATTGTGAACACTTGTCCTTTTTTTTTACTCTCTTCTTTTTTTTCTTTTTTTTAGCAGCAACCCAAATCTCTTTCTATTGATAAACTTTTGAGAGATAACAACAAAGATATTTGGAGTAAATAAACATGGGCTTCCTATAGTTTTATGGAGTGTTTATTCTCAGTGTAGGAATGAAACATGTAAGAGTGGATATAGTTGGAAAAAAATGGTATTGCGATCATCCCCATTGTAGGAACAATGCATATGAAAGTAAGTAGAAGGTGAGTGGCTAAAACTTGTCTTTTCATGACTGAACTCTCATAGGTAACAACAAAGCTTGAACTACTCAATCCAAAGCAAACAGCGTATGTAACTGGAAAGTTTTCCTAATCTAAATATCATAAATATGGCTTTGGTAGGAATTTAACACTCTGCCAAACAAGAGCTCATCATGAAAGATTTTAACTTTTCAAAAACAAATCTCCAGATATAGTTTCACTAAGGACAAGAAAAATAACAGCTCAGACTCTCTCATATCATATTCCCCAATTACCTAGACATAGATCAAGTGTATGCTACCCACAAGTCAGGTATAGAGCAAATTTGAAAGCAGGACAAAAATATCTAAAACATCGGAGGAATTTCAAATTAAAAACAAGGTACTAAAAAGAATTAGAGCAGAGCAACTATTTATCAATTCCAAAGCAAAATTATTCTAACACTAAACTTAATAACCACACACTAAAACATATAAAACTGAGACAAATAATAATATGAGCTAATAAAAATAATTATAATAAGAAAGAATTTCTTATCTTGCTAACTTGGGGTGGTCTCACCCAAGCTAGGTTGAAGTGTAGGTGCATCGAAATCCTTTGGTACTGAAATGAGGTGGACGGATGAAAGTGATGTCGTCCTTCCTTGATGGAGCATTGATGATGACGATTTGTTGAGTTAATGCTCTATCAAGTAGTCGAACACCTTCTTTTCATCATGGCTCATAAATCTGTTAAATCTGTGAAACTCAAATAGACAACAAAGCTCGTGGAACTCGATTAAAGGTTAGGCATTAAACATTAGTTGTCTAGAGTTTTTAAGATTAGAGAGATATATATTATTCTAACCATGTGTATATAAGGAAGCTAACGTGCTCTAATATAAGAATCATATAAACTTAATTACATCTAGCTCCTCTACCACATTGATTTGTGGCTCAAGTGTAAACTTTTAAACGTTGGCCATTTACCTTAAACATATTACACGTTTCATCTTGGATGTTGATGGCTCCATGTGTTGATGTGTTGTCTTTTGCGAGAATATTCTTGATTTGTTTGTTAAATGTTTACGCTTGACCGCTTGTTTGAGGATGGTATGGTGTTGCAACATTATGACGAATCCCATGATACGCTAAATACTTTTGGAAGACTTTATCGATGAAATGGGATCCTCCATCGCTTATTGCCATCCGGGGTGTACCAAAACGAGGAAATATGATTTCATGGAACATTTTCTTTGCATGTTTTTGAATCATTTGTTCGACACGGCATTGCTTCTACCCATTTGGATACATAGTCTATGGCTACTAAGATATACTCGTAATTTCCAAACTTGGGGAATGGCCCCATATAATCAATCCCCCAAACATCAAATAGTTCAACTTGGAGATTGTTCATGAGAGGCATCGCATCTCGTGCATTGATGTTTCCATGTTTTTGACATCTGTGGCATCTCCTGACAAATTCCTTTGTATCTGTATACATCGTTGGCCAGAAAAAACCACTTTGCCATATCTTGGCATGTGTCCAAAATGCTCCATAATGCCCTCCATATGGCGAGGCATGACATCTTTCCATAATTTGAGTAGCCTCAGCCATAGGGACACATCTTCTCAACAATCCATCGGCGCAAACTTGGAAAAGATAGGGCTCATCCCACAGGTGAAAACGGCTCTCATGGATTAACTTTCTTTTGTTTTCACCGGGTGGGACATAACCTATCACTATAAAGTTCATGATGTTTGCATACCATGGATCGGAGTGTGTTATCTTGAGCAAGGTGTCATCCCATAGATAGTCATTGATGGGTAACTCATGTGTTCCTAAATCATGAAGCCTAGACAAGTGGTCAGCTACTGAATTCTCTACTCCCTTTTTATCTCTGATTTCTATGTCAAACTCTTGGAGTAGAAGAATCCATCGAATTAGCCGAGGCTTAGCATCTTTCTTAGTGAGGAGGTACTTAAGAGCAGCATGGTCTGTGTAAATGATTACCTTTGCCCCCACTAGATAAGATCTAAACCTGTCCATAGCAAAGACAATAGCCAATAGCGCTTTTTCAGTAGTAGCATAATTGAGCTGTGGTCCATATAAGGTTTTGTAGTGTAGGATATGGCATAATGCTTCTTATCCTTGGTTTGGCCTAAAATGGCACCAACCGCAAAGTCGCTAGCATCACACATTATCTCAAAAGGAAGATTCCGATCAGGTGGTTGAATGATTAGAGCTGAGATGAGTGCCCTTTTAAGAATTTGAAAGGATTCATGGCACTCATCACTAAAGATGAAAGGTGCATCTTTAGCTAAGAGACTAGTCAGGGGTCTAGCAATTTGAGAAAAATCTTTAATAAAGCGTCTGTAGAACCCTGCATGTCCTAGGAAACTGCAGATTCCTTTCACATTCGTGGGAGGTGGAAGTTGTTCTATAACTTCAATCTTTGCTCTATCCACTTTTATCCCACGTTCGGACACCTTGTGTCCAAGCACTATTCCTCCCCGAATCATAAAATGACATTTCTCCTAGTTCAGGACCAAGTACTTTTCTTCATACCGTTGTAAGACTTTATCTAAATTCTCCAAACAATCATCGAAGGTTTTGCCATAGAGGGTGAAATTGTCCATGAACACTTTAATGATTTTCTCAATCATATCAGAGAAAATAGACATCATGCACCGTTGGAAGGAAGCTGGAGCATTACACAATCCAAACGACATTTGTCGGTATGCGTAAGTTCCATACGGGCATGTAAAAGTGGTCTTAATTTGGTCATCAGGGTGGATTGGGATTCGATGATAACCGGAATAACCATCAAGGAAACAAAAGAAAGAGTGATTTGCAAGCCGTTCCAACATTTCATCAATGAAGGGTAACGAAAAGTGATCTTTCTTTGTAGCCTTGTTGAGTTTTCGGTAATCAATGCACATACGCCACCCTGTGATGGTTCATTGAGGAATAAGTTCATATTTCTCATTCCTCCCTTCTTTGGCACAACTTGGACAGGGCTCACCCACTCGCTATGTGGCACGGGATAAATAATCCCAGCGTGTAGGAGCTTAAGGACCTCTTTCTTAACAACTTCTCACATAGCATTGTTAAGTCTGCGTTGTGGCTCCCTTGAAGGTGTGCAATCAGGATCAATAGGGATACGATGAGTGCACAAAGCGGGACTAATGCCCTTGAGGTCTTCGAGTGAGTAGCCTATAGCTGATTTGTGTCTTTCAAGAATAGTGGCAAGTTTTTGTGTTTCATCTTTGGAAAGTTCATCACTAATGATAACTGGTGTTTCTCGATTATTATGAAGAAAGACATATTTTAAACCAAGAGGAAGTGGTTTTAGCTCTATTGAAGGAGGTGGAGGTTGCTCATTTTTATCTAGCTCAATGGGTTCTACCAACTCTTCTTCTTCTTCTTGAACGAAGTATTCAATATCGAAGGATGGTTGGGTCATCTCTTGTAGAGACGCCATTAAGACCTCCTCAATAGGGTCTTGTTCAGGTTTAGGTTCCACTATCGTGTTAACAGATCGAGCAAGAGGAATGGTTATAGTGGAATCCCCAACCTTGAAGTCTAAATGACCTTGTAAAGGTTCTTCCTGTAGAAGTCTCATGATTGGTCTACCAATCAAGAGAGGAATCTCTGAGATGTCATAAATACGAAAATCTAGACATATCTCAGAGTTGTTGATTCTAACAGGGACCGTCCTTAAAACTCCATGGCTTTCAAGAATAAATCCTGATGGACCTTGAAAAAGTTTTTGAGATGGAGTTAAGGATGTGTCGGGATAAAGAGTATCAGCTAACTCCTTTGAAATAATGTTTATCCCGACAGAAGGATTATAGTGGACTTTTCTAGCAGACCCTCTAATTTGACATAGAATAATGGTTGAAGGGGAGTTGACTCGAGCTACCTCGGGTGATAACTCCGCTTCGGTTAGCCATTCATAACTCATGATAGCTGAAAGGCTTTTAATGTGTTCTATGCTAGCAGATTCTTCCTGTGGATCAGGTGGAGTGGTCTTTACTAGAGGTCTTGCTTGGATAGGGAAATTCAAGGTATTTCCATAATCTTCAAAGATATCTTCCTTGAATGCAAAGGGAAGCTCTAAAGGTGATGGTTCATCATCCTCTATTTGGCTTTGTATTCCCTTTTCAGGAGGTGTCTCATCAACCAAATTATTGGATGAGTCAATTGGACTTTCCAATTCGGTTGCATGTTCCTCCTCTATTGGTTCGGGGCTTGGATCGACTTCTTCTTTGGGGAATTCATCATAAATGCCAGTGTATGGGGTGTTTTCAAGAATTTTCTCGAGAATGGCTCGCCCCTCACTGACAATTTTATGTGAGAATGAATCTCCTGAAGCGCAGAGCAGCTTCCTTATTAAGACCGAGGTAAAAGTGATGGTACAGGACATGGTCAGGCAAGGAAAGGTTTGGACCATAATTGGTAAGGCTTATGAATCTAGCCTAGACTGCTCCTAGAGTCTCCTTCTCTTTTTGTCTGAATGTAAGCACTTCGATTCTAAGGTCAGCAATTTTATAAAGAGGGAAGAAAGCAAGACAAAACTTGGCTCGAAGTTCATCCTAGTTTCCATTTACGCTTCCTACAGAATGAGCATACCATTTTTTCGCTCTTCCCTCAAGGGAGAACAGAAATAATTTCCATTTAATGGTCTCTTGTGTCATGCCAGCAATAATCTGGCAAGAACATAACTGCTCGAATTCCCTAAGGTGGGTGTATGGATCTTCATCTGCTAAGCCAGAGAATGGCTGCTCCCGCACCATGTCTATAAGAGCAGGGCGAAGCTCATAGCCATCCGTAAGAATGGGGTGTGATGATGGTGGAGGCTCCAACAAGTCGCCCTTTGGAGCAAAGAACTTATAGATTGGAGTGAAATCCATGTGGTAAATGATGGTGATATGTAAAAGGTGGTAAAAAGATAAAAAGGATAAAAGGACGAACTTGGTTCTAAACTAGCACAGCTACCATTCCCCGGCAACGGCGCCAGAAAGCTTGTTGGTATTTGTTAACGCACACAGAAAAATCCACAAGTGCATGGATACCGATGTAGCCTTCACCTAAGAGTATTCCAAAGTATCGATTTCCACGGGGAACACGAAGTGTACTAATCAAGGGTCAAGGTCATCTAAGGATAACTATATATGTTTTTTGGAGAGAGAGAATAGGTTTCTAAGTCTCTAATTGATCTAAGAATTAAAGATACTCCAAGGTTTACTTATTTTGGGATGTTAGAACACTAGCCACAGAAAGGGGTGAGAAAGGGGCTAGGAAGCTCTAACTATAGTCCTACAAACACCAACCCGAACGTGGTGGAATACATCAGCCGTCAGGGCGGTCACCACCTGGGGCTACCATAAACTATCCATGGGATTGAGTGCAATTCCAGGTAACCACTAGACTAAGCACCACGCCTAATCTAATAATTACTACTCTAGTGTTATAAAGACTAGAGCACTTGATTCAAGCGAGAATCAAATAAATAAACTGAAAGTAAATACTCAAGTAAAGTAAATAGAGAACTTAGAATATTAAATAAAGAACTTGAATTCAATGAGGAAGTAGATCCATAGAAGTACAAAGTTCGAGGAGAATCCGACAAATCCGGAAGCTCCTTTTGATCTCTTACCTCTCCTCTCTCTCTCTCTCTATTTTTTAGATTAGATCTAATGAGAATTAATCTTTTATTGATAACTAGCTAAGAGGTAGATCCATACAAGGAAAACCTCTGATCCAAAAGAGAATAATAAATAATGAATTCTAGGGTTTTAGAGGGAAGGTCTGCCTCTCTATTTATAGCCCTGAGGGATGAATCTAAGCCGTTGGATCAAACCGACCTAAAACCGACTTAAATCAACGGTTAGATATGATTCTGAGGATCCCTTAGGTCGGTGGTGAAAGTTCCAGAAGCTGGGCCGATTTGGCCAAACTTGGGTGCCGGGCGGCCCCATAGGCGGTGCTGGGCGTCCCCACCCTGTGGTAGGTGGGTCCCGTCTTTGGCGAGCTGACTTTTGTTGACCTTTAGGTCCTTCGAATTCATACTAATGGTCGTGGTTCGTAACTTTTGATTCTGTACTCCAAATATGGCAAGTAATATGTCCATTTCGATCATTTCGACGAGCTCTTCGCAATGGTGCACTCTAATCTATCATATAAGATACTTTTATTCAGTGAAAACCTATGAAAACCTGCCAGACAAATGAAAACACCAAACTCGTGGAACTTGTTAGAATCAAACCCTACATCTAGTGTTTATGATTCCTTTTCTATCATTTCATGCAAAAGTTGATGGTTATATTTGATGTATAAGGACCATCAATAGGGGCTGAGAATGATGTCTATAAGTATGAGATTGACAAAGTTTGGGTTTAGTTTCGTGGTCTACCATCGAGCTTAGGGAATTTCCTATCATTTGGGCGATCAGGTCCATTTTAGGTGTTCCAAAAGCGGTAGACATGAAATTCACTAAGAAGAATGGTCATGCTAGGATGAAGGTAGCCGTGCTAGATCCCAACCTTATCCTGAATCTAATGGATATAGTGATTGGTGATTTTGTTTATGAGCTACAATATCGGGTGGAGCAGGATTTATCTGATGGTGAGCCCCAGGTTAGTGACGTGGACTCTATCACAGATGATGATAAAAGGAAAGCAGAAAATAATGAGGATCCTACGGGTGAGGATGCTAATAAAGAGGATGAATCAGCAAAGGATAATGCAAATGGTGACCAGCAACCTAATTCGGTAAAGCACAAAGGAGGTCAGCAGGGGGATTTGGGTGCGGTTCCTAAAAAAATAGGTGGTGGAAAAGAAAGATAGCTTGATGGCTTCCCATGACTTTGTCTTGTCCAAAAAATTGAGTGTGCACAAAGGTGGGACAAAGTGTCTCCTACAAGATCTAGTAAAAGAAATATGGCGTCTTCAGATATGGACTCTTTGGAGAAGGCGTCCAAACTGAAAGCTCTCAAAAATCTGGAACCCCTGCAGATAAAGGTATTGAATCTCATCCAAACTCATTCCATTCTATGCATGATTCCATTTTATTTGCTACAACTAATTCGTTAGGGGTTGTTCTTGGAAATAATGATAAATCAGTGTCGGTTTCTATAAATTCATTAAAAGAAATAGAAGCACAACGAATGAGTCATGCGGATAGAGTAGAGGAGAACAAGTTAGATGATGCCTCTACTGTTTGTTCCATAGAAGATAATATAGATTTAGATGTCTTGAATCTTATTTGTTCAGATATATCAGAAGACCTTGGTGATGGGGGTTGTGACCCTTTGTGTCTACAGACTCCTTTATCAGAAATCAAAAGGTCATGTTCTATAAGAACAAGAAAAAGAAAAAAGGACGGTCTAGATGAAAGTTGTTTTTTGGAATTGCAATGGGTTTCTTGACTCCAAAAAATATAGATTTCTATCCGACCTAACAAAAAGAAAATAATATGGATTTTATTGCTTTATTAGAGACGGGTAGAGCCAATTTCCCACAATCGACTTTGAATAATATCTCTGCTGGCGAGAGATTTTCTTTGGCATTGTATGGCTCCACGGGGCGCTCTGGTGGCATGATCCTAGGTATAAACTTGTCTTTTTTTGACATCAGTGAGATTGAAGGAGATTTTTTTTATTCATTTTAAAGTCCATCATAAGGAAGATGACTTTAAGTTTAATTTGATTTCTGTTTATGGGCCTACTCGGGTAGAGCATAAATCAAATTTCTTATCGAGTTAGCGCGAGTATGCTCAAAAGAAGCTTTACCTATTATTATGGGTGGCAATTTTAATATTATTTGTAGTCTGATGAGAAAAGTAATGACAACTATAATGATAGATGGCCTTTTCTGTTTAATGTTGTGATTGACTCTTTAAATCTTAGAGAATTAGAATTGTCGGGAAGAAAGTTTACTTGGGCCAATAATTTGCAAAACCAAACCTTCAAAAAGTTGGATAGGATTCTGGTCTGTACGGATTTTGAATCCAAATATCCATTTACCACTATAACTGCTCTATCTAGAGATAATTCTAACCACACTCCACTATTATGTTGTACAAACATTTCATCCTCATCTTATCAACCCCAATTTAAATTTGAATTGGGTTGGTTGTTGAGAGATGGTTTTTGTGACATGGTAAGAGATGTGTGGCAAAGCGTACATGCTGAAGGCACTCCCCTAGAGAGGTGGTAGGCTAAAATAAGAAGGCCACGCCAATATCTCAGAGGATGGGGAAAAATATGAGTGGCGTTTATAAGAAAGAAAAATTGACAATTTTAAATAAACTAGACGAGTTGGACAAGAAGGCAGAGAACATACTGCTCAGTGAAATGGAATTGAATGTAAAACATGTGTTAAATGAAAGGTTAGCGGAACTACTTCATGAAGAGGAATTAAAATGGTACCAAAGGGCTAAGGTGAAACATCTATTAGAGGGTGATGCAAATACGAAATACTATCATTTGCTGGCAAATGGTCAGCATCGTATTTTCTAGTTAGAAGATGGGAATGTTATAATAAGGGGTGATGCTCAGCTTAAACAACATATTACCAATTATTATAAAACACTTTTTGGTCCTTCGAATAATTCTACCATGACTTTGGATGAATCACAAACCGAGGATATTCCCCAAGTTTCCTCACTGGAAAATGAGTTTTTAACATCTGACTTTACAGATGATGAAGTAAGGACTACAATATTCCAAATGGAACATAATAAGGCACCAGGACCAGATGATTTTCTGCCAGAGTTTTATCAGGTCTTACGGACTTTACTTAAAGATGATCTGGTGGCTCTGTTTGCGGATTTCCATTAGGGATCGTTGCCTTTAAATAGTCTCAACTTTGGATCAATAATCTTGCTACCTAAGCAGACGGATGCGAAAGTGATTCAACAATACAGGCCAATATGTTTGTTGAACATCTCTTTTAAAATCTTCACCAAGGTGGCTACTAATAGATTATCTACCATAGCCCATAAGATTATTAGACCAACCCGGACATCCTTCATTCCTAGAAGAAATATCATGGAGGGTGCGGTGCTACACCATGAGACGATACATGAACTTCGCACAAAGAAACAGGATGGGGTTATTTTCAAAATAGATTTTAAAAAAGCATACGACAGAGTAAAATGGAGTTTTTTACAACAAACATTAAGGATGAAAGGGTTCTCACAAACATGGTGTAATTTGGTGCAAAAGTTTACGCAAGGAGGTAATGTTAATATTAAGGTTAATGACCAACTAGGTTCTTACTTCCAAACAAGAAAAGGCTTAAGGCAAGGTGACCTAATGTCGCCAATATCTTTTTTAATATAGTGGCTGACATGCTGGCCATACTGATTGCTAGAGCCAAGGAAGCAGATCGTGTTGAAGGGGCTATTCCTCATCTTATTCAAGATGGATTATCTATTCTTCAGTATGCTGATGACACGATCATCTTTATGAGTCATGATGTTGAGAAGGTAGTAAATATGAAATTAATTCTTAGCGTCTTGAACAACTATCCGGACTCAAAATAAACTTTCATAAAAGCGAGATCTTCTATTTTGGGAAAGCAAAAGATCATGAAGAATATTATTCACATCTGTTTGGATGCAAAGTGGGGAAGTACCCCTTCTGCTACCTAGATTTACCAATGCATATTAGGAGGCTAAATAATAAAGACTGGCAAATGATTGAGAAAAGAATTGAAAAGAGGCTTAGCGGGTGGAAAAGTAAAATGCTCTCGGTTGGGGGTCGTTTGGTTTTGATAAACTCAGTGCTTTCTAGTTTACCGATGTTTATGATGTCTTTTTTCGAGATCCCAAGGGGAGTGTTAGAAAAACTCGAATGTTTTTTATCAAGATCTATTGGCAAAATGATCAACACAAGAGAAAATATAGACTAGCCAGATGTGAAATATTGTGACAACCAAAAATTCAAGGTGGGTTAGGCATACAAAATTTGGATGTTTAGAACAAATGCTTGTTAAGTAAATGGCTTTTTAAATTGTTAAACGAAGACGGCATGTGGCAGGAAATTTTGAGGAATAAATACATAAAAGATAGGACACTAGGAAGTTGTGTCAAGAAACCAACAGATTCTTACTTTTGGAAAAGCTTGATGAATGTAAAAGACACTTTTATGGGGTTTGGTTCCTTTAAAGTGAAAGACGGGTCACAAACCTTGTCGGTGTTCCGATTTGGGGGTGTACCAAGTTATCAACTAGTGAATTTATGCTGCATGCTCCCTAAACCAGATGGTTATACAGGATGGACACAAGGGATTTATACTGGTTCAGGCTCCGAAGGCCCTACGTCCAGTGTGGGGTGTTGTTCCTGTTATCTTGCATAGAAGTGCTCGTAGTAGGGGTTACAAGTGGGTGAGAGAGGGAATTTTCCCAGGTCTCGAGAGGGTGATTGAGGCAAGTGTTCATAGCGAGAGGGAGGGGGAGATTGGAGCGTGCATTCAGCCCCCCAGAACAGGCCCTGGTCTACTCCTTTTATAGCAAAAGGAGGGGATACAGCTTACATGTGTGGGTGTTGACGGTAGTTGTTGATCACTTATATATATATTTTTTACCATCAAATGAGGATCAATGCTAGATAAATATTATTATTACTAATGAATTCCACGAGTTTTGGTATACACTCAGTTTTACAGGTGAACTCTGGAAAACCTCAGAAATCAGAGAGAAAAGAGGATAAATGAAGACATCAAGAAGAAAAGGACCAAATCAGGGCGATTGGTATAAATTCCAGGGGTCCAAATGAGAAGAGAATGAAGCTCGAAGAGGCCGAAAGGCAGACCACACAGGGTGGGGCCGGGCGGCACGCCCCCCGTGCCGCGCGGCACCCTATGGTGGGTCTACGTGTCCAGCTTCTGGAATGTTCCTACAACCGACCTATGGAGTTGATCTAATCCGCCCAATCAAGTCGGTTTGATCCAAGGGCTGAGATTCATCCTATGGGCCTATATAAGCAGGGGCAGGGCTCCCCCCTAAAACCCTAATTCATTAGATAGAATTCAGTATTGATTAGAGAGGGATCCCAATGTAAGGAACTCTCTCTTCTCAATATAGATCTAGGGCTAGACATCTTCAATGTAATAGATTAGATCTAGTTGAGAGTTAGGGAGAGCGGAGCTGCGCTCTGGTTCTGGAGAGTCTTCAGAGTATGGTATGTCTTTGTATCTTCTCTACAAGACTTATGCTTTATTATATTTATCTTCTTTATTTACTTTCATGCCTTTCATATATTTATGGTTAGTGTAGTCTTTATGATTTAGCATAGGATCTCCGCTCGCATGGAGTGCTCTAGTTATCCATGGTAGTTAGAGTAGTAATTGATAGTGTAGACTTGGTGTCTAGACTAGAGGTTACCTGAGATTACACCCAATCCCACAGATAGTATGTGGTAGCCCCAGGTGGTGACAGCCCTGATGGCCGACGTATTCCACCACGTTCGGGTTGGTGTTTGTAGGACTTTAGTTAGACCTTCCTAGCCCCCTTCTCATCCCCAATGCGTGGCTAGTGTTACGATGTCGAAGTGTTATTGTGTAATTGCTATATTTATCCATACTTCAGTTACCTTAGAACCAAAGTATTAGAGAAGTAATTAGGAACCTTTGCCTCTCCCGTTGTCCTCTTGATTAGCTAAGCTATTCATTTATCATAGTATCCTTATAGGCATGTTATTATTTTATGCCTTAGTATTTATAGCTTTACTTATCATTTATCACTTACCCTTACTTTAGTCTAGTTGGTTTACTAAGTTAGTAGATACTTGATTGTGAGTTATTAGAATTCTTTACTATTAGCTTCCCTGTGGATACGATACCTAGAATACTCCCCTAGGGAAAAGCTACATTGATGTTACGATGGCGCTTGCAGAATCTTCTTATTCTTATAGTACTTAACAAACGTCAACAAGCTTTTTGGCGCCGTTGCTGGGGAAGCAATTGGCGTAAAGATTTTAATAATGATCATGATGTCTGCTAATTTAGTATATCACTAGCTTTAGTAGGATTACTCATGTTCTGTTGAGTTGTGGAATAGACAGGTCATATGATACCATTGTGACCTTCCGACAAGATTCCACAAGAAAAGGAAAGAAAAGAAGTCGCCGTCACAAGAATTCAATGCACACATCTCAAGTGACGTACATAGAAGCTACACATCATGGTAAGTATGATCAATAAAGATGAGAAAGTCTTGCTCATGGACTTTAAATATATTGAGTAGTTATCATTTCTTGCATGTTTATTTTTATTATTTCATGCATTCACTCCATTTAGTTTATGTTTTTTTTATATTAACACCATTGCATGTTTAGTTTCTTTGCATTTATTCATTTGCATCTAAAAGAAAAAAAAATCTCACCATGATCATGCTCTTTTGTCTTCATTTGAGTAAATCTCTATTGTGCTCTCATGCTACCTTTGTTTATTATAGTATGCTTTGGTTGGAAAGTACTTCTATAGGGTGCTTTCAAAGGTTTTAAACTAAGCGTGGTGCTTAGGTTAAATAGCCTTCCTTAATTGAATTAGGCATGGAGTCTAGTTTGATTATTGAACTAAAAATTGCTTGCATAGACATTGGTTATTTTGTCAGACTAACCCCTGAGAAAATTCTCAAATTCAATTCGGGTAAGTCAAGAGATGAACTCTTATCGGAGATGAAGCAAGGTGTATGATGAACTCCAACAACTTCGCACAAAAGTTCGGTACATATCAGTTCATTCACTTTATCTTTTGTTGCAAGTTATCTTTACCTTGAACCATATGTTTATATGATCTTAAAAAAAAATGTGTGTGAGCACATGGAAGCTCATATGTATATGTTCCTAGGACTAGTTTCCTTCGGGTATTCTTGGATATTAATCATTGCAGATAAGAACAAAGGATGAACAATGTCTAAGAACATGGCAGTTACAACACAATTTGAGGGATGATTCAAGATACACACTTGACTTCAAGTGTCAAGTGATGGCAAGGTGCTAGCTTGGGGGAGAAAGGCGAACTCCATTAAGATATTCTTCACATGCTCCTCTTCGCATGCTCCCGTCATTACGACACGCTGGTTTGCAATCCCTCTACTCGCTAAAATATTAGTTTTGCTTAATTCCTGTTAAAACTAATCTTTCATTTATAGTTATTAAGAAGCTCTAGACAATTAAAGCTTAAAATATCCAACTGCTAATGCTTAACGAGTTCCACTAGCTTTGTTGTCTATTTGAGTTTCATCAATAGGAATTATGAGCCAAGACGAAAGGAGACATTCAACCACTTGGCGAGCATCAATTCAACATATTACCATCATCATCAATGCTCCATCAAGGAAGGATGACATCACCTCCATCTGTCAACTTTATCTCAGCACCTACACGTCAACCTAGCTTGGGGGAGACCACCCCAAGTTAGCAAGATAAGTATCTCCCTATTATCCTTATTACTAGCTTATACTTTTGCTTGCTTTTTAAAAGACATAAAAATATGCATAAAGTTTTAAATCAAATAAAGAGTTTGTCATAGATATATATATTTGTTTGCTTGTTTTTTAAGGTGTGGTTAATAAAATTTAGTTAGGATAAATAAAGTTTGTCTTGGAGATGATGAATAGTTGCTCTACTCTAATTCTTTTTAGTACCTTGTTTTTAACTAGAAACTCCTCCGATGTTTTGGATATATTTGTCCTGCTTTCAAATTTGCTCTATACCTGACTTGTGGGTAGCATACACTTGATCTAAGTCTAGGTAATTCGGGGATATGATATGAGAGAGTTTGAGCATGCTATTTATCTTGTCCTTTGTGAAACTATATCCGGAGATTTATTTCAAAAATTTAAATCTTTCATGATGAGCTCTTGTCCGGCAGAGTGTTAAATTCCTACCAAAGCCATATTTTTTTATCATTAGATTAGAAAAACATTCCAGTTACATATGCTATTTGCTTTGGGTTGAGTAGTTCAAGCTTTCTTTGTTACACGTGAGGAGTTCAGTCATGAAAAGACAAGTTTCCATCCACACACCTTCCACATACATATGCATTATTCCTACCACAGGAGTGATTGCAATATCATGCTTTTTCCACATATACATCCATATACTTGTTTCATTCCTGCACTGGGAATAAACACCCCATCAAACTATAGGAAGCCCATGTTTATTTACTCCAAAAATATCTTTGTTGATATATCTCAAAAAGTTTATCAATGGAAAGAGATTTGGGTTGCTGCTAAAAAAAGGTAAAAACGGGAGATGAAAAATGGACAAGTGTCCTACGGGCGAGTAGAGCCTACCTCCCTATGTAAAAAAAAAAAAAGAAAAAAAAAAAAAAAAAGAGGGAGTAAAAAGACAAGTGTCCAATTGAAAACAATAGATACTTAGATGCCCGCCTCTCTGAAAGAAAGAAAGAAAGAAGCATGCAGCTCAAAGTTCTCTCAAAGTTTCCAAGTTCCAAAAGAGAGATTTATTTCTATCATCAAAGGAGTAAACGTAGAATTAGTTTTAGCCACCAAATATTTACATATCCACCATATTCCATACACATGCTATACTTGTTTTGATTGGCTGAACTCTCTATGGATCCATTGTTTGAACTATAGATATATCCTTTGCAGATATGCAATATTATTTTAAGAGTGCCATTCCTATGAACCCCACATAAGCCATATTTAGAGAGAGAGAGTGAGTTATAAAGGCTTAATACTTAGCCTTGTGCCATAAATACCACATATACAAGAGAGAAGGCAACTATTATTAATGCCTAGTGAGGATCCATAAATACCACATCTTGAGAGATTGAGAGTGCCATTCATTACAGAGCTCGAAGTTTTATTTGCAAAAATTTATTAAACACTCCGGAATATTAGTGATCGAAGACTTGAGACATAGTGCTTGACTTGATTGTTCTATCTTTCAATTGCTCAAGTACATAAGTGAGAGTAAAACCACCATAGTTGGTAAAAGAAAGAGTTTGAAGTCAGAATTAGTCTATCCAGTCCGGAGTTGAGTCTCTTTTTGAAAGCATGTGTACTCTATAAGAATGAAAGTATCGTAGCAACTCCTGATCCAAGTTTGTCTTATAATAAAATTGTTTTGCTAAGGGACTAGCAAAAGGTAAGCTTGGGGGAGCTTGTTGACGGTAGTTATTGACCACTTTTATATATATTTTTTACCATCAAATGAGGATCAATGCTAGATAAATATTATTATTACTAATGAATTCCACGAGTTTTGGTGTACACTCAGTTTTACAGGTGAACTCTGGAAAACCTCGGAAATCAGAGAGAAAAGAGGATAAATCAAGACACCGAAGAAAAGGACCAAATTAGGACGATTGGTATAAATTCCAGGGGTCCAAATGAGAAGATAATGAAGCTCGAAGAGGCCGGAAGGCAGACCCCACAGGGTGGGGCCAGGCGGCACGCCGCCCGTGCCACGCGGCACCCTATGGTGGGTCCACGTTTCCAGCTTCTGGAATGTTCCTACAACCGACCTATAGAGTTGATCTAATCCGTCCAATCAAGTCGGTTTGATCCAAGGGCAGAGATTCATCCTATGGGCCTATATAAGCAGGGGCAGGGCTCCCCCCTGAAACCCGAATTCATTAGATAGAATTCAGTATTGATTAGAGAGGGATCCCAATGTAAGGAACTCTCTCTTCTCAATATAGATCTAGGGCTAGACATCTTCAATATAATAGATTAGATCTAGTTGAGAGTTAGGGAGAGCGGAGCTGCGCTCTAGTTCTGGAGAGGCTTCAGAGTATGGTATGTCTTTGTATCTTCTCTACAAGACTTATGCTTTATTATATTTATCTTCTCTATTTACTTTCATGCCTTTCATATATTTATGGTTAGTGTAGTCTTTATGCTTTAGCATAGGATCTTCGCTCGCATCGAGTGTTCTAGTTATCCATGGTAGTTAGAGTAGTAATTGATAGTGTAGACTTGGTGTCTAGACTAGAGGTTACCTGAGATTACACCCAATCCCACGGATAGTATGTGGTAGCCCCAGGTGGTGACAGCCCTGATGGCCGACGTATTCCACCACATTCGGGTTGGTGTTTGTAGGACTTTAGTCAGACCTTCCTAGCCCCCTTCTCATCCCTGTCTATGGCTAGTGTTCTGATGTCCCGAAGTGTTATTGTGTAATTGCTATATTTATCCATACTTCAGTTACCTTAGAACCAAAGTATTAGAGAAGTAATTAGGAACCTTTGCCTCTCCCGTTGTCCTCTTGATTAGCTAAGCTATTCATTTATCATAGTATCCTTATAGGCATGTTATTATTTTATGCTTTAGTATTTATAGCTTTACTTATCATTTATCACTTACCCTTACTTTAGTCTAGTTGGTTTACTAAGTTAGTAGATACATGATTGTGAGTTATTAGAATTCTTTACCATTAGCTTCCTTGTGGATACGATACCCTAGAATACTCCCCTAGGGAAAAGCTACATTGATGTTCTGTGCGCTTGCAGAATCTTCTTATTCTTATAGTACTTAACAAACGTCAACAGTGGGATTTATTTATTCGAGTGAAGTACAACCGGATTCTGTAGCAACGTGCGAAGTTCTATTGGACAGTATGGTGACCTCTGTAGCCTTGACTTGGTGGTTGAAATAGTGCTCGGAGTGGTTGGAATAGTCCCTGGAGTGGTTGGGACAGTGCCTGGGGTGATGTGGAAGCCTTATCCGTAGAGGCTGTCTTCTTCGTAGAGGGGGCCCCTCCGTGGAGGGGGGCCTCTCCGCTGAGGCTCGCGCGAGTCGGGAATTCGATCCTCCGTAGAGGGGGACTCTCCATAGAGGGGGGCCTCTCCGTTGAGGCTTGGGTGAGTCGGGAATTTGGTCCTCCGCAGAGGGGGCCTCTCCGTTGAGGCTCGGGCGAGTTGGGAATTCGATCCTCCGTAGAGGGGGCCTCTCCGTAGAGGGGGGCTTCTCCGCTGAGGCTCGAGTGAGTCGGGAATTTGGTCCCCTATAGAGGGGGCCTCTCCGTAGAGGGGGGCCTCTCTATTGAGGCTGGGAAGGACTTCCCGGTTGGTCACCCATCGCTCCAGGTCAAGCACGTTTAACTTTAGAGTATCTAGGAGATGGGCTCCCATAGAAGTAGTTGTTGCTTTGTTGGTGTGTGTACTCTCATTAATATTGTGAAGCCCTGGGCCAGGATGTCACAGGCTCTCCATAGAGGCCTCATCTGTAGAGGCCTTGGGCGTGTCGTGACCTTGTGGGCCTGCCGAGTTAGTTTCAGTAGGAGTTCGCGCAGGGGCCTGTTGAGGTCTCTCACTTACTCCTCCTAGGATTAGGCGAGTTTTATCTCGTTAATTTGGGTACCCCTAATTGCGGAACCCGACAAACCTGATTTTGGTTTGACACTTGGTTGGGAAACAAACCACTAAAAGATTTATTTCTGTTGTTGTTCAATATCGTGAGAAGAAAACAAGATTCTGTGGCACAAATCCTTAGCTCTTCCCCACTAAATATTTCATTCTGTCAAAATTTAGTGGGCACAAACCTAAGGAACTGGCATAGAATTGTTGCTTCTTTACAGGATGTGAACTTACATGAACAAAGGGATGTTTTTGTGTGGGCATTACATTCATCAGGAATGTTCTTAGTCAAATCCATGTACGCTGCGTTAATTAACAATGGAGTGCGGGTGTCACAAGATATTTGACAAATTAAAGTACCTACAAAAATAAAAAAATTGTGGTATCTTAAGAAGGGGGTAACTCGAACTAAGGATAACCTAGCTAGGCGTAACTAGCACGGTGATACGACCGATTGATTCTGTCATTGGCCAGAAACTATCCAGCACCTTTTCCTAGACTGTGTGTATGCCAAGTTTTTATGGCGAGCGGTACATTTACTGTTTGGTTTAACACCTCCGCAAAGTATAGATGACCTTTTTTGTAGATGGTCAAAGAAAGGCAATAAAAAACAAAACACATTGTTATTAACAGCAGCATCGGTACTTTGTTGGGCAGTTTGGATAACAAGAAACGAAGTGGTTTTCGATAAATGTAGACCAAAATCTTTCTTGCAGGTACTATTAAGAGGAACTCACTGGCTCAGACAGTGGGCAAAGTTACAGTGGCATGATGATCTACAGGACTAGTTGGTCTCAGATGGGCAACATCTGGAGACTTCAGCTTTGCATTTCTTCGGTTCCAATGGATGGCTATCAACAAGATTTATTGGTCTCTCTTAGTCAAAATTCTACGTTTCTGTTTGTTTATCCTTGTGTCTTGATGTCAAGTTGGAATATTGTTCATTTTATTTGCTAGCCTATGGGCTATCTTTTGTAATAATTGGCCTAAGTCTATCAACAGATAGATGATGCCGGATAGTTTCTATCCTTTATCTAAAAAAAGCAGCTAACAGGTGTGGTAATCATTCATCAAATACGGCCAGTGATCGGAGAAATTTCAATTGCTGGCAAGTTCTCCACCACTTCAACTGGCATTATACATTTATTGAAATGACGTAAATACTACTCCAAACATGTCTTAACAACTAACAAGCACTCCAGTACACAACGCATACATGAAAAGATCACATGGGAATAAAAACAAACCCAGGGCCGTCTATAGGAACTTACATTTGTTTCGATACTTCGCTGCTGAACAATGATTTTAGGCAGCTTTATTCTTAGCTCCTAATTAAGATACAAGCCCATACTGCATATATATGCCATTGTAGATTGCTTTAAAATTCACTCTCCTTGAGAGGTTTCCGGCCAAGGACAAAGAAGGTCACCGTAAATATCTCTTCCCTGAGATCATATATCATCAGTTAGTTCCACCAAATTTGAATTTGGTTGCTCAACTGTATGATTCCAAGATTGAAATTTTCATTCCAATCGAGACTTACCGGCTGCCCTTCAAGAGGCCGCGGTTGGCAGTCAGCAAGATGTTGAACAGCCTATTGCAGCCTTTAGGGGCAATACGGAGGAACTCCATTGTGCCAACCTGATTTGTTTTTTTTTACAAAAGTAGATTATTAAGACATCTGAAGAAAGATCAAATTCTGCAGATTATAGGACTACCTAGAGTAGGAACAAGTCTTAAAGTGAAGTCTTGATTACAATTGCATGAGTGATGAAGTGTCCGGCACGGGAGTTACTGAAGCTGGCCAACGTGAAATGACCGGGATCTAATTCCTGGTACCATGGGCATGGAGAGTCCTCAGCAAGATCCTTCGTGAAGACAATCTATAATTAAACAGTAGAACACAATCATCTTTTTGCATCCCCAAATACTTCCACCAACATTTATTTCAGTGAAATTAAAACCACATGGCTGAGGGTTTTAGTACAGCACCTCAAATCCAGCATCTTTCATAGCTTGGATGCACTGGCGAGTGCTGCGGATGTCAGGCAGGCCACAGCCCAGCTCAATTTCAGCCTTGATCTTTCTATGTCTAGTGTTGTGTGGATCAAATTTATCAGTCAAACAAATTTCATCTAGTGCAAAATGCTGGCCAGGTTTCAGCACTCGGTATATCTCCTTGTAGGCACCTAGCTGTAATAAGAAGGTAGGTGAAAAAATTTAAGCAACACTGAACTGTTTTTCAACCACAAACATAACTGTAATTTGGAATTTATGATATGAGTTGTACTGCATCAGGTGCATGAATTGTGGCCTCTATCGCATAGGCTGCATCAAAGGTGTTATCAGGGAATGGCATCTTCATGAAGTCCCCCTACAATTGCCAATAGAGGTTAATAAGGCCCATTTATAATAAACAAAGGTCATGAATATCACTACCCATGTAATGCCATAATAATACTACTGATTGAGGACATATGTTCACCTCTATCAGGTTGCACTTCTCACTCAACCCTGCCGAAGAAATGAGCTCCTAAATGCAAATAATCCATTTTACAATTGATGCACAAGTTTTTTTTATAGTGCTCCAGAAATAAGATGACAACAAATAAACTAACCTTGCCCCTTGATATCTGGTAAGCGTTGTTGTTCAGACCCGTTATCTCGGTTGAGCTAAAATCATAAATAGCATTGAAACAGCAATACATTTACATGTTTCGCGGGATTTCATCACAGGTATAACTGAACAAGCGATGGAATTTCATTTTTGGCTCATTACCTGAATCTAGCAATTTCGCTTAAGGGTCCTCCAATTCCACATCCTACATCCAAAACCTGCGAATTGAAGTAGCAAGGAACATATGATACTGAATTCAAGAAAACCTCCTTTAATAACTACAACTGCTTCAGGGGTGCAATAGATAGAAAAATACTTTGTTCAGAAAAAATAGATACAGAAATAAAATATGCCCCCAGAAAGGCACATATAATAGTGCAGAACTGCTTATAGTACTGCATATGCCAACCTATACAATTGAAGAAGGCCAAGTTTGACAGCAGATCATAACATTACTATGATATTAGTAAATCTTATATATATCATATATCCTATATATCTTATAATCCTCTAGACCCCATTAGCATTCTATCTTGACATGCAAGCTGTCTAATTTTAGTGGATGATGCTGATGTGGACAACCAAATTTATGCTAGTGAATAAGGGTCTCGCTGACGTGGATATCAAAACTACATGTGTTAGCTGGAAGTAATTGCATAAGCTAGTGGACTGCTATGGTCGACAACTTATATGTCAAGATAGAATTCTATTGGGGTTTAGGATTATAAGATATATAAGATATAAGATACATGATATAGGATATAGGATGTATCGTTGCATAAACATTGTTCATGGCATATTTATGTTGTACTATTATTAAAAAATTTGGCATCTCCGTTTCTCCAAGGACCATAAAAAGTTCTAACATCTATTATGCTAAACGATGAAGTAGGTTACTTTAATGCCAACCTTCATCCCCTTCTTGAGCCCCAATTGAAGGGCAATAAAATGCTCAAAGCGCTTGATGCTCTCTCTAAGAGTTTCTCCATGCCATCTAAAAGATATGGATCGAGTTGAAGCAAGTGAAAGTGGCATATTCATCTTAACTAATGTAGTACAAATTAATGTTGTTAACTAGTGTAACTGGAGCAAAGCTTAAAGTTTTACCTTGGCGCAAAATGGAATGATTTGCCCCAATGACGTTCAGTAAATCTGGTTACAAGATCATAATACTTGTTTACCTGGTATATATACAGTAAAAATTGTACATATTTGAGTCTGAAAAAACTTTATCAAAACATTAGTGGACATACTTAACTTATGCTTAAATGGAAAGAACGACATCTACCAAATCAGAATAGTTTGATTTCCTGAATTCTTCATCACCTCCGTGTAGGTCGTGATACTTTGCATATCTGAATTCAAACTAGACCAAGCAATTAGGAAGAAGAATCTAAATATAGAGAAACAAAAAAAATGCCTCTTCTGATAACTGGCAGGATCCACTAGATGTGCTGTTGCTAAGTCTAATACAGTCCCCTATCCTATAGAGTGTGCTATAGTATATGGAGACGTGAATTAACTAGAGGCGCATTCTCCTAAAACAAGATTCTATTTGGCTTTTCGCAAAAAAAGGTTATATTCAGCATCTACTATAAATAAATAATGGCACTCTTCAAACTGTCATTGTTAAACTTGTAGAGTATGGGTCTCTGTTACTTTTTAACCATCAAATTTCCGTCATCTAGCCATCCATATGACCATATCTACTTCTTTTAAATACCAAATGTTTCACTTGTTTAAATTAAAACTACAAGTCACTTTAGGTTCCTTCTTCGAGTTCTTTTACAGTGGTTGGTGGGTCCTACCTAGTACTTTTGAGTACCTAAGCCTCCAATTTCTTCTGATCATCTGATGTGTGAAAACATTTTACTAATTAATTGTATTTACTTAAGGGTAATAAGATAAGTGTTGCTAGGAACAACTCTGTCCGAAGTCCGAACCGCCTTCCACGCTGAAGAGTCACCGCTGCTACCCGCTGCTGGTGGAGATGGAGGACAAGCATGTGTTCGTCGTGTTCGTGGCACCTCTCTGTGTCTCTGTGCCATCTGCTGGCGTGCCTGAGGCGGAATGGCACAGAGAAAGAGGACGAGGCCGCACTAGTGTGCACCGCAAGATGCTCCAAGGGACATCCAGTGACTTTCGGCTTCGGCTATCGGGGCTGGCGGCACGATCAGGACCTCCCGTGTCAGTGGCGGCGGCATCACCGAAACCAGCTAGGAGCTCCAACCCAAGCCCAGGCCCCGATTTCTGTGAAGTTCTACACTACTACTTCTACTAGGTTCTATCATTTATGGGTTGCACTACCACCCAGCTGTGCAACAGGGAACAGTGACTGCGATGGCACTCTTGGCTGGCAAGCTGCTGCAGCTGGCCACCGCCCGTCCACCAAGTCCTACGTGGATTTGGTGTGCGCCCAGCTGATCGGCTGTAGAAGCCTAGAAGGCAGACGAACGCGGAACAAACATGGAAGGCCAAGGAGAGCCGAACTGGAGTGCTACCGAATGCTCGGTGGTGGAAAATATATACTAGATGATGTGGCGTAGGGTTAGATATGGAGAATGTTGTTTTTACCGAGGCTGTTTGATTAGTCTAGTTTTTTTATGGGTTTTATTTTAGAGAAGAGTAGCTAAATCAGACATTTAGAAAAACACTTTTAGCTAATGGTTTGGAGTTGCTCTGAAGCTATGTTAGGCGGATAAACCCCAAACACTGTGTGGTTTACAACACCGGGGAACCATATGAAAATCTGTTTGGAAAGTCGACGACGTTGAATGAATGAAACAACGTGATTTAATTTTGAAAGGTCACGTCTAGTAATAAAGTATATATGCTGAAAGGTCACGAAATTTAATTTAGAGAATTTCTAAAATTCTGTCCCAAACGAGGTCTAACATACAATGAATCGTTAATTAGCACAGGACTAGGTTTAAAGTTTGGCATTTAAAGATAAGATTGAGGCAGTACTGTTCAACAGTTGGTTCAAGTTGGTCCTTGGCAATGTTTGTCCCGTGTAAGCCGGATGAAAGTGTAAGGTCCCCAGATTGTGACATCACTTTGCGGTTTTGTTCTGCAAAAAAAAAAAAAAAAGTCAGAAAAGCATATTAATAAATTATGACATCCAGATATATTAATTACAAACACAAAAAAAAAAAAAAAAAGGAATGTCTAGTTATCTGTCGACAGATCTTATGTCTGATTTTTTATAAATGCAATTGAGTGGACATCACATAAATCCTAAAGCATACAATCAAACATATAGAAATGTGACAGATTTAGTACCAAAAATATCTATCGACACATAAACAGAGAAAGTCCAAAAAATACACCAATCCATTCTTGGCTCAAGTATAGAAACCGTCAGTATAATACGTTATCACAAAGGCTGGCAAGTTCCATTCACTTTGTTTTAATTTCAGGGTCACCAGAATTATGGTGGGCCGTATAGATACTCCGTCAGTTCTTAATATAAGGGTGTGTTTACATGCCTCTGGAATGCAAAATGACAAATTCAGAAAATTTTTGTTGCAGCAAAATACAGAATGCAAATTTTTTCACCTTGGTGTTTACTTGCATACAAAAATTTTTGCCATGCACATACAACATATGTTTCCATGACATTTTTCCTCTCTTTTGGGCCTCTTGAGTGCAAAATGAAGAATGCAAAATACCCCAATATTTATTGGTTTTTCACCATGGTGTTTAGTTCCATTTTGCAAAATAATAGGAAAAAACACAAAAAAATGGCAAAAAAGAGGAACTAAACAGGGCCTAAGTTTTGTCTGAAGTCAAATAAAAAAATTATAAATATTTATGACAGCAAAGAAGTATATCACAAAAACAAATTTTATGATGCTCCTTGCCTAGCACATGTTTACTATAGCATTACATTATCAAATCATAGACTAATTAGGCTTAAAAAATTGTCTCATAAATCAGTCTCAATCTGTGTATTTAGTTTTACAAATAGTCTTGATTTAATATTCCAAAGTAGTGTCAAACATTATGTAACAGCGACTAAAAAGAAGTTGGGAAACCAAACATCCAAAGAGGAAAAGTACTGCAAGAGAAAGAGAGAGAGAGAGAGAGAGAGAGAGAGGGAGAGAGAGAGGCTTTATGTAATACGTATCCAAACGAAAAAACAAGTGAATCGATTTTAGTTCACAATGTTTTCTATAAAAAAAAATATCAGCGCAGTTTAGAATGCAACAATGGTAGACTCACCAGATGTACGTGTAACAGAGCTGGAGGGAGCCGGATCAGCGACGGCGTGGCCAACTGCTACAGCCTACTGCTATGCGTCTTTATAAAGAACACGCTGGTCTGAAGAAGGCACACATATATTAACTGTTAATTATGTCCTAACTGCCCACGCTGAATCGTGATGGCGCGACTGCGACGGACAAACAACTGGGAGTGTATACGGTTATGCGGAAATACAGGGTGACCCACTCTGATTAAGAAAGCAGACCGCAGGGCTGTGACGTTCTTAAATGGTTTTTATAAAGGAAAAAGTCTATTTTTGACCATTCAACTCTTGCCAAAGTTTGGTTTTGGCCATCGAACTCCAAAGCCGGTTACCTTTGGCCATCCAACTATTAAAACCGTTCAAATCTGGTAATCGGGCTGTTTTGATGGGTGGTTTTAATTTTTTATTTACAATTTAGTCCTAAGACTTTAAAATGATTATTACTTTTTGCTAGTACCTCCGATTAAGGTGATTCTTGTGGTCACGCGTTCATAACGATCAGCTTTATCTTTTAAAATGTTCTTTATACTGTTTTATCACTATTTGTTTTAACACCACCACCACCACAAGCCCCAGCCACCGCCGCACCAGCCGCCGACGAGATGGGCACCGCAGCCGCAGCACCACCACCAATAGCCACCCTAGGCCTAGACACATCACAACTTCCCTCATCGTATTATTGAGCCTTCGTTGGGGTTCTCGAGATGGCGTACTCAAAGGGTCAATGGGAATACGATGGGTACAGAAAGTAGTCCTTTCATGTTAAAATGATTACTATTTTTATCGTATCTCCGATTTAAATGATTCTTATGGTCATGCGTTTGTAACGATGAACTGTATCTTTTAGAATGTTGTTCATATTATTTTGTAACTGTTTGTTTTACTTTTCTTATATTGGTGTTTTTACACAACAATATAATATTAATATAACAAATAGTGATAAAACAGTCTAAAGAACATTTTAAAAGATAAAGCTCACCGTTATGAATGGGTGACCACAAGAATCACCTAAATCGGAGGTACTGGCAAAAAGTAATAATCATTTTAAGATCTTAGGACTAAATTATAAATAAAAAAATTAAAACCACCCATCAAAAACAAATTGATGACCAGATTTGAACAGTTTTGATAGTTGGATGGCCAAAGGTAACCGGTTTTGGAGTTCGATGGCCAAAACCGAACTTTGGCAAACGAAGTCAAAAAATCGTGAAACTTGTCGAGTTGTCATGACATCATATGTGAAGACATAAATCCGGTTGAGTTTCTCTTATCACATGTTGGAGATCTCGGTGTTTCTGCAGTCACGGGATCCAAACTTGCACAAAATCTTTCCAAATTTTTATCAGGCGTACACATGCGATATCACGACAACTCGTCAAAGTTTATGATTTTTGACTTCGTTTGATTTTTTATAGAATTTAAAAATGATTCACCCAAGACGTGAGTCAACATGTTTCGCGCACAACATGTTCGAATTCAGGGGCGTGGCCATGGATGAGGCCTAAAGTTACACTCGCAAGCATGAATATCATTTTTCCAATCATTTAGATACATTATTCGAATGACCTGCAGTTCAAATATGAGTTTTGAAAAGAAATTCAAATAAAAGATAAAAATTAATAAAATATAGTAAAAAGTATGAAAAATCTCCAAACTCGAACATGTATCTCTCAGTATTGTACCCTAGCTACGAAAAAAAAATTGGGAAGGGAAAATAAAAAAAAATTATATATATTTGCCAAGAGTCGGATGGGGCTCTCGGCAATGTAGACCTTTGCCGAGAGCTACCTAAACGAGCTCGGCGAAGGTACATATTCGTCGAGAGCTAGAGGAGGCTCGGCAAAGGAGGTAACACATGTCGGCCCCATTCGTCGACTTCCGGAGTTTTTTTTTTTTTTAAAAAATCCACGAAACTTTGCCGAGAGTTGGATCGGTAGCGCGGGCAAAGGCATATGCTTTACCGAGAGCTTCCGGATCCCGCTCTCGGCAAAGAAATGTACGAAAATAAAAAAAGAAAAGATGTTTTGCCGAGAGCTGTCCCGATCCGGCTCTCGGCAAAGAAATACGAAAAAAAGCCACCTAAACCCAAAACCCGGTCAACACTCACACACACCCACACACTCGCACACACACAACACACAGCCACTCTCACGCGCCGGGCGTTCCCGCTGCCCTCCCAGCGCGCATCGGCCGCCGCCCGCCCTACGCCGCGCGCCAAGACCGCCCGGCCGCGCCCGGCACCGCCCGCCGCCGCGTGGAGAGCGCACCACCGCCGCCCCCACCGCAAAGGCTGCCGCCGCGCGCCAAGGGCGTCCACCCGGGCTGGCTGGTGAAGAGGGGAAGTAGAGGGAGGAGAAGAAGGAGGAAGGGAGAGGGAGAAGGGGAGGAGAAGGAGGAGGAAGGGAGAGGAAGAAAGAGAAGAGAAGGGGGAGCTCGTGCTCGTGCTCTGGCCTCGTGCTCGTGCTCGTGCCCCGCCGTCCCCCACCGCCGGCCCCCGACGCCGCCGCCCATCTTCTCTCGCCCGCCGTGCTCGTGGTCCATCGTGCGTGGTCGCCGCCCTTGCTCGTGCCACCGCCGCCATTTGTTTTTGCGTGCAAAGTGCCACCCTAGCAAGGTGAGGCTTCGGCCGTGTAGTATATGAATGTGAATTGGGAATGATATGTTGAGTTCGATGCGTACGCATATGTGGTTGTCGGCCTTCATGCCGTACGCTTTATTGCAGGTTTGGACAACTTCGTGCCGGCGCTTCGCCCCCCCACGCACCGCCACCGCCGTCCACACCCCTCCACCATCGCCCGCGACTCCCGACTCCCCGACCGCCCGTGCGCGCGTGCCCGATGCCCTCCACCGCGGCGCCCACCGCCGTCCGTGAGCCCCGACGACGTCCACGCCCTCCACCGCCCGTCGACCGTGTTGTGGTATATATATAGCTATGATTTTCTTTGTAACAATATTTGTTGTGGTACATAATGCTATGAAATATTTCTACTTAACTGACAAAAAAATGAAACTAATTTCTATATGTTTTTGTTAGATGGATAGACGTAATCTTCCACCGCCAGAAGTTATAGGTTTCACTGGCCACATAACGAGCCAGGGATTTGACCCTGATTCAAGCTCTCTGCCCACCACAAGGCCTAATTTTCTAGTAATAGTAAGTATATTTGAATAACTATAGTTGTATAATCAATTTTTCAAGTACATTTGTATATGTATATTTACCATTTATATGATTTTTAAATGTTTTGCAGCCAATTGACCATATCACTTGGCTTAAATACACTCTCTCATACTTTGGGGTTCACAAAGTAGTTGTCCAGCACAAACATGATCGTAATAGTCAATTAGGTCCACAGATCCAATGTCAAATTAGCTTTTCCATCGCCTCTAGGAGGAGAAGTAGAAATCCTATACGAATCTCACAGGCAGGATTAAAAGCACCTACGGACCGGGCCGCGGATGCGGAAAAAGATGCTGTCATGGAATGTGTACACAAGCTTCAAGAAAATGGGTACACTCTGTCTACATTCTCCTCATTGATGATGGCAGCTAATAGTAGGAACATGAGTCATGATGTTGTGAGATTCGCTGCAAACATGGCTCAGAGCAACCGATATGATGTGGTAATCTCGATATGTTAATTTATCATCTAGCTTATATCTACAAATGATGTGGTAATCTCGATATGTTCTAATAATTTTTTTTTCCAATTATTACATATTCAAGAGCATGACTTAACCTACGATGGGTGTAGTTATGCATCCATTCTAAACCAGACATTGGCTCAATTGGGTTATCTTTGGAAATGGGCTAATCCAGTGCCAACACTCACTACAAATGGATATCAGGCAAAGGTGGTTGTCTATCAGTGGTCTGACCCAGAGACATGCCCAGGACGGTTAACTGTCGTGAGTACACCATGTCGTCGTAGTTGTGAAGCAAAGGAGGATGTATTAGTGAGAACGTTGTACCATATTTCGGAGATCTGTGCACTCAAGATCGGTGACCTACACTTCACCCAGTTATATGCACAATTCTGGCAGTTGCCGTAGAACTTGTAGTGAAGTTGTAGTTGGAATATCTTTTGATTGTAGTGACTTATTTTAAATTATGCAAGTTTGTATGGATTATGCATGTTTTAAATTATGCAAGTTTGTATGGATTATGCATGTTTTAAATTATGCAAGTTTGTATGGATGTGATATATATGTGACTTGTTTTAATTTCTGTTTGTCAAGGTGGAAGGAAAAAAAAAGAAATAGAAAATAAAAATTATGGTCAATTTGCCGAGAGCTATCGAGACAGGCCCTTGGCAAAACCTCTCTACCGAGAGCCTTCGTTAGGCACTCGGTAGAGTGACCATAGTCTACCGAGCCGGTAAACGCCTCGAGATCCGACCATATATTCTACCGAGGGCCTAACGCTAGCTCGGTGGAGTTGACGGCGGAGACTGCGTTAGGGTGTGGCAAACGGGGGCGTGAACTCTACCGAGGGCGGTGATTTGTCGAGGACCCGACACTCGGTGAACTAAACCTCTACCGAGAGCCTCTGTTTCGAGGGTTAGGCTCTCGGTAGAGGGAGCGTCTACCGAGAGGCGTGTTTTTACCGAGTGTTAGGCTCGATCTCTACCGAGAGCTTGGCTTCTCAGAGAGAGGCCGTCGGTAGACGGAGACTCTACCGAGCGCTAGGCCGTGGCCTCTCGGTAAACGTTCTAGCACTCGGTAGAGGCCCTCTCGCGGCGGTAGTGCTTGGCCATGGCGGGCGTGCTACTACATTGGAAAACAACAACAGAGAGAGTGAACTCTAATATTCCTTTACCGGGCTTGCCGCTAGGGGCCCGGATCGCCAATCGCCGATGACCATCGTCTATGCATGGCAGCAAGGCCTTGGGCGGGCTGGGAATCGAGGGCAGCGCCCATGGCCTCCCTTTGCCCGCACGGCGGACCGCTCGCGCGCCGCGCGTAACACCACTGGCGCCCGCCGTGGCCGACCCCTAGGGCGCCGTGGAAAAGGCTCGGTTGTTGGATACAAATGACGGAGAGAATGGATTAGTCGATTAGATTAGCGTAAGGTCAATACGGGCAATATGAAAAAATACGTATATTTTGTATTACCAAATGAATTAAAATGATCGAAATGACATTAGAAACAAAGTGCAAACGTTTCAGATGTCGTTTTAGCGAAGCAAATGCTTGAGTCCTATTATAATGAAGTCACGTGTTTGGAGTCCTATAATAACAATTTTCTCCTATCACACTGTTGGGTGAATGCTCAACACAACATGTTATTGATGATGATATGGTTTACAAAGTGGCCATTCAACATGGCGATTACAAAGGAGGTCAGGGGGTATTTATAGGCCCCCCCGACTTCGTGAGTCGTTCAAAAATGTTAAGAATTCGATGTGGACTTCTATGACGCAACTACTCTAGCGAAGACGTTTCTTTTGTCTTCGCGACGCCTTATTCACAGCCTTCATCTTCGCCATATTTCTCATTCTTCTAAAATGACTTATATCTTCGCAAATGGGGCCGACTTGACCATCTTCGCTTGGTATGTTTGGTCCTGATTTCCTTGACCTCATCTTTACTGTTGGATCGCGAAGCCAAGTCTTCGCGAAGTCACCTTCGGTCTTCATATTTCGTTCCCCTTTCGCTGGTAGTTTATACACCCTGGAATATCAAAGTCCGGGGCGAAAGTTAAAAATCGAAATCAAAGTTAGAACCCAACAAAGAACCCCTCGTGGGCGAAGGCCGACTTCAAAGGCATGAAACCCACGAATCATAAGTTTTTATTAAAACTTTGTTTTCGATCCGAGAACGCCGCCCCGCACTTTGAAGTTGGACTTTTTACTTAAGTTGTGACTTCGCGAATATCTTCGCTAGACCCGTTGCTCTGCTCTTTTTTTTTTTTAAACGGCTAGTTTGACCGTTTGACCGAAGAGGTCTATAAATAGCGAAGCACCCCCTATTTGCTTCATCTTTTTCGAAGAGGGGCCACCTTTTTGAATTTTTTCTTGCTAACGCTGAAGTCGATTTTGCGGGTTTAAACTTTTTCTCGGAAGTCGAGAAATCTCGATTGTAAGAGTGAAGTTCTCAGAACTTTCCCGATTCAAGTATATTTTTTCATCAAAGCTTAATTTTTTTCCCTTTCCTTTAAGTTTTTGTGGAGATATGTATCTTTATTATTTATTTTATTTTATTTTTTTATTATTATTATTATTTTTTTTGTCTTTGTTTCGAGAATGGGTCATGTCGAAGACATTTCGACCGGATCTCAAAGTCGAGGATGTTGTAGAAGAAAACAACTCGCAACAAGATGATTCTCGAGAAGACCTTTCACAAGTTTTCGTGATCCGAATCCGAAGTTGCTTCCTCGATGACGTAATTTCATATACCTTTGGTCGAAGCAAAATGACGATGATGATTTCAAGCGGATGGTGAAGGATGGTCTTTTGAAAGAGGGTCAATATAGGCCGGCGGAGCCGACTGAAAGGGTGCCGAAACCTAAACCAGATGAGTGCATTGTGTTCAAAGATCTATTCACCGGGCTGGTCTTCTCATGCCACCGCAAAATTTTCTGGAAGATGTTTTCAAAAGGTATAACATTGAGATGCATCACTTGACACCCAACGCTATAGTGAAGCTATCGGTTTTATTTGGGCCGTGCGAAGTCAACGAAAGTACGTGACCGCACATTGATGCTTTTCATAGCATTGCATGAACCGCACACTCAATTCAGGACTAAGAAGATTGAAGAACGCACAGTGAAGCTTTACTTTGGTTGTTGTAGCTTTAAGACTGCTCGTGGTCAGAAGCAAATATCCCCTGCTTCGAAGAACAAATGGCCAGATGGTTGGGTGAACTACTGGTTTTATCACAAGGTTCCCATGCTAGAGGAAAACCTTGGCCGAAAAGGTGTGAAGAAGAGTTATCCTTTGGCTTCGCGTATGCACAGGGATAGGTTTGAGTGCAAGCCTGGATATGAAAAGTCTCAGAATTGTTCTGAGTGTTTGAAAGCTTTTGCCAGAGTTGTGACTCAACAATCTACTCGAGATTTGGTCGAAGAATACATTGTCGGCGGTATTTGGCCACTTCGACTCGGGTGGGATTTCCTTCGCTATCATAAGAAGAAAATTAGGGACAAGGACTATTTTTTTCCGGACAGAGAGACAGTAATGCCTTCGCGTTACAAGGACGAGGAAGAGTTTGTTGCTGATGTTGAAAACAAGGCTTCGGAATTGCTTGGAAAATATTTACATACTGAGAGGAAGTTAATGGATGAGATTATTGGCCAAGATTATGTTAGGCTTAATCGTATTTTCACTTTGGCTAATATCACTTATAAGGTTCGCCCCCCTCCTGCCTATGCACGGGGCAAAGATAAAGTTGAGACTGATAAGCCTCAGAAGAGAAAGAAAACTGATAAGGCGAAGCCATCTGCTTCCATGAAGACACCTTTAAAGAGTGTTGTTCCGAAGCCACAGAAGAAAAAGGCTAAGAAGGTGGTTGAAGATTTACTTGATACTGTCGATTTGACTGACAGTGATGTTGATGCTCCGACACTTGAGGGCGCGGAGTTTGGCACTTCTCTTCGCGAATTAGAGGTGAGGGAAGTTTGCAAAGTTTTTGCTCCCACCGGATTAACTCCGGATTTGCTTACTCCACTTGCCGAATATTTACAAAAATTTGGGTCCCGCAGGCTAGGGACTTCTGGCATCACGGGCGATGATGCCGATGTCATTATGGCGTAAACTTCTCCTCGGGTATCTAGCGTCTCCCCTTTCCCTAGACTTAGGGACCCAACTCTAGATTTTTCGATGAATTTAGGCGATAGTGCTTCTACTTTGAGTGATGATCATAATAGTCTTAAATTAGCTAAGTTAGCCAAAGATATTCATGTGGGTCACTTGCTAGTGAATCAAAAAAGTTCCCGAGAAAAATGAAGGTGGTGATGGTGGTGCTAAGCCGTCCTTGGAGGCGAGGGGGTTGTTGAAAAAAGCGGTGATGATGCCGATGCAAAGAAGAATGACTAGCGAAGCCGCAGAATGTAACCTTCTAAGGTTCTTGAAGTTGTTATTGAGAAGTCTTTGGATGTGCTTCCCGGTATGTGCTTCTTATGCTTTATTGTTGTTTTCTTAGATGCTTATCTTGATTTTCTTATTTATCTTTGCTTTTTTGGAACATCCTTAGAGAAAACATCTAAAGAGAGGGTGAAGAGGCTGTTAAATTTGTGAAAAGAAAAACTTCATAAGAGAGGGACGAGGACAGCCCAATTTTGTGTTGATGATTTTGACGACGTGGTGGATGATCAAGTTGAAGGAACTAAAGAAAGTCGGTTATCTCGAATCACTTGTTGATGTCGAAGCTCGGACAAAGATACCTTGCCCTTTGAGGGAGGGCGAAAAAGTTTGTAAGTTTTTTTATTATTATTATTATTATTATTATTTTTTCAACTTCGCTTGTTTTTATAATTTGTATGTTGATTTCTCGTTTTTCCTCATTATTTTCTCTTTTTTTTTTTTTCCTTTTTAGCTCAATATTTTCCTCGACGCTTCAACTTCATCAAGAGAGAAAACCGTTGATGTTGGATCCGTGAAGGATGTTATCTTGGATCACCCTACTCCTCAAGTTGCTTTGTTGAAGAAACGTAACTTACTTACGGTTATCGCAAAGTCTATTGACAACACTTTGAAGTTTTGTTTTGAAAGTGGTGTCAACTTGGATTCTTTCAAGTTTGTTGGAGTGGGTGTGGATAAACTTCGTGTGCTCCCAAAGAGGACCGAGAAGCAGTTAACTAAATGCATTGATGATGCTTTCTCTATTCTCGGCGGAGGCCGAGCTTGCGAAGATGAATCGGCCGGAGCTTGCCGATCTTTGGTATAAATTTGATGTATAAGGTGAGCTTCGCCGTTTATGATTGTATTGTTTGTGTATGCGAAGTTGTTTCCTCAAAAGTTTCTTTTATCCGTTTTGTCTTGTATGTCTAGGGGCTCTTGTCAACCGTGGGCTTAGAAAGTCACTTGAAGACAATGTGGACCGCTTTTGCTGTTCGTGAAAAGTCTTTACTTAAAGAGATTGAGGATTTGAAGACTCAAGTTGCTTCTAAAGAGAAAGAGAGAAGAGAAGCTGTCGATGAATGGCGAAAGATTGATCGCTTATATCATAAGGCTTCGGACAGTATTAAGGAGAAAGATAAACAGCTTGAGACTGCGAAGGCAACTATTGCTACTCTTACAAAGGAGAAAGAGTATTTGGAGAAAAAGAAAACAGAGATAGATGAATTTTTCCATAGGAAGTTCAATAGAATGTGGGATATATGCAAAATTGCGTATGAAAAGTGGGGTGCCGTTTCGAAGACCCTTGCTGGGATCTTGGGGAATATGATCCTTTTTTCAGCTGGCTTTGCCGACAATATGAAGATCTGAGTGTTGTTGTTCAGGCGGCTGCTGACACAAGTGTCATGTACTCTACTAGGGCACTTTTGCATCTCATGAAAGAGGCCAATGACCCATTATATGATGCTTTTGTGGATCCCTCATTCAAGTTTCCTGCAGATGCTATCAATCAAATTTCTCCTCGGACTCATCTACTTTGTAAGAAGTTTTTCAATGAATATTGGTGCCAATGCGATCGCGAGCACCGCCTTTGAGAAAGTTAAAGAGAAACTGAAGAAGGTATTTTTCCCACGTTTATTGTTCCTTTGTCGCGATCATTATTTTATTTTTTGTGTGCCGACTTTTGGTTTTAAATGTTTTGAATTCGATATTTCACAGAGGAAGAGGCTCTTCTGGCGGCCAGATGGAGGAAGAGAGGAGGATTCAAGAGGAGGAGCGTAAGGGCCGTGAATGAAGTTAGTGGAGCGAAGGGGCTAGTTTGTCGAACAATCCTTATCTTGAGTGTTTTTGGGAGGTCAGAGAAAACAAGTTTGAATGGAAATGTCAGTAAATTTGTTAAATTGAAGTATTGGTTAAACTTTATTATTTGTGATTTA